>OV121126.1:10137406-10499906 GCA_921293315.2 Nemurella pictetii
AGTGCATCATGGGGTGCAGCTGACAGCATCAACACCAGCACGTGCATCTGCACCCGGAAGTGACGTAGCCGGTTGGCTGTTAGTAGTCATTCAGCCGTGACGTCACGCATCGCTCGCTCGCCTAACGAGCTCCGGACATTCGTTACCGACACTGGCAGTGTGGCTAGAGACACTTCTCTAGGAGACACTAGGAGCGCTTAGGAGCCACTAGGAGCCACTAGGAGACACTAGGAGACACTAGAAGCCACTAGGAGACACTAGGAGCCACTAGGAGCCCCTTGTGGACACTAGGAGCCACTAGAAGCCACAGGAGCCACTAGGAGACACTAGGGGACACTAGGAGCATTTATAGGAACCCGTATAAGCCGCTTTAAGCCTCTGGGAACGCTGGAAGATGCCGAAATAGCGTTGTTGAGCTCAGGATCGTCAGCGTGGGGTGAAGTTAAAGCAGCTCACAGCCATCTAGGTACAAGTTAACACAACGTTACTTACGTCATCTCACGTAATATCGAGGGGGCTTTGTTTGCCACTGATGCTCAATCTCAAGCGTCAACTGACAGCTGACATATAAAAGAGTATCTTTTCCGAATGACAACTGCACTTTTTAAATTTATTTTTTGCGCCAGGTTCGTCGCCCGATAGCAAAGAGAGTTAACCTGTGCTATGAATAGAACCTTACACTGTATGATAGCACCTATTAAGACATTCGCTTGTATGTTTTCCGTGATTGACACGGCTTTTGGCGCAGGGTTATTGACATGATAACCGTGTAATATTGAGGATTAAATGTATCCGTGTCTGTTGACCGTGTCCGCTGTGTGTAGCCGAGGCGCAGCTCACACCTCGTTGGCTTCACCGCATCCACCGTTCGAGGAATTACACACTTCTGATTATTAACATTTCTGATAGCACCCAGATCGCTCTACGCACTGCTTGCCGCTCAAAGACTTAAACACCGTGTTTATAACTGTTGTTCGCTTATTACAATTACAAATGAGCGATAATGTGGGTGTACACGCATGTGTTTCAATTGGCTCGATTCGTACACGCACTCGGTTGAGTAATCAAATTATAAGAGTCTTTCGCGGATAAGGTCATACGCAAAAATTGGACGCCATTTGCATTTCACCAAACCCCAAGGAGTAAAGCAAGTCATGCTGGAACATGTAAACTGTAATTGATAAACCAAAAACTATCTAGAAACAAGAAATAAAGCTAGTGTGAATTTAATCCTAAATGCAAATACTCGTTGCATGGACGGTAGATGATGATTATTAGAAACGAAATTTTGGAATTGATATTTCGTTTCTAATAGAAATAAAGCTTTTTAATCCTGATTAATAACGAAAGTACCTACCCTAAGATTAGATATTTGACACGAGTCTAAAAAAATGGAAGGCGAGTCATGCTCTTCAGGACGTTGTATACCTACAGCAATTGCGTTGCACTTGTATTGCTATTGCACTCGATGCAGATCGATTTTCAATCAATGTCAGCTGTTCCCTCCCGTCTTTTCGATTACCTTGATAGTGCGGTGACGAGCGGGTCTTCGATTACCGCGCTATCGATACCTGCATCGTAGGCCTGACTCGTTGCTGCCGGACACCTTCGCTTGCTACAGCTGCTGGATGATACAGTCCATCCAGGATGAGATCGCACTCGAAACATGGCCGCCGTTAACATTCCACCAACTGATGAAACTAAATCCAGGCGGCGGTGTTTGAAAATCACAACATCAAACACTAGAACAGTGGCTAAACGTTTTATTTAACACTCGCATAGCTTCTAGCATTTTACTAGCTACTTTATTATTATACTTATCAACTAATGCAGCTAGAAATTAAGGTAAATCGGTGACTGCTAATTACTTTCGCATCATGTTGGTGTTAATGTTGTTGACTACTAGCCCTGGGAAATATCGCGCTGAGATAGCTATTGGATGGGTGACCATCACGCACATGATCAGTTCCATTCGGGAGAGAGGTTGGAGGGTTTTAAGTTAGTAAAGGTAAATCGGTGACTGAAAATCTGTATCGCATCATGTTGGTGTTAGTACTGACTACTAGCGCTGAGCGGACCGGGTTGTTGCTACTTTAAACAGAGTGTACCTACTATCGGCGGTCACCCATGCGCCGTGTTGCTAGATTAGCTGCATTAGGTAGCCATGGCAACGCTCCGTCAAGCTCTGATTAGCGTCGAGTCGGTGGTCGCCCCTGGACACTAACTGTAACCACGCCGGCCGGGTGTCAACGATTGACACCTACAGGCTGACCACGGGTGTCACCAAATATCGTACTCTAACAACATGGGAAACTCTGCAGGAATAGCGTTGTCGAGCTCAGAATCGTCAGCGTGGGGTGAAGTTAAGCAACAAAGCCATCTAGGTACAAGTAAACACAACGTTACTTACGTCATCTCACGTAATATCGAGGGGGCTTTGTTTGCCACTGATGCTCAATCGCAAGCCTCAACTGACAGCTGACATATTAAAGAGTATCTTTTCCGGATGATAACTGCAAGTGTTTACTCACTCTCTTTACAATCGGGCGACAAATAAGCGTCAAAGTTAGAAGTTACAGTAAACACGTGCAGTTATCATCCGGAAAAGATACTCTTTTATATGTCAGCTGTCAGTTGACGCTTGTGATTGAGCATCAGTGGCAAACAAAGCCCCCTGAAAATCACGTGAAATGACGGAAAACGTTGTTGCTTCTTTAACTTCACCCCACGCCGACGATTCTGAGCTCGACAACGTTATTTTCTGCAGAGTTTCCTGCATTAGAACGGCGAGATGCACGGTGGCAGTCCTCTTGATCCGTGGCTCCTTGCTCTGTCTCTCTTGCACCGAGAGGGATGTTTTAAAGCTGACAGGAGCGGCGGTTTGGAAGCCACAGAAGCGCTAGCGGATTCCTTCAGCTTATTTCTTAGCCGACGTGGGACTTTTTGATGCTCTCTGACGGATATTTGCATGAAGCGATGAGCAAAGCGCGCAATTTTATGATGGGTGAAACTTTGGACGAAACTTGAATGAAATTCGCGAAATTTATGGAGATTTATGTTACTTTCAAATAATTGAATTTAACGTGGGAATTTTAACTAGAAATTAATGAACATAAGTTATTCACGTTCATGTTTCAAATGTCCCAAATTTCGGAAATGTAAGCCACCTCGTGAAATGTTTCTGAACGCTTATCACTGACTGCTAGCGTTGTAAAATTACCGAGAATTTTAAAAATGGTTTTATAACCGGTGATATATCGGAATATGGTAAAATTGGTTGTAAAAAATAAATTCAACGCTACAATTCAATACTTTGTCGCAAAAAATATGTAAAGTAGTTCATTTTTTTTAGTTATTAGTAAAAACCTCTTGTTATACCCACGTAATAATGCGCTACCCAACTATTTAGTACCCAAAGACATATTACAAACAAATAAAAATTATGTCATATACCCACTAAGAAAAGCCACTTGGGTTTTCATTTCCTCTTCTTCTGTGGTTGAAAAGGTCCACAAATTATTGGCTATGAGAATAACCAACGAAGATACGGACATCAAATGCCAACTGGCTTTTCTTAGCGGGTGTCTGACCGCGTCACGTTGCTTGAATGGAATCGGTGTATTGACTCTGCTTATTCAACCAAGGAAGACAGGGAAATCACAAGCCAACTGGCTTTTCTTAGCGGGTGTCTGACCGCGTCACGTTGCTTGAATGGAATCGGTGTATTGACTCTGCTTATTTAACCAAGGAAGACAGGGAAATCACAAGCCAACTGGCTTTTCTTAGCGGGTGTCTGACCGCGTCACGTTGCTTGAATGGAATCGGTGTATTGACTCTACTTATTCAACCAAGGAAGACAGGGAAATCACAAGCCAACTGGCTTTTCTTAGCGGGTGTCTGACCGCGTCACGTTGCTTGAATGGAATCGGTGTATTGACTCTGCTTATTCAACCAAGGAAGACAGGGAAATCTCAAGCCAACTGGCTTTTCTTAGCGGGTGTCTGACCGCGTCACGTTGCTTGAATGGAATCGGTGTATTGGCTCTGCTTATTCAAGCAAGGAAGACAGGGAAATCTCAAGCCAACTGGCTTTTCTTAGCGGGTGTCTGACCGCGTCACGTTGCTTGAATGGAATCGGTGTATTGACTCTACTTATTCAACCAAGGAAGACAGGGAAATCTCAAGCCAACTGGCTTTTCTTAGCGGGTGTCTGACCGCGTCACGTTGCTTGAATGGAATCGGTGTATTGGCTCTGCTTATTCAAGCAAGGAAGACAGGGAAATCACAAGCCAACTGGCTTTTCTTAGCGGGTGTCTGACCGCGTCACGTTGCTTGAATGGAATCGGTGTATTGACTCTGCTTATTCAACCAAGAAAGACAGGGAAATCTCAAGCCAACTGGCTTTTCTTAGCGGGTGTCTGACCGCGTCACGTTGCTTGAATGGAATCGGTGTATTGACTCTGCTTATTCAACCAAGAAAGACAGGGAAATCACAAGCCAACTGGCTTTTCTTAGCGGGTGTCTGACCGCGTCACGTTGCTTGAATGGAATCGGTGTATTGACTCTGCTTATTCAACCAAGGAAGACAGGGAAATCACAAGCCAACTGGCTTTTCTTAGCGGGTGTCTGACCGCGTCACGTCGCTTGAATGGAATCGGTGTATTGACTCTGCTTATTCAACCAAGGAAGACAGGGAAATCACAAGCCAACTGGCTTTTCTTAGCGGGTGTCTGACCGCGTCACGTTGCTTGAATGGAATCGGTGTATTGACTCTGCTTATTCAACCAAGAAAGACAGGGAAATCACAAGCCAACTGGCTTTTCTTAGCGGGTATCTTCGTCATTTTCCCCTGAATGTGAATGGTCAAGTTGCATCGGACTAGACCAGGTTTAAATCGCTCGAACCCCGGACGGAACCCCTCGTCGAGCCATGAGACCGGCCGGAAGCTGCGTGCATTGTCTGCGCGTGGTGATCTCTGCGCGGCGGACAACGGTGACTTCCGGTGGCCGCCGCCGTCGAGCCGTCCACGATGACGTAGTTATCTCCATTACAGTCCATCCAGGACAAGGTCGCACTCGAAACATGGCCGCCATTTGCATCCCACCAAGTCATGAAACTAAATCCAGGCGGCGGTGTTTGAAAATCACAACATGAAACACTAGAACAGTGGCTAAACGTTTTATTTAACACTCGCATAGCTTCTAGCATTTTACTAGCTACTTTATTATTACACTTATCAACTAATGCAGCTAGAAATTAAGGTAAATCGGTGACTGATAATTACTTTCGCGTCATGTTGTTGTTAATGTTGTTGACTACTAGCCCTGGGAAATATCGCGCTGGGATAGCTATTGGATGGGTGACCATCATGCACATGATCAGTTCTGTTCGTGAGAGAGGTTGGAGGGTTATAAGTTAGTACGACAACTTTCCCCTCCTCCCGTACAGGCTAGGTTAGGTTCATCATCACCCTCGCATTCACCGACGCCGTTAGACCAGTGCCAAAGGGCCAGCTGTCGAAACAGTGCGTCGTTAAACACCAGTAATCAATCCACTATCGCCGGGTTGTTCTCACAGCAAGTAGAGTGTATGGCAGCAGCGTTGGTCGAGCACAAAGTCTGGCCTTCATTGGCTAATTGCTAGCGTCACGTGACCGCGACGCCGTCTATTCCCAATTGTTGAGCCGTGGGCCTGAGTGATGGATGGGAATGTGGGAGGGGGGTGTAACCCTGGCGTACCCGCATACCTCGCGGTCTCGGAGACAAAGCTCTCATTGTCAGCTACACTCGCTTGCATGGACATTTTTGTTTGGTTGGATTTGGGATTTGCTTGGCTCAAATAGCCCCCCATTCACTAACTTTTTCAGTGGACCTATTCCCATCAGAGAAAAACTACGTCAGATACCCACTGGACGTACTACCAGTTCGGAAAAAAATATAAATTAGCTCTGGTAAATATCAAAGGAAGATAGGGAAACCACAACCCGAATTGCTCTCCTGGCTTTAGCGAGTGGGTATCATGACGTCAGTTTGATTGAAGTTTGATGGAAGTTTATTTGGGACACACTTTAAGTAGAAATGTACACAATTTCCCAATGTTAGAAACGGATAATGACCAACAAAACTGTAATTCTTCGTTACGATGCGCCCTGACTAATAAAAGCCCCGGCTTTAAATTTTTAGTTCATACTCGACTCCAAAACGCCAAAATGCCAAATCGCGCTGGAAACTATAGCACGAACAGGGACTGACATGTGACGTGAACACTCATGGCGTCAGTATGGTGTCCTGGCAGGGTCCGGGCCCTGGCCCGATCCAGGTCGCCCTGTTCCAGGTCCTCCGAGCACCTATTCTTGCCGCTTCCTGTCTGCCTCTATGGTAGGTCATTATTCACGGTCAAATTAGAGACAATGACGCCAGAATATAGATTGCTGGGCGCAAGGCTTTAGATGCTAGATGCTATATTCTAGACGCTAGACACTGCTAGAAGTTAGAAGTCAGAAACTGACGTTAGATTCAGAGGCTGCTAGACTCTAGACGCTAGAATCTACATGCTAGCTTCTAGATGGTCTGGCCACGGCAGCGGCCGCGGCGAAGAGGTATTGATGGCAGTGGGTCACCGAAACAGCTGACTGCAACCGGTCAGCGACCCATAGAGGTCCTCGCTGCTCGCTGTCCTGCCTTGCCGGCCTAGACCCAGCTGCTTGCTGGCCGTGCCATGCTCTAGACTCTACACTCTAAACTCTACACTCTACACTCTAAACTCTACACTCTACACTCTACACTCTTCTCAAGTATATTTAATAAAACACCAACCCGGTCCGCTCAGCGCTAGTAGTCAGCATTAACACCGACACGATGCGAAAGAAATTATCAGTCACCGATTTACCTTAATTTCTAGCTGCATTAGTTGATAAGTGTAATAATAAAGTAGCTAGTAAAATGCTAGAAGCTATGCGAGTGTTAAATAAAACGTTTAGCCACTGTTCTAGTGTTTCATGTTGTGATTTTCAAACACCGCCGCCTGGATTTAGTTTCATGACTTGGTGGAATGCAAATGGTGGGCATTTTATTGAATGTACCTTAGCCGAAATTCGAGTGCGGTCGTTGCAAGTCGTTCCCGGCCAGTCTAACCATGTGTCACAAGGCTCGGACTTTCCACTGGAAGTGCGGTAAATGTTGTACCTTATCCTAGATAAACTATAGGCAGGTGCACTGGATGTCAATGGCCGGCCTGGAGCGACAACGGACTTGTGTTGGCTGCCTGCTTTGTTGAAACTGCGACTGAGTTGCAAGTCTGAAACTGAGTTTGATGTCGACAACTTCCACGTGTAAACACGTTGGACGTTGACGTCGCTGGTTGGAGTTTACTGCCACCTGACTACCCAGTACCCGTATATAGTCCGTCTTGGATTGGGATATATTTTAAAACATGGCCGCCATTAACATTCCACCAAATCCAGGCGGCGGTGTTTGAAAATCACAACATGAAACACTAGAACAGTGGCTAAACGTTTTACTTAACACTCGCATAGCTTCTAGCATTTAAATTTTTATTATTGGCTAACTTAATTACTAGGACTTCGTGTACACTCATAGAATCGTGTTGCGGATGGGCGTTATTCTTACGCCGTCTACCACACGATTCTATGAGTGTTCGCCAAGCTGAAAATTTTCGTTAAAACTGATTTGTATAAAAAGTTTTTGATGAAATTTTCTGAAAATAGTATAGGGTCAAAGTTGAGAGAGAACAAAGGTATCCATAAAATTTCATCGAAATCGGTTGATGCGTTTGGCCTGCAGAGCGCGAACAGACATAAACAACATTCAACATATTTTTCGTTCAACAGTAAATGTAATTGAAGATTCGCTCGTCCATAAGTCGGGTCACAATCAAGGTTTCCGGGACTAATTGGGCGCTGGCCCTTTAACGGGAAGGGAGGGGGAGCGTTGGAGACATCACCCTGACCTCTCCTGTCTACCCGAAGTGCATGCCGCCAGCTCGCATCGATCCCGGCTCAGCGACGCACAGGGTCGACCGCCTCGGGAAAGCTCGGGAAAGCTCGGAAGCCGGTTTCCCGGAAGCCATAACCATGGAAACAATCGACACGCGATTCTGCCGGCGACATTGTGATCCCATCCTCTAGCTACTTCCGTCTTGTTTGAATGTTGTGTGCAAGTAATTTGAATTCCCATCGTTCGACTCGCTAGCTCTCTTTTCAATCAGGAATGTTGTACAGAATAGTACAGTCTCGGTCATCTGTTTGGCGTATAAGAGCAGAATGTTTATGGACATTTTCCCCTATGCCTTACAGAAAACATCTTGCTATTCTATAATAAAGGAAAATCGTGAGCGTGGGGTGAAGTTAAAGCAGCTCACAGCCATCTAGGTACAAGTTAACACAACGTTACTTACGTCATCTCACGTAATATCGAGGGGGCTTTGTTTGCCACTGATGCTCAATCTCAAGCGTCAACTCACAGCTGATATGTAAAAGAGTATCTTTTCCTGATGATAACTGCATCTTGTTTACTGTAACTTCTGGTCCTGTTGCCGTGTGGCCGAGATTTTCCTGTAATTTTAATGGTTGGCGATATTTGACACAAATAAGCCTCTTCTTTTGCCTCTTTTTTTCGCATTAAAGTAGCAAAATAACTTTTTTTAAATAACGTAGACAATCACCATAAAAATGTAAAGTCTCTCTGTGCAGCTAATTGCAAGTAAGATTGCACTAGCGCAATAAAATCTATTTATAGCCTGTTCTCGCACCTCGTCTCTAATCGCGCAAAAGATACACTTTCTCGTCCATCAACCATAATCCATGGCACGTGTGTGAAGCTAGCCGCTCGTCGAGCGAACAGTACAACTGTTTCACCGGCCGACGCCCGCTTGGAGTCAACTTCCTTCCTGTCATCACCATTAAAACCCCGCGCCGTCAACTTTCTACATTCTTTTGTCTTATTGTATTATTATTATTATTATTATCATTATTAAGTAGCTGCGTTATTAAAGCTTGTTGATTATTCGTCATTAGCAGCTTGCACTGGTTACTGTAGTCTGCACACCGAAAGGTTTGGTATGTTGGAAACACCGGTTCTCGTGTGATCACCGAAGTTAAGCAACATCGCGCCGAGTCAGGTGTTTGATGGGTGACCATCATGCACACGAAGAGTTCTGTTCGGGAGGGAGGTCGGAGGGTGTACGACAACTTCACTCGCCAAAAAACTTAAAAAAGGCATTTAGTATTTTGCTCCATAAAATCAAGCTGACAGAACGGATTTTGCTCAAAAACTATCATCGAGCTGAGCTGTCGTGAACATTCTTGCCGAATTTCGTCAAGATCTGTGGCCTCAAATTAGGTATGTTCGTTTTTTATTATACAAGCAAGAAAAAAATCCCCAAACTTATCTTCCCCCATGTTCGAAACGCGAAGGATTTTGCTCGATTATCCAATAAATGGTCGCCATAACCAGTAATTTTTAGTAATTTTCAATTCTTTGATAATAATAATGATAGGTATCACATGCACATAATAAATCAGTACAAAATGACATTTGAAAATCACAACATGAAACACTAGAACAGTGGCTAAACGTTTTATTTAACACTCGCATAGCTTCTAGCATTTTACTAGCTACTTTATTATTACACTTATCAACTAATGCAGCTAGAAATTATAGTAAAATTGGGAGCTGCAAATATTTCCCGCATCGTGTTGGTGTTAATGCTGACTACTAGCGCTGAGCGGACCGGGTTGTTGTCAAATTAAATAGACTATATTTGAAACATTTTATTAGCCTTTAGTCCAATCCGCTTTGAAGCTAGTTAAGAAATCTGTCGCTGGCGCGTGTCTCAATCCGTGGCATGCAGAAGAATCGCAGACATCGTCTCTCATCCACTGAGCCGAGGCCCTTTCGTAAGATCCCTGTAATCAGACGACATAACGCCAGGCCAATTAACAAGATCTAGCGGCTTGAAGCTGCAACATGGCCACGCGTCGCTGGCTCGAAAAGGTGCAGGCACTTTTAATGATCAAATATTCATTGTTTTCTTCTGGGGAAATAGCCAGATGCTTTTGGTGATTGATGATTTCTCCCGATCAGTGTCCATTAATTGCATGATCTATTTAAGTGATACGCTGGTTTCACTGCACAGGACAGTTCTTTGGAACATTACTAATGCGACAGAAATAATTAACTGCTATACCCATTCGTTGTTGATGTTGCAGATCCCATTTAACATTTACTCTCTCTCTCTACCTGCTGTTCTTGTTTGGAGCAAAGAAACTGAATTGGTCCAATGATTGCACTAAGATTCATGATACAGGAAATTATTCTTCAATTACACTAACTGTTGGAAAAATCCGCTATATATTTTTTTATGTCCGCGCTCTACAGGCCAAACGCATCTACCGATTTGGATGAAATTTTATGGAAACCTTTATTCTCTCTCAACTTGGACCCTGTACTATTTTCAGCACATTACATTGACAAATTTTATGAAAAATAGTTTTTACGATAATTTACACTTCATTCATTCAGGGGTAAAGATGTGTTTTAAGATAAAAGGTTCAGACAAAGGCTCACTAAATCCAAGACTTCCTCGACGTCTAGGGAATCACTGCCTGTAAAATGCCGTTAATCCACAATGAATTTTAAACAAATTATCGCGACGTCTCACAGCAGTTTGCGCTCCCTCTCTTGTACGCCGACCGCGCCAAAGCAATCCATCGCGTTTGCTGCAGGGTGTTGCGCTTGCGGTATTCGCAAACACCGGCATAGACCACGCCAGAGCTCCAAACAGTCAGCAATCAATCACATTGTGATGAGCACGTGGGCCCATGCAATGCGCCCTCGTTATCTCTTTCTCTCTTACTGCATCGCATCGCATCGCATCGCATCGCATCGCATCGCATCGCATCGCACCTTGTCGAGCACACGGCGCCGTTTGTACCGGGTTCCCGGGTCTCGCGTGACCCCCCGACCTGCCGCTACCCCCTCCCCCGTCCACCGCCCCGCCGGGGGGTCGGTGCCAGGCCGTGCCACCTTGTGTTGAGATCAATTTGAAGCCCCTGGACACGATATTACAAGCGCTGACGAGTTGAGACCGTGGTGGAATTTAACATGCATATATAAAATGTTTCACCAGGCTGTAGGATGCAGGACACTCTGCCAGCAAACATCTCACCAGGCTGTAGGATGCAGGACACTCTGCCAGCAAACATCTCACCAGGCTGTAGGATGCAGGACACTCTGCCAGCAAACATCTCATCTGGCTATAGGATGCAGGACACTCTGCCAGCAAACATCTCACCAGGCTGTAGGATGCAGGACACTCTGCCAGCCAACATCTCACCAGGCTGTAGGATGCAGGAAACTCTGCCAGCAAACATCTCACCAGGCTGTAGGATGCAGGACACTCTGCCAGCAAACATCTCACCAGGCTGTAGGATGCAGGACACTCTGCCAGCAAACATCTCACCAGGCTGTAGGATGCAGGACACTCTGCCAGCAAACATCTCACCAGGCTGTAGGATGCAGGACACTCTGCCAGCAAACATCTCACCAGGCTGTAGGATGCAGGACACTCTGCCAGCAAACATCTCACCAGGCAGTAGGATGCAGGACACTCTGCCAGCAAACATCCCATCAGGCTGTAGGATGCAGAACACTCTTCCAGCAAACATCTCACCAGGCGGTAGGATGCAGGACACTCTGCCAGCAAACATCTCACCAGGCTGTAGGATGCAGGACACTCTGCCAGCAAACATCTCACCAGGCTGTAGGATGCAGGACACTCTGCCAGCAAACATCTCACCAGGCTGTAGGATGCAGGACACTCTGCCAGCAAACATCTCACGAGGCTGTAGGATGCAGGACACTCTGCCAGCAAACATCTCACCAGACTGTAGGATGCAGGAAACTCTGCCAGCAAACATCTCACCTGGCTGTAGGATGCAGGACACTCTGCCAGCAAACATCTCACCAGGCTGTAGGATGCAGGACACTCTGCCAGCAAACATCTCACCAGGCTGTAGGATGCAGGACACTCTGCCAGCAAACATCTCACCAGGCTGTAGGATGCAGGAAACTCTGCCAGCAAACATCTCACCAGGCTGTAGGATGCAGGACACTCTACCAGCAAACATCTCACCAGGCTGAAGGATGCAGGACACTCTGCCAGCAAACATCTCACCAGGCTGTAGGATGCAGGACACTCTGCCAGCAAACATCTCACCAGGCTGTAGGATGCAGGACACTCTGCCAGCAAACATCTCACCAGGCTGTAGGATGCAGGACACTCTGCCAGCAAACATCTCACCAGGCTGTAGGATGCAGGACACTCTGCCAGCAAACATCTCACCAGGCTGTAGGATGCAGGACACTCTGCCAGCAAACATCTCACCAGGCTGTAGGATGCAGGACACTCTGCCAGCAAACATCTCACCAGGCTGAAGGATGCAGGACACTCTGCCAGCAAACATCTCACCAGGCTGTAGGATGCAGGACACTCTGCCAGCAAACATCTCACCAGGCTGTAGGATGCAGGACACTCTGCCAGCAAACATCTCACCAGGCTGAAGGATGCAGGACACTCTGCCAGCAAACATCTCACCAGGCTGTAGGATGCAGGACACTCTGCCAGCAAACATCTCACCAGGCTGTAGGATGCAGGACACTCTGCCAGCAAACATCTCACCAGGCAGTAGGATGCATGAAACCCAAACATCTCACCAGGCTGTAAAATGCAGGACACTCTGCTGAAATAGCATTGTAAAGCCGGCGATCAAATCGTCAGCGTGGGGTGAAGTTAAAGCAGCACAGCCTTAGATACGACTTAATCACAACGTTAAGCAACACTACGCGGAGTCCAGTAGCGGATGGGTCACCATGACGTGGCTTCGGATGGAACCGTGCACCGAGCCGAGCGGACATGACACCTGCATTGACGTCACTGATTTCTACCTCCACCTCCCGGGATAGAAAGTAGAAAAATGAGCGATAATTGTTCGGCGATTGTTTGCCGACATGAATGGCAGAACGATAATCTGCAGAGATACGGGTTTTTTTTTTTGCCCGATCTAAACCAACAGTACATCCCGCCGTAATGCTCACTCACGTCTGGCCAGTGTAAGCAGCACATGACACTCAAGTCAGGTATATTTTCTCTGCCTCAACCAGGATATGTTTCAAGTCGCAGCTGTCGTGTCTCTAGGCCGATTTCCTTCGGTTTGAACACCACAAAATCAAATCAAATCTCACAGCCAGCGGCTCGATCATCGATCGCCGATGCTTGTGGTCACTGATCTCTATAGCCTGGATAGCGCTTCGTATAGTGAGACTTTGATGCCATATTGAGACACTTTATCATGTCTTCCCACTGATCTCTATAGCCATGGATAGCGCTTCGTACAGTGAGACTTTGAAGCCGTATTGAGCCACTTTATCATGTCTTCCCACTGATCTCTATAGCCATGGATAGCGCTTCGTACAGCGAGACTTTGATGCCGTATTGAGCCACTTTATCATGTCTTCCCACTGATCTCTATAGCCTGCAAGCGCTTCGTACAGCGAGACTTTGATGCCGTATTGAGACACTTTATCATGTCTTCCCACTGATCTCTGTAGACATGGATAGCGCTTCGTACAGCGAGACTTTGAAGCCATATTGAGCCACTTTTGGGAACCTCTTCCTACTTACAATTTTATCGGGGTTCGAGTCCCCGAGGGGACGGACATTTAGCTCGGCGGTCAGAGCAACAGGCGCGACAGCCGGAGACCGGGGTTCGAAACTTTGCCGTTGCAGTTTAAGTATGCATCTTGAGTGATGCATTCATCGGTCTGGATTCACCCGGGAAACCGGTCGCAATTAGCCTTGAAACCTGCGACCGGCCCGGTCCTCTAAGCGGTCCTCTTCGTTGTCTTTCGTTTCTTTTAATAAATATCCACCTTACATGCAACTTTGATTTGCATTTAGGTTCGAAATAACTTTAATACAAGCGTAGCCAACGTTATTATCGGGGTTAGTCGAGTTGTTGGCGTGTGATTGCAGCATAGCGTCACTAGATTCACCACCTTCTATGTTCATTCATAGTCCTGTTTCTATCTCCATGGAGCCACGTTATAATCGGGGTTAGTCGAGTTGTTGGCGTGTGATTGCAGCATAGCGTCACTAGATTCACCACCTTCTATGTTCATTCATAGTCCTGCTTCTATCTCCATGGAGCCACGTTATAATCGGGGTTAGTCGAGTTGTTGGCGTGTGATTGCAGCATAGCGTCACTAGATTCACCGGCTTCTATGTTCATTCACAGTCCTGTTTCTATCTCCATGGAGCCACGTTATAACCGGGGTTAGTCGAGTTGTTGGTGTGTGATTGCAGCATAGCGTCACTAGATTCACCGCCTTCTATGTTCATTCACAGTCCTGTTTCTATCTCCATGGAGCCACGTTATAATCGGGGTTAGTCGAGTTGTTGGTGTGTGATTGCAGCAATGCGTCACTAGATTCACCACCTTCTATGTTCATTCATAGTCCTGTTTCTATCTCCATGGAGCCACGTTATAATCGGGGTTAGTCGAGTTGTTGGTGTGTGATTGCAGCAATGCGTCACTAGATTCACCACCTTCTATGTTCATTCATAGTCCTGTTTCTATCTCCATGGAGCCACGTTATAATCGGGGCTAGTCGAGTTGTTGGTGTGTGATTGCAGCATAGCGTCACTAGATTCACCACCTTCTATGTTCATTCATAGTCCTGTTTCTATCTCCATGGAGCCACGTTATAATCGGGGTTAGTCGAGTTGTTGGCGTGTGATTGCAGCATAGCGTCACTAGATTCACCACCTTCTATGTTCATTCATAGTCCTGTTTCTATCTCCATGGAGCCACGTTATAATCGGGGTTAGTCGAGTTGTTGGTGTGTGATTGCAGCACAGCGTCACTAGATTCACCACCTTCTATGTTCATTCATAGTCCTGTTTCTATCTCCATGGAGCCACGTTATAATCGGGGTTAGTCGAGTTGTTGGCGTGTGATTGCAGCATAGCGTCACTAGATTCACCGCCTTCTATGTTCATTCATAGTCCTGTTTCTATCTCCATGGAGCCACGTTATAATCGGGGTTAGTCGAGTTGTTGGTGTGTGATTGCAGCACAGCGTCACTAGATTCACCGGCTTCTATGTTCATTCATAGTCCTGTTTCTATCTCCATGGAGCCACGTTATAATCGGGGATAGTCGAGTTGTTGGTGTGTGATTGCAGCATAGTGTCACTAGATTCACCGCCTTCTATGTTCATTCATAGTCCTGTTTCTATCTCCATGGAGCCACGTTATAATCGGGGTTAGTCGAGTTGTTGGTGTGTGATTGCAGCACAGCGTCACTAGATTCACCGGCTTCTATGTTCATTCATAGTCCTGTTTCTATCTCCATGGAGCCACGTTATAATCGGGGTTAGTCGAGTTGTTGGTGTGTGATTGCAGCACAGCGTCACTAGATTCACCGGCTTCTATGTTCATTCATAGTCCTGTTTCTATCTCCATGGAGCCACGTTATAATCGGGGATGGTCGAGTTGTTGGTGTGTGATTGCAGCATAGTGTCACTAGATTCACCGCCTTCTATGTTCATTCATAGTCCTGTTTCTATCTCCATGGAGCCACGTTATAATCGGGGTTAGTCGAGTTGTTGGCGTGTGGTTGCAGCATAGCGTCACTAGATTCACCACCTTCTATGTTCATTCATAGTCCTGTTTCTATCTCCACGGAGCCACGTTATAATCGGGGTTAGTCGAGTTGTTGGCGTGTGATTGCAGCATAGCGTCACTAGATTCACCACCTTCTATATTCATTCATAGTCCTGTTTCTATCTCCATGGAGCCACGTTATAATCGGGGTTAGTCGAGTTGTTGGCGTGTGATTGCAGCATAGCGTCACTAGATTCACCACCTTCTATGTTCATTCATAGTCCTGTTTCTATCTCCATGGAGCCACGTTATAATCGGGGTTAGTCGAGTTGTTGGCGTGTGATTGCAGCATAGCGTCACTAGATTCACCGCCCTCTATGTTCATTCATAGCCCTGACTCCTGTTTCTATCTCCATGGAGCCCAACAACTCAAATAAACTTAATATCCACTCGAAAGTCGTTTTTCCTTGTAGCGTAACTGGTAAAGCTTAACCCCGGCAACGGTTAAAGATACGGGCTCGATACAGATACGAATTTGGGAGTGGATATTTCGTCTTTAATAATAAATATCTGCTGTAGCCTGTATATGCATCTAATATTTGCATCGAGGTTCGTATCACCACCATACTTGCCATCTCGGGCGCAGGTCGAGCGATCTGGCCGAGTTGGTGTTTGCGGGTGTCTGGAGCAAGCAGCTGCTATCTTCCCATCGCATCCCATCGCACCGGTTCGATCCTTGTACGGCCCACTTTCTAGTCTCCGTCCTCCACGTCCGTGTCCTCCCAGCGACCTGCAAGAGATAGTTCCTTGACCTCCGATCTCGTTGGCGACACTGCGTCTCACCACCGCTTGTCACCGCAGATGAATCCACCTAATACACCAATTCAATTCAATCAAAATTAAATTAAATTCCGTCATGATACCCACTCGCTAAAGCCAGGTAGAGCAATTCGAGTTTTGATTTCCATATCTTCCTTTGTTATTTAGCAGAACTAATTAAATTTTTTTCCAAACTGGTAGCACGTCCAGTGGGTATCTGACGTCATTTTTCTGTGAGTGGAGTAGGTGTATTCGACGTCACCGACAACGGAAATCAATTGTTTTGTGAATAAATTGCTAAACCGGGTCTTCGGGTATAAGATTGTGTCTGGTAAGTGGTACCTGTGGTCAAACGGGGTCAGGCAACAGTCGGGTGCGCATTGGCACACCTTGTCAAGCGGTAATGACACGCCAAACGGTGTTAGCCATCTGCAACCTTGCAGCTAACCTCAAACGATAGAATAAGAAGCTCAAACCCAGCACTGAGGCATCATACAGTAAGCGGTCATCCATCCACATAATGTTCCTGGGGCATTGTTGCTTAACTTCGGTAAACTCGTGTTAAGACCCGTTGGAAACGGTGCTTACCATGGCAATAGCGTTGAAAAGGAACTGATAGCACATAAAGACATCCCGGTGATAAGAAACACAATACAGTCTGGGAATTATTAACGCTATCTGTGTTTTTATGAACGTTCTATTTAGGATATTAGTCCGGTGAGTCACCCTGTAATTAGTGGTGGTCACAATTTGATATCGCCAAGAAAATAACAAGCTCTTTCTGCTGCTTTCTGCTGCTGTTTGCTTGCTTGCTTGCTTGCTTGCTTGCTTGCTTGCTTGCTTGCTTGCTTGCTTGCTTGCTTGCTTGCTTGCTTGCTTGCTTGCTTGCTTGCTTGCTTGCTTGCTTGCTTGCTTGCTTGCTTGCTTGCTTGCTTGCTTGCTTGCTTGCTTGCTTGCTTGCTTGCTTGCTTGCTTGCTTGCTTGCTTGCCTGCTGCTGCTGCTGCTGCTGCTGCTGCTGCTGCTGCTGCTTGCTTGCTTGCTTGCTTGCTTGCTTGCTTGCTTGCTTGCTTGCTTGCTGCTTGCTTGCTTGCTTGCTTAATTGCTTGCTTGCTTGCTTGCTTGCCTGCTGCTTCTGCTGCTGCTTCTGCTCCATGTTATTCATAGCTCGGACTCACAGCTAACTGTGATACCGGTTCTCCCACCTGTTCGCTACAAAGAGCAGCTACCTTGCAAGATGCAAGATGCACTGGCGTGACGTCAGAGGAGCTTGACATCGCTGTCAGTGCTTACACGTGGGGGCACGTACAGGCTTGCGTCGATGGATGGATGGGTTAATGGATTTCGCAATCGGCGCATTGGCATTCTGAAATTGTATCTTTGTGTTGGTAGAGTAACAATTCATTCAACTCCTACAGCAGGAATAATTTCGTTTCGCTGTATATCATGCTCTCTTGTGTAGATATACAAAGTTGGAAGAATTGAGCTTTGAATACAGTTCGTTTGCTGGGTGGGCGTACTTGCACGCGGGGAGCGCTTGTGTTCGAAACAGCTGCTTTGTGGTACCAACTTCACACAACTACACTACACTATTTTAGTTACCAGTTAGTTAATTAACCACCAATTTTACAACAGGTAATTAAAGGGGTGAATGTATTTTATTCATGGTTGTTGACATATTAAAAGCATGCGTTTTACTTTCATTGTTGACATTTTTTTCAGGTGTTTCAGGTTTCAGGTGTTGGTACGCGTGCAAAAAGGCGTCTATTTTTTGGTATAGGCTCTCCCAATATACAGACTGGTTTTTTGGAATGTTCTAGGTTTTTTTTAACATAGGTCTGTATCAACAATCCCCTGAAAAATATAAATTAGAAAATTAGAAATACTACCTAGCCAGCATGGGTGACGTCTACGTCTGCCTTACTGTGCCTTGAGTAGAGTCTGTTTTGTAATGCACTTGACCTAACCTGTTAATTTCTATCAAAACTCGCACTATATTTCCCAGCCCCCTGCCACCCCTTCTAATCCTACCTTTCCTGACCCGACCCAACTTCCCAACCCAATTTATGTATTTGAATCATCTGTTGTCCAATCTATTTAAAAGATGAATTGACACATTAGATTCATTGACATTGAGCCACAGAAAACTCGGGTACACTAAACGGTCTTCCCTAAAGCGTCTAACAATGGATTTCTTGCCGTGCTAACGCCTACGTTGTCTCTGTTTGCCTGTAGGTGGGTGATAGCGTCACGGGGTCGGCAACAGCTGGCCGCGACGGCCACATGGAAGTGTCGCGTCGCGCCTCCCCCGCCGCCCCCTTCCACTACCTGATCACCGAGCAGGCGCGCTCGCTGGTCGCTCTACAGGAACTACAGCATGAGGTACACCTTGATTCTTTGATTGTCGGTGTTTAACGACGCACTGCCTTGACAACTGGCCCTTTGGCGCCGGTGAATGTAAGGGTGATGATGAACCTAACCTATGGCTAGAAGGGAGGAGTGGAAACCCGGTGCCGGCACGTAGCCTACTCCTGTCGAAAAGCACCGAGGGGACCACCGGCTTTCCGTCCCTTCCGAAGAACGGTTTAACTCGAACGACAGGATTCCTCCGCTAATCTGTGCTGTCGAGAGGTTGATAAGCAAGGCGAGTGAAGTTGTCGTACTAACTTCAAACCCTCCGACCTCTCTCCCGAACAGAACTGATCATGTGCATGATGGTCACCCATCGAACACCTGACTCAGCACGATGTTGCTTAACTTCCGTGATCTCACGAGAACCGGTGTTTCCAACGTTGCCGAACCGTTCGAGAGGTACACCTTTTGGTCGGGGAATTTGTTAGGTAGAAGTTGGAACAGGAGTTAAGTAATAGTCAATTCATGAGGTACGTTAGGTTCAGGGCATTAGAAAGTAAGGTTATTTTATGGCGAGAAGTCAGGTTATTGTATGGACATAAGTTGGATACATGAGTTAGGTTATAGTCGGGACATAAGTTAGGTTATAGTCAGGGCAGAAGTTAGGTTATGGTATGGACAGAAGTTTTGTTAAAGTCACGACATAAGTTTGGTTTTAGTCTGTACGAAAGTTAGCCAACTCTCCTCATAAGTTAGGCTTAAGTCGGTAAACGAGTTAGTTTTATGGTCTAGACAAAAGTTTGGTTAAATTCTGTACACAAGTGAGGTTATTGTATGGAAATGAGTCGGGCCATGGTCCGTACACCATTTAGGTAATAGCCGGGAAAAGCACGCTCTCCCAGCCAACTAACCGCGGATCCTGACACGTTTGCCGTCGTCCAGGTGGGCGCGCTGCTTGAGTTCCGCGAGCTGGTCATGGAGACGTTCCCTCACCTGCGACACAAGCTGTGCGGCGGCCCGGCGTCGTCGTCCCCGGGCGGCGGCGGCAGCGAAGGGGGAGGAGTCGGCGGCGAAGGGGGCGGGGTGCCGTCGGCCGGGCAGCGCCGAGACTGGGAGCCCGGCATTCGAGTGCGGAGGAAGCTGTCGCCAAAGGCGGTCAAGGTGGGTGTCGGCCATCGCCGACGATGATGATGATAGAATGATTCCACTCGGAGAAAATGACGTCAGATACCCACTGGACGTACTACCAGTTTGGAAAAAATATTAATTATCTCTGCTAAATAACAAAGGAAGACAGGGAAATCACAACCCGAATTGCTCTGCCTGGCTTTAGCGAGTGGGTATCATGACGTCATTTTGATAGAATTTGGATTAAATGGAAAAGGTGTATTGATAAGCGTTTGAAGCTGTATTCCGCTTGGCAATTCACCGATCCAAGGTGATGATATGATGTCGATGCCGACGGGATGATATTCGATGATAATAATATTAATAATTGGCGAGTGAAGCGAATCTTCAACAACGCTTGCAGCTGAAATATATTCTTAGTACCGTACTACGATCATATGAGTTCTTGCAAAGCTTGTGATATGTCTGATTGAACTCAGTTTCTTATTACTTTGTAAATATTTTCATATTTAACTCATTCAATAAAAAAGTTACATAGTTATTATTAATAAACAAACATCAATTCCATAATTTCCATTTGTACCGGGATTCAAATCTGGGTTTTAATATCAACTTAAAATCAATTCTTCGGTTGGTTGTCCGTGTAGCATAATGGATAAGTGCAGTGCCCTGGACAGGCAAAGACCCGGATTCGAATCCCGGCACGGATGTAAATCTTGGAATTGATATTTCGTTACAAATAACCATTGTCTATTGAACATGCAACGAGTATTTGCATCGAGGATTCAATTCACGCCAAGTTACATAGTTGTTATGAAAGCTAACTAAATCAGGAAATGGCAATCGTCAAGAAAATAAAGATTCTAACCTCACTTTTGCAGGGAGCGCAGCCGAAGAGCGGCGACACGCTGTCGGCGGGCTCGGCCGTCCAGGACTCTGGCTTCAGCACGGAGACGAGCTGCAAGGAGCCGGGCAAGGAGCCGCCGCCGCCGCTGACGGCCCCCACGCCGCCCCCCACGTCGACGGCGCCGGCGCCGGCGTCGCCGCAGGCAACGCAGCGCGAAGAGGCCGAGGACGAGCTGTGGAACCTGCTCGACGTGATCCAGCGGAAAGGTGGGCGACGCGGTGTGAGGTTACGGTGGTCACTCGACGGTTGGTTCGACCGCTTTGCTGGAAATTTTGGAAGTTGCGGCAATTATTTGACTATTTTTCGTGTAGTCAACTCTCGGGGATGTAGCAATCATTTGTTACCTGTCATCGTTTCCCGTTACCGTGCATTCACACACTTGGCCACGGGTTCTTTTCTGTCGGCAAATATCTCACCTGGCCGTAGAATGCCGTAATAGCATCGATGAGCTCAGAATCGTCAGCGTGGGGTGAAGTTAAAGCAGCTCACAGCCATCTAGGTACAAGTTAACACAACGTTACTTACGTCATCTCACGTAATATCGAGGGGGCTTTGTTTGCCACTGATGCTCAATCTCAAGCGTCAACTGACAGCTGACATATTAAAGAGTATCTTTGCGGGTGATAACGGCACTAGTTATCTTTAGCTTAAAACTCTGTCTGCTGGTGTCTTGTCTCGTAATTCTAATTGCTAAAACATTGACTGCGCCATCGTAGTCAAAAAATCAGCTGACGCCAAGGCCGTTTCTAGGACACCACTAACCTCTTCTAACAGAGCTAGACCATACACTTTCATAACAAACTATTTTACTATGAAATTTCTCCAACGAATGCAATGCAAAGACCAAAACGCTACGAATGCTTTATATCGAAAGCTTTGCAAAGAATGTTAAGTATGCAAAGTATGCTTTTCAACAATTGCATATCAACAAAAGTAACACAATGAATGTAATACAAGTAATGCTTGACGCTCAGACACAAATCATTTCTAGCATAGCAAAACTTTATTAAATATCAGGCAATGGACACTCTCCAACGAAAACAACACCACACACGCTATGAAACGAAAGCGACACAACACAACACAAAGAATGCTCTACCACAAACACAAAGCAACGAACGTAACGCAAGTGACGCGTTTATTTCAGGCACTCGACTGCGCGACGAAGTGGAAGTCCTCCAGGAGAAGCTGCAGGACCTGAAGGAGGTGGAGGGCGGCGGCGAGGGGCCGGCCTCGTCGGACGCCGACGGCTTGCCGCGGGCGTTCAAGCCGGGCGGCTCCGTGCGCGGCGGCCGTTCGTTCCCCGCCGCCGACGACGACGCAGATGATGACGGACGATTCCCTGCCGACCAGCTGCGGGAGGTGAAGTTCGAGCGGGACTACTTGCTGGACAAGGTGAGCGAAGAGAATGATCCGAAGTCGAGGTTTCGAGACGCGTGGGACGCGGTTTTACATCGAGTGCAAAAGTGAGAGCGACAGTTTGCGGCTAGGCTACGAAAATATTCGGGTTTGAAGTCGCAAAGAAATTGAATTGGAGTAAACTTTCAGCAATTTTTTTTAAAGACATATTATCCCTATACTAATATTATCCCTGTGGTTCAGTATGTTTTCATCACTTTCAGACATGTCTATGCACGCCTAAAGTTACCATCCGATTCTTATGAAATTTTGGAAACGCACTCGATACATCATAAATGGGTGCAACGAGGGGGTCTCGCTGCGGTTTGACCAAAATGGGCCCTTTTTTGGGGGGGTTCACCTACCAAATTTGGACTTGGAGGATTGAAAATTTATACCCGTGTAGCAGCGACCATTTTCAATTCAAATTGAAATTTTCAAACCAGCCAGCCCAAAATTGGGCCCTTTTGAGGGGGTCATTTAGCAGAAACAAAAACTTGCGATTACACTTGGCAGTTATTTTCCTAACTTTATGAAATTCTGGAAACGCACTCGATCACACATTATACAACTCACTGTTGAGGTTTCGCTTCGGTCTGGCCAAAATGGGCCCTTTTTTGGGGGGGTTCACCGGTCAAATTTGGACACATAGAATTGAAAATTTGTACCCGTGTAAAAGTGTTCATTTTTAATTCAAACCTATAATTTTACATCCGCCAGCCCAAAATTGGGCCCTTTTAGGGTGGTCTTTTCACAAAAACCAAACCATGCGACTCTACACTCAGCAATTATGCTCCTATCAATATGAAACATTGAAATCGAACTAGATCCAAAATTCTACACCTCACTTATGGGGTCTCGCTATGGTTTGGCAGAAATGGGCCCTTTTGGGGGGGGGGGGGGGGTTCAACAACCAAATTTGAGCATCCATTTTTATTACAAATCCACGACTTAAAATTAGCCAGCCCGAAATTGGGCCCTTTTTTGGAGGTGGGGGGAGGGGGGGGGGGGGGTCCTTTCGCATAAACTCCCGACTTGCGGTGTGGGCATTTTGGAAGATATTAAAAAGTGTATGTCCGTTGGTAGCATGGTAAAATTGCGCTCATCTTGACATTATTTCCCGTCAAATGTATGAATTTCTTAAACTTATTTCGTTGCGTTCAACGCTGACAGCTAGATGAGCGCTGTGGTCTGTTTTTGAAGTACTTTGTCCAAAAACACATGGCCCCACCAAGTGCATATAAATCATCATGGAGAGAGGGGGCTCGCTACAGCCAGCCGCATTTCGGGGAAGTCCCGTGATTACGCAACTGATCATACACATTGAGTTTTTTTTTTGAGCACATTGAATTGAAACTAAAAATGAATCTGAAAATTACTGACGATATTGTGATTTGTTTTCGTAAGGCGTCGGTATCGAGAGTTCGCGAACATTGGTCAACTTTGCGCGTAATGACACCAATTTTGCGTTGGTTCGCGAAAAGCAGCAAACACACAGCAAACATAGTAAACATCAACCTTCAATCATCATCCACCTTAACTTAAATCCTTAAATTTGGCTCCGCGTAATTCTTTATAGAAATTGCGAAAACGCGATGATAACGCGTGGGTCAAGTTGCGTTGTGTTCGTGCCACTGGGGACTTGCGCG
Organism: Nemurella pictetii; assembly: GCA_921293315.2. Classification (NCBI taxonomy): domain Eukaryota; kingdom Metazoa; phylum Arthropoda; class Insecta; order Plecoptera; family Nemouridae; genus Nemurella; species Nemurella pictetii. The sequence goes on from OV121126.1 coordinate 10,161,340, forward strand.
CTGCAATATTTAGGCAGCGATTTGAGCAGGGCTTGATAGGGCTTTGATAGGGCTCGAAAGGGCTTGATTGGGGTTCACGCGGCCGAAATTCGTCCAACGTCGAGACAAAATTCGAAGCAATTCATCGCCTCTGGCTTGAAGTTGGGTTGGGTCAGGAAAGGTAGGATTTTGGAGGGTCGTGGTTGGGGGGGGGGGGGGGGGGGGGGTTGCGGAATTCTGCAAAACCATTCCTGAACCAATTGATGGTGGACGTCTGTGTACCTGAGTCACGAAAACATATAGCCATCATTAGTAGTACCCATAAGTTCGCATTTGAGCAGGGAATATGTAGATAAACACGAAGTGTTAGGTAAGCGTGGCAGAAGGGTCAAAGACTTATTACCGAAAAACAAATCAACACAAGAAACAAATATCACCTACAGGGGGCGAAGCCCCCTGCAAGGGGGCCCTACGCAGAGGAAGGTTGGGAAGTTGGGTTGGGTCAGGAAAGGTAGGATTAGTGGAGGGGTGGGGGGGGGGGGGGAAAGTCTGCAAAACCATCGTTGGGAGGTTAGTTTGGGTCAGGAAAGGAAGTCATAGAAGAAACACGTGTAGCGGCACGTGAAAACTCATGCTTCGGCGACACCACACCACTCGCTTTTCTTGGATCAACTACTGATGGAGGACGCATGTGTACTAGAGTCATGAAAATATATAGCCATCATTAGTATTACTTTAAAGTTCGCATTTGAGCAGTGTATATGTATGTAAACACAGAGTGTTAGGTAAGCGTGGCAGAAGGGTCAAATACCAATTACCGAAAAACAAATCAACACAAGAAACAAATAAAACCTACAGGGGGCGAAGCCCCCTACAAGGGGGCTCTACGCAGAGGAAGGTTAGGAAGTTGGGTTGGGTCAGGAAAGGTAAGATTAGTGGAGGGGTGGGGGAGGGGGATGGGAAAATCTGCAAAATCATGGTTGGGGGGTTACTTTGGGGCAGGAAATGAAAACATAGGAGAAACACGTGCAGCGGCACGTGAAAACTCATGCTGTGGCGACACCAAGTGATGGGGGACATCGGTGTATCTGTGTCACGAAATGAAACCCCCCTCCTTTAAGCAACACCCAACAATGAACAGGTGGGCAGAGAACATGCAGAAAGGCACTAATTGTTGGGCAAGGGGAGTAGCAAAAAAAAACGCACGAAAGGCAGGAAAGGCATCAGGAAACATACAACACGGTTGGGTTGGGAGGTTGGTTTGGGTCAGGAAAGGAAAACGGGAAAAAAATGTCCTAAACATTACATGCACTAAAACCCATCTGTCCTAAAGTCAATGTTTTTGCTTTAAAAATAATACGCAGAGGCAGGTTGGGAAGTTGGGTGGGGTGAGGAATTGTAGGATTAGTTGGGGGGGGGGGGGAGGGGGAGTGGCAAAAAACTACGCTCGAAAGGCAGGAAAGGCATCAGGAAACATACAACACGGTTGGGTTGGGAGGTTGGGTGGGGTCAGGAAAGGAAGACTTAGAAGCAGCGTGATATGAAAACTATCCTTTCCTGGGTCACCAACTGATGGTGGACCTCTGTGTACCTGAGTCACGAAAATATTTTGCCATCATTAGTAGTACCCATAAGTTCGCATTTGAGCAGTGTATATGTAGGTAAACATGAAGTGTTTGGCAGGCGTGGCAGAAGGGTCAAAGACCAATTACCAAAATACAAATTAACTCAAGAAACAAATAATACCGACAGGGGGCGAAGCCCCCTGCAAGAGGGCTCCGAGCAGATGGTGCTTTGGGGCGAAGCCCCAAAGCACGCCGGGTGGGTCGGCGGCCGGAGGCCGCAGGGGCAGAGCCCCTAGTAAATAAGTAAATCAGCTAATTTTATAAATAGTTATAAGCCTTCAAGAGACTGATCTCTGAGTATTATATTGATCTTTTCAGGAAAATTTCTCATTTAGCCAGGTTCTGGCCAATTTATGTTTATGAAAAGACGCTCCAAAGTGAACGTTGTACGATGGTGTTCTGACACGAGTGTCGATGATTGCGTCGCGCAGATGACCGAGATGGAGGCGGAGACCCTGTCTGCGCGAGTCCGGGCCGAGGAGCTGGCGCGCGACGTTACGGCGCTGGCGGCCGCCAAGCGACAGCTGGAGGAGCAGCTGCGCACCGCCGTGAGTACTTCTCGGAAATACTATTCAAAGAAGCTCTCCGATTTGATTATTAGATTTTATATATCGTCGAGTATACCAATCAATGTGACATTCCGTTTATATTTTATTTCTTAAAAAATCTGGGGCCAAATGATCGCACATTTTCTCTTTGGCGCGAAGCCCCTTGCGAGACGTCACCGCAGGGACGGCTGCAGCACGCGCTCGAACGCTCAGCCGCTTGCCGAGGCTGCGGAACGTTAGTTTGCAGATACCTTCTTGTCAGTAGGTTCTTTTTTGTCTTGTGACTTGCTAATACCGTGTTCAGTAAAACACTCGCCTTCCTGACACAACGCTCGTACTTGGGTTGGCTCTTTACAGCAATCCGATGTCATGTCATTGTCCATTGAGATGCAGTTGCCACAAGTGCACCACAACGTATTTCCTGCCCTTCCTTGAAATGTTTCTTCTCCTTCTTTCTTGGCCAAGCCTCAATTCACTTTCAGTCATTTCACTTTGAGTAAACTTCGGATCCAAACTTTATGGTCGCCCTGCCATATTCACGCTGATAAATTGATACGATCGCGAGCGCTCGAGGCCTGGCACTAGACTAGCAGACTCGGCCTGCGGCTATGCACCCGTCACTGCGGTGACGTCACGCAAGAGGCTTCGCGCCAACGAGAAAATGTGCAATCATTTGGCCCCAGATTTTTTTATAAATAAAATTTAAACGGAATTTCACTTTGATTGGTATACTCGACAATATATAAAATCAAATAATCGAATCGGAGAGCTCCTTTAACCGTGTTTTGGATGCCAAGTCCTGAACTCGGAATCTTCCCGACGTTTCGCAAAGCTGTGCTGCCTGGTTTATCAACGGTAGAGACTTAAGTTGTGCCCGATTCACAATTGGTCTTAAGGATTGTTGATTAGTGATTAAGGATTGAGTTTTAACAGCACGCTGCGATTCACAGCTGAATCTTTAGTCCTTGCGACTAATTTCAAAAACAACAATTGCATCTGAAGTTGCTGTCATGTGTGAGGCAGCTGGATACTTTGGATTTGGATACTTTTTCATGTAACCTCAAATCAGGTTAAAAACATTTGAGTCAGAATTTGTCAATTTTTAACTACTGATTGCTTGGTCTTTAGCGGTTTTAAAGAGTTAAAAATACCTCTCAAATGATCACGTGACTTGTTTCCGATTTGCGCTTTTTAAAACATCAAAATTAAATTCTCTGTGTGTCAATAAATATTTAAACTGGATTTTTTTTTTCTTTGTTACATTTTAGGAGTGTTTTATATAGGGCTAAATATTTATTTTAAGTTAAATATTTCATTTTTAGAGTAAAAGTTATTATGATGACTAGGGACTAGTCCTTATGATAAATGCAATATTTTGACTTTCGCGAAATATCGCTAAAAAAGTAAATCCATTAACACTAATTATTGTCCATTTTTACTTTCAAAAATGATAAATTCTAATGCAAATATTTCATCTAAATTGACGAGTCCATTGTCAACCTAAGATGAAGGAGCGAAATTGGCAACTTTGCCACATTCGCATTGTCACCTAACTCGGTGCGATGTTGCTTAACTTCGGTGATCTCACGAGAACCGGTGTTTGTTTCCAACATACTTTCGGTGACTAACCTTAAGAACTTCTCACCTCCGTTTCGCTCCGTGTCCGCAGGTTTCGCAGAAAGGCGAACTCAACTCTCGGATCCACGACCTCCACATCCGCTTCGTCGGCTCGAACGCCGCCGCCGCCGTCAAGAAACCCGGCGTCGGCCCGTCGGCGTTCGCGCCCGTCCGCCCCGACGCCGCCTCCCCCGAACGCTCGGCCAAGCAGCCGCTGACACGAAGCGCCACGTTCGACGCCGGCCGTGCCGCCAAGCCGTCGCCCGTCCGCCCCGTCCCGAACGGGCCGCCCGCCAAGCAGCCGCCCGCGCGTTCGGACACGTTCAAGCTGGCGGCCGGACGGCTGCAGCGGCGCTCGCCGTCCGCCTTCCGCTCGCCCGAACGCTCGCTGTCGCGAACGCTGTCCGCGGACGAACGGACGGGCGGATCCGTGCGGTCCATCGACTCGATATCCGAGTATCCGACGCGACCCGTGACCTTGACCCTGTCCGCGACGCATCCCAAGTCTCTGACGGAGACGATAAGGAAACGCTCTGTGGAGAACTCGATAACGAAGTCACCTTCTCGACTAACGGCTAGAGATGCGTCGCTAACGAAGTCCCCTACTCGATCGGCAGCTGATGATGGGTCGATAACTATGTTGCCTACTCGAGCGACGGCTAGGTCGATAACAATGTTGCCTATTCGATCGACTGCAAAAGATGAGTCGATAAAAACGTACCGACCGACAGCTAGGTCGATAACAATGTCCCCTACCCGATCGACAGCAAGAGAAGCGTCGATAACGAAGTCGCCTACTCCACCGGCAGCTAGAGCCGCGTCGATAACTCGCCAACCTAGTCGACCGCCTGCTGGCGATGTGTTTGCAGTGGAGTCGCACACGCAGGTGAAGGTACGACTGGGGCAACTAGATGGCGTTGTGAGCAACCCGAGCAAAGCGCCGCGAGGACTGAAGCCGGACATGGACAAGATGGCCGCCATCCTGCTGGAGACCAACGTCGTGGAGTTGCAGCGACATCTGCTCGTCACCTGCGTAGAGAACCAGGTGAGCACGGACAGGGATTCGGGTTTCGTATCGGGAAAACCGTTTGGAATTTTCCTTGCATAGCGGAAAGTGTGATAACCACCTATTTTGTTTGATTTCGACTCAAAAACCCCTAATAACGTTTTTGCAACGAAAACAAATTGTCGGAAACAAACCAAAAAGTCACAAAATACATATTTAAACCCCTCAATACCCCATACAAGTGCACAACATTGAAAACTACAGCTGCCATATTGTAACATGGGTACCAACTGCAAACAACAAAACACCACCAGCCTTGGTCAACAATCATAGTCCCATACAAGCCCATGCTAGACGATCAGTCGAAAATCTTTAATATCTCACCCCAAGGAGCCTTCCGACAAAAAAAATCGACAGATCACAAAGTTTCACAACAACTTTCATCACCAACCACACTTTTTGAACTTCTCCAACAATGTTACCAACAATCGAACTGGGTAATAATGAATAATGGCCCAATACTTCAGCTTTTCCTGTGAAATGTTGGAGTTTTGGGACAATTGGCATTCATTAACCAGTTAAATATATTTTCTGAAAACGAAAGTGTTAAGACATTAATCTTAAGAAGAGAAATCAGTGATGTTTTGGTGGAAGCCCACACCAGAAGGCAATTGATGATGGGTTAGCTGAGCAGGAAAAATGTGCGTCCGAACCGGGGTGTGAACCCGGGGCCTTCCGCTTGCCGGGCGGTTGCTCTGACCACTGAGCTATCTGGCCGCACAAGATTCCTGCTTCGCTGGGTGAGGAAAGGGCTCTCTCGGGAGAGAAAGGGAAGAAGCGACTCTTCGGGGAAGAAGCCTAATATCCATTCCAAATTTCGTATCCGTACCGGGGCTAAAATCAACTCGACCTGATGTAGACTGGTTTTTTTGGAGTAACCTTGGCCATTAAAGTATATTTAATGTAACAACAACCCGGTCCGCTCAGCGCTAGTAGTCAGCATTAACACCGACACGATGGGAAAGTAATTATCAGTCACCGATTTACCTTAATTTCTAGCTGCATTAGTTGATAAGTGTAATAATAAAGTAGCTAGTAAAATGCTAGAAGCTATGCGAGTGTTAAATAAAACGTTTAGCCACTGTTCTAGTGTTTCATGCTGTGATTTTCAAACACCGCCGCCTGGATTTAGTTTCACGAGTTGGTGACATGTAAATGGCAGGAATTTTTGAGCATGAACTTATCCTGGATGGCTCTAAGATCCGTTCAAGGACAAAGTCCGATACAAAGCCATTGCCGTTTGCTGATTTTGTCCGTTTGTTTCCAGCACTTGTCTGCGCACGACGTGCAGCTGCGCAAACAGATTGTACAGCTCGCGGACGACAACGACGAGCTCAGCTTTCGGTAAAAAACACGACTGTCATATCTCAACCTTCAACCTTCAAATGCAGGGATATAAATTACTGCCTTACGCTATTCTACTGCACCTACCCGATATTATTTATTTACAACAAAAAAAATACTAGGTAGTACAGGTTTCTTTGAGTTTTTCTCTATGAATTTTTTAAAAATTCAGAAAATAAACAACTTAAATTAAAAATGCTGATAGATAGTTACAGTAACTGACCGATTGCTATGCCACTTTAAAAGGCGCTCAACTACTATTATGTTTTTTCAAGCGACAACTGACCACTGAGTCGTAAACACTAAGCATCACAAAGGTCCAGTGTCTCAAGTGTTTCGTCAACTTATTTATGATCCGTTAACATGATACTACTTCCAAATAGTTCCACTTCCGATTAAATGTCTGTATATTGTTTTAACAGACTGTTAAATAATCAACAAGTCACTGAAAAACTGGCCCTGAGTACCACAAAGTATCACTAAGCATCACTAAGCATCACAAAGTATCACTAAGCTTCACTAAGCATCACTAAGTAACTTTAAGCATCACTAAAAACCTCTAAGGACCTGTTTTTCAGTGGCCCGTTAACTTCTTAACAGCCAGTTACTTGTTTTTACCATGGCCACTGCCAATGAGATGCCTAGATTTTGTGTTAACAGGCCGTTAATTAATTAACAAGCAAGCTAAACAGCACGCCGTTAAACTCCAACAACCGACCGCTAATCTCCCCCGACGTTTGCAGCCTGGCCGAGCGCGAGATCGAGCTAGAAAGCGCGCGCGCTCAACTCCGCCTCCTGGACCGCCCCCCGACGACAGCCTCCTCCCCGCCGCCGCCCCCCCGCCCCCGACCCCGCCCCAGCAAGATACCCAAGTCGTTCTCGGCGCCGCGCCCGCCGGCCCCCGCCGCGCCCGCCGTCCAATCGAACGGCAGGCCGTCGCTCGGCGAACGGACCAACGCCTCGCTGCGCGCCGTCGCGCCGTCGATCGCGCGGACGGCGCCGCTGGTCGCGCGAACCGCGTCTGTTCCGTCCCTCAACAACGGCCGTTCGATCCAGCCGCCGACGAACAGGCCGTCGATCGGCCAATCGAATCGCAGCCTCAGCTCGAACTCGCTGAACAAGAAGCGCGGCGGAGGCGGCGGCGGCGGGAAACGGGACGTTTCGATTGGCTATCGCAAGGAGGGGAGGCGGGAGTCGTTGCGCAAGGCGGGGACAAAGGAGGAGGGGAAGGAGGAGGGGAAGGTGAGGCCGGTGAAGCTGGCGTTCTGGGCAAGCTGGCTGCGGCTGGGGACGGCCGACGCCAACGGGTAGCGGGGAAGTGCGGTTAGGTGTCACTTGTTTGGCGGCACGCGTCGTTCAATCGCGGGGTTCTCGGCTGTCGGGCGCTCTCTGGTTGTTAGTAACGGGATATCATTTTCTACCGATTATTAGAAATGAAATATCGATTCCAAAATTCGTGTCCGTACCGGGATTTGAATCGGGGTTCGCCGAGTTGTTGGCGTGTGATTGCAGCATAGCGTCACTAGATTCACCGGCTTCTATGTTCATTCATAGTCCTGTTTCTATATCCATGGAGCCACGTTGTAATCGGGGTTAGTCGAGTTGTTGGTGTGTGATTGCAGCATAGCGTCACTAGATTCACCGCCTTCTATGTTCATTCATAGTCCTGTTTCTATCTCCATGGAGCCACGTTATAATCGGGGTTAGTCGAGTTGTTGGCGTGTGATTGCAGCATAGCGTCACTAGATTCACCACATTCTATGTTCATTCATAGTCCTGTTTCTATCTCCATGGAGCCCAACAACCCAAATAAACTTAATATCAATTCCACAGTTGGTTGTCCGTGTAGCACAATTGGTTAGTGCAGTGTCCCGGATAGACAAAGATCCGGATTCGAATCCCGGCACAGATGTAAATTTTGGAATTGATATTTTGTTTCTAATAATCATTATCTACCGTCCATGCAACGAGTATTTGCATTTAGAATTAAATTCATTGTAGATATCTCCTCTATTAAGTATCAGGGGGATATCTTACAAATACAAATCACAATATGGGAAACTAAGGCTACTTCAACATCTAGCATTCAGCAGTGAAATATCTTATTGCTTTACAATGTGGGAAACTCTCGGCAAAATCAAACCTGGCGGACCGGGGTGACTTTAAAGTAAACGCGTGCAGTTATCATCCGGAAAAGATACTCTTTTATGGGAACGCTGTATCTGTTATACATTTCAAGTGATCCAATCCTCTAAAGTCTGTAAAACTATTTGTTGACTGGCAACTCGTCCAATGTAAACTGCTCCAATAGCGAATGTTAAAAAGCCTTCTTGCAACTGGTCTAAAACGAATACTGGCAACTGCTCCAAAACACATTCTGTCAAGTGCTCCAAAAGTCCGCTCCTCGCTATATATTTCTACCACCCCCGCCCACCCTTTTAGTCCTACCCTTCCTGACCCGACACAAATTGGGTTGGGAGGTTGGGTGGGGTCAGGAAAGGTATGATTAGTGGCGGGGGTGGGGGGGGGGGGGGGGGCGTGGGGGGGGGGGATATATAGCGAGGAGCGGACTTTTGGAGCACTTGACAGAATGTGTTTTGGAGCAGTTGCCATGTATTCGTTTTAGACCAGTTGCAAGAAGGCTTTTTAACATTCGCTATTGGAGCAGTTTACATTGGACGAGTTGCCAGTCAAAAAATAGTTTTACAGACTTTAGAGGATTGGATCACTTGAAATGTATAACAAACGAAGGCATCCCCTCTTTTACATGTCAGCTGTGAGTTTACGCTTGAGATTGAGCATCAGTGGCAAACAAAGCCTAATGCAGTTTTTTTTTTACTGTTTTAATTGCTCCTGAAGATAAACTAAGGTACGATGGTTTTGGAAATAATGACAGCAGCCACAAGATGAAGGATCTGAAGATTACGGTAGACTAGGAAATGAAAACTCGTCACTGATTTCCATGAAATTCCGAGCGATTGAATGTTTGCGTGATGCCAAACAAGCGACATTCTAGATTCCTCTTCGCTCGCGCTTAAATTCACAAACGGTTTGGCTCTCCCTTCATTTTGAAATCAAATAATCGTGAATTTAACCCTTTTGCAGCAATAATTTAAACTCGTTTGATCACATTTTTGCGGTTTGATAATGTTAAAACGATGCCAAAATTTAGTGAGTAGGTATACATTTTTTTTGCTGAAATTTCAAGTTTCCTTGAGACAAAAAAAACTGTCGAGCAAAGATTTTTATAGATTCACAATTTCCAACGCCAAAACTAAATATTTTTTGTCGTTTCATGCCTCCATTTCATGCTACAACGACATTTCCGTTCTATGCAAGCGACGAACTCGTAGCCACCCCACCTCGCCAACCGCTTGTCAATTTACTCGCGATCGAGCCAACGCACCTCGCACCCCGCGGCGGCCGAAAGCCCGCCCCCGCCCATCGAACGCGACCGTCGAACGACGAAGCCGACGCCCCTTCCCGACTCTTCGAGGCCCCGCCCACGGACCGACGAACGGACGAGCGGTCGGAGAGTCCTTGGTTTCTGTCTGCCGCTAACCTTTCCGATAACCGCTAGCGTCGGTGAGCCCGGGATCTGTAAGTGTAAGTCCCGCGGAAACGTCGTTGGACGGCTGATCACACGGGCTCTTCTTCCGCTAACTGTCTCTCCGGTCGATGGCGTCGGCTGTACATTGCGTCGATCGCTGGTGGTTTTGTGTCTTGGAGGTTATGTCGTAAAGTGCGGTTGTAGGTACTTGTCTGACGTAGGTTGAACATGCTTGGATATCGGAGTCTAACCATTTCCAACAGAGATAAACCGTACACTTCTATAACATCAGAGTCAAGCAAATATTTTGATCACTCTCCTCTTCATTTGAAAGTAAGTTCTATAGTTGATTGCTGATAGGGTTTATTGGGATAAAGTTAAGTCTAGAATCACAGCAGACCTTTTTTATTCAGGGAAAAATTACATCATATACCCACAAAGCAAAGCCAGTTGGCTTGTAATTTCCCTGTCTTCCTTGGTTGAATAAGCAGACATTATTATTTTTTATCGAACTTTTCAACCAAAGATGACAAGGAAATCAAAACCCATCTGGTTAAGTGGGTTATTGACATTATTTTTTTGGCCTTGAATGGAATAGGTCTGTTAACAATGAAAATCTACTGAAGAATTTAGCTCTCAGCTTGGGATATGGTGTAGACTTAATTGAAATTAGTATTTGCTGTGTGTACTTTGGTGTATAAAGTCAATATCTATTGGTTTCACCTTTTGAAAGAGAATATGTATTGCTAAAAGATGTACAAGTAACAGTGAGTGGTGAACGGCTAAACACCAACATTAGCGTTGTTAGGTTTCAACGTTGCGTGTTGGTGGTGAAGCCGTTCGCCATCTTTGCTACGTGCCTACTGCGTCACTTTACCTTCCTAGACATGAAATCATCAAGCTTTTTTAGACGACCGCTAGAAGATATTAATGAATGCAAACTGGCAAGGTTCTTGTAAAACGCTTTAAAACCTGGGACTTTCACAGCCTTGCGATCTTTCGGGACTGTTGCATGACACACGATGATTTATTTTTATAAATGAAATATCCATTCCAAACTTTGTGTCCGTACCAGGAATTCAACGGACCGTTGCCGAGGTTAAGCATTATCCGATCATGCTACACGGACAACCAACCGTGGAATGGATATTTACTTTATTCTTGCTAATAGACAACCGTTGTTTCTCTGTCTGGAGCGAACAGAAACCAAGTGACATCTTCCTCTTGGCTGCCGGAAAAACCATCCCGACTTCCGTCTGCTTTCTCACGGCTTGTGGCTTCTTAAACCCCTTTTACACGATCACATGTTTTGTCAAACCCTTGTACAGCAGTCTTGTATACAACCGCCTATGACCGTGTTAAGCCCCTTTTACACGGTCACATGTTTGGTCAAACCCTTGTACAGTAGTCTTGTATACAACCGCCTATGACCGTGTTAAGCCCCTTTTACACGGTCACATGTTTGGTCAAACCCTTGTACAGTAGTCTTGTATACAACCGCCTATGACCGTGTTAAGTCCCTTTTACACGGTCACATGTTTGGTCAAACCCTTGTACAGCAGTCTTGTATACAACCGCCTATGACCGTGTTAAGTCCCTTTTACACGGTCACATGTTTTGTCAAACCCTTGTACAGTAGTCTTGTATACAACCGCCTATGACCGTGTTAAGCCCCTTTTACACGGTCACATGTTTCGTTTCGATGGTTATTTATGGAATACAGCCAATCAGAGATCAGAGATTTTGTGACATCAGTATTTTAAATTATTTTAACATTAACTTATCTTCATATCTTCGGCATCACTGTTGTTGATTGTATTTGTTTTTGAAATAATCCACAGTTTATCAACAAGATGACCCCCAACCAAATCTGATGTCTCATGAAAGTAGATCATTAATCAAGCTCAGTTGTTCATCCTTACAATGATTATTGTGCCGTGGAAAAGGTCGTCACATCCTCCATAAAATTCATCTGACAAAACCTTGTACAATGTTTTTACTACGGACTGCTGTACAAGGGTTTGATGAAAAATTTGACGGTGTGAAGGGGCTTTAGCTAGTTCTTACCGAGGCCGCCTGGACCGCCGCTTGTTCTTCCCAGCGGAGGCCAGATGCTATCCCGATTTCCCGTCAACGTTTATCTTTGAGTCTTGTCGGCAGCTCGGCACTACGAACAAGCTTCGGGCAAAGCTCGGTTGGAATACCTTATAATGGGTTGTTCATACTGGGCAATAAACTTATTCCATTCAATCCACACTCTATCAAAATGACGTCATGATAGCCACTCGCTAAAGCCAGGCAGAGCAATTCGGGTTGTGATTTCCCTGTCTTCATTTGTTATTTAGCAGAGATAATTAATATTTTTTCCAAACTGCTAGTATGTCCAGTGGGTATCTGACGTCACTTGTCTCTGAGTGGAATGGGACCTTCCTACCTGTATTAGCAATAGTTACAGACCATTGCTAACACATGTAGGAAAGGAAGCGGTTCTAACATGTGATTCGACTCGAGCTGCGTATTCCAACCTAGCCTTGCTCCAAGCCTGGACGTAACATCCTATCGAAGAATTGTAACGTAGAAACCTAAAAGGAATATGAAGCAAAGAAAGAGCGTGCCTTTTAGAAGTCTAGTACAGTGATAAAAAGACAAGTTTAATTTTTTTATTGCATGTTTGGGAAATGTAAATATTGTAGAATGTCTTCTGTGCATCTTCTATCTTTCTTCCCGGGTTAAACATCGCTTTCCGGCGAAGTAATTCCCTCAGCGCTATTTTGATTACAATTTTATTCACTCGTCGATTATAAAACCAATGTCTGCACAAGAAATTGCTTGCATTTGCTTTCGAGAGAATGCTGGGATCGCATCCAAATGCTAGCAAACGTAACTCCAGCGGTGTTATTGTAAATACGTGCTTACGTCAAAGCTGGGCTGTTGTAAAATGCATCAACGATATCTACCACAACGTAATGCTTCCTAATATAGAAAAATTATGTAAATTTAACAATTAGGCAGGGTGTTAGGTTCAATGAAGTTTTGTCACATTTAGGGACACTGTTAAGTTTCTACTAGCAAATATCAGATCTCAGGGTAAACTAATAGAATGCATGCACTTGTTTTTTGGCTTAAATTTCTTATCCTAGATATCTAAGTGGCAAAGAGTGAACATAAAATTTCAAATATATCCATTAGCCACTTGCTAAAGAGAAATCCAAACCTCATTGGCCAGTTTTGGCCGCAGCTGTCATCAAATTCTGCTATTTTCTTACGCTTCACACAAAAATCAAAGAATATTTGACCCTGAACTTCAGATAGAGTCTGCTCTTTTGAAAGTAGAAAAACACAAGCATCAGTTTTGTCTTTGTTACGAACCAAACTGTAATTATCCATTGCGTTGCTTGTATGCCAGACATTTATTATTAGAATCGAAACATCCATTCCACATTTGTATCTGTACCGGGATTTGAACCCGGATCTTTTGCCTGTCAAGGGTTAAGCATTATCTAATTATGCTGCACGGACAACCAAGCTTTGAGTTTATTACTTTTTCAATGCTCCTGTCATTTCCTACGAGTTTGTTTACCATGAAGTTTACGTCACTAAATCCCACTACGGAGTACGGATACTATTTTCGAATGGATACTTTTCTTCTAATAATAATCAAGCAAGCGTCTAGATTCTTACGCTGAGCGTAGCAACGAGAGCTTTCCCCCGACGCCGACTGAAGTGACGTTTGCTTCCAGCGAGTGGACGACTCGATGACTCCGTGGGCCAACGACTCCTCGTCCGAATACTTCGACAGCATCAACGAATCGGGAAGCCTGCTGCTCGACTCGGAGCCCTCCCATTGGCTGACCGAACAGCGCGAAGCAATGGCCGATTGCGATTCGCTGGAGCTTGCCGAATCCAACCAGTGGGGACAGAGTCACTGAAGGGACGTTGACGAGATGACGGTCGTCGGGGGCAAGAGCGTTGTCCGGTTTATTTGCCTCGGGTGCCAGGTTTAGCAAGACACGTCGTTTATCACAAGTCCCAAAAGGTTGCATGGATTCAAGAAGCAAAGCGTGTTGGGCTTTGGTTTCGTTCGCAAGGCATTGACGCGATATGATCGATAGACTAAGGAAATTTTTTCCGAGTGCTTCTAGCTCGAGTTGACATTTTTACTGAATCTCACATTTTTGGCAAGCCAAAAGCCCAATCGAAACCCAATTTTACATTTTTTACTATGAAGGGTCTGAGGTGGCCGTATAAACAGCTTCAATCCTGGATGCTTTCAGAGCGTAGTACAGGTGACGCAAAGATAGGGGGGAAAAAATTCAACTTGCTTCCCTCGGCGTTGGGACATTTTTGAGTGAAAATTAATTTACGTCGAGATTCTAGAGCGTAGATAAGTTTACCGACATCTTGCCTGCATCACGGCGCTTTGGGGCAAATAATTCGGATGCAACGTTCGACTGTGGGGAACGTTTTCAAGCGAGCCGCTAATTTCGGCGGCCGAGATGTTTCTCAGCTTCGGGCAGCGAGAGTTTTACGTCGCGGGACTCTTAATTTCCGAGACGTCCTCTACGGAACAACCTTGAGTCAAGGGTGAACTTGACGCGAATCAAGTTTCCATCTCCGTTTGACTGGCGGTGTTTTATCGTAGGCAACTGCAATCTATATTTTAGGCTGTGAAGCAACTATTCCACTGTTTGTTTGTTTGTTTCGTTATGAATTTTTATTATTTTATTGTATTATATAAGTACTAGTGTCTAGTGATGAGTCTCGGTGGCGGCTTGTTTCGCTCGAGAATACTTTATTTTTCTTGTCCGTCAACCAATTTTCACTGTGCTGTACTAGGTTAATGGCAAATTTCGCACCAGGCTGCAGGATGCAGGAAACTCTGCAGAAGTAGCGTTGTTGAGCTCAGAATCGTCAGCGTGGGGTGAAGTTAAACCAGCGGCCCACTAGGTCCAACTTAAAACAACACTACGTAATCTGTAGGGGGCTTTGTTTGCCACTGATGCTCCCTCGAAAGTGTCATCTGACACTTGACTTATAAAAGAGTATCTTTGCCGGTAGAATTATCTTCTAGGTTCCCCTGATTTTTCCGAGAGTTTCCTGCATTCTACAGCTTGGTCCGATATTTGTTAACAGTGATATTGCAGAATAAACGCCGGCAATTTTAAATTGCTGGGAGCGAAACAGGCGGCAATCTAGGCTGAGTAGTCTCTATACGTAAAGCAGCGATTGAGAGTCTTGCAACGACCGTTTCCCTGCTGCCGGTATCAAGATCTAGTCGTTGGCTAACCTAGATTTTGTGATTTGGTCACTCGTGTGTGGTGAGGCAAGGTTCGATGTTCAGGCAGCTGATTTAGCTAATCGGCTGATTAAGCTAGCGAATATGGGCGTCCTTTGCTTCTCTCGGTGCTATTTATTATGTTGACGAACATTCTTATGATTGTTTCTTGTTTATTTTTTGATCCGCATGTATCCGTATCTATTATTGTCGATTCATTTTTAATTGGCCTGTGTTTGTAATTGTTAAAAAGCCTGACGGGAGTTTGCTAAACTCTGGATACGTTCAGTAAATTGACATAATTGCTTCTCTGGTTAGCATTAATTTTTTTTGGTACAAGTTGGTACCTCATCTGGCATCTAGATGTAACCCAGAGACAGAAAAATGCAGCAAGATTTTACTCATTGGGACAATTGTTTCTCTATTTTATATTTATAAATAACTGTGTCACACATTGCGAGAGTTAAAAACCAAAAATATTCGCTAGCAGAGTTGGAATCCTAATGCACCTAAAGACTAACGAGGGTAAAGAAATCCTACGATTTATCATCGGAGACGTAATTCTAGGCAGTTTGGTAGACGTCTCGACTTCTGCCGCCGTAGGGGAAACGAAGGCACCGCTGATTAGGTCGTCGATCTGTGATATTGAAAACACTGAGCTAGGCGTAGCGTAGCCGGCAAACGCGATCCAATGTCGCACTGTAGCCGAATTAATCGTAATATATTGTATCCGTTCACAGTACATGTGCTTGCTGCGTGTTTTATTTCGCCCGATCACTTGGAGAGAGCTGCTCAAGGTATGGAAACAATAGAATGAGTGTTGTACTTTCAACTATACATACTATTTAAAGAAAATATTTTCTTAAAATTTTTCTTAACTTGGTTGGAGTATCGTAACAGAATCATGAAATTTGTTTTCTATATACGTTTCTTACATGGTATCTTGCATCGGATTTGCTTCCATTAATATATCAACTTTGAAACTCAGATACCCATCAGTCATTATTAGTTTACTAATAAGTTGTATTTAATCAGTAAGCGTTTTATTTGGCTCTACATAATTTATTGGAAATAGAGGATTTATTTGGTTTGGCGCCATCTCGTATTTATTTTGCTTCTCAACAGATGGCGCTTGCCTCGCCAAGTGCACGAATTTTCCGACGCCTGCGCACGTTTGCCGTCCATCCTTGGCCGATCTCCAGTCAGTCGGTAGGCAAACATGGCCGAAGAGCTCAAAGTAGTTCTAAACAGAGGTGATTGTGGACTCGGCTTCTCGATACTAGGCACATCTGGATTACCGCCAATCATCTACGACATCGTCGAGAACTCGCCAGCGGCCGAAAGTGGCGAGGTAAGCTCATCTGTTGCCAAACAAACGCACGCAAAACATGTCGCCCGTGGAGCATGCTTTGCGCCCTACGCTTTGACGGTTCGCCCGCATCTCACATTTCCAGCGAAACAAACCGGTACACATCTATTAATAAACAACATACACACATCACAAATAAATCAAAACGAAAGCCGTCAGCTGGGCGTTTTAACCAGTGCGAACGCGAGCCGAAACCGTGCGAGAAAGGAAGTGAAATCCAAAATGACAGCTACCGTTTGGTCAAACAATACCTGGGGCTGTTTTAATTCGTCCGCCCCCTTCGCAGCCGATAACATGGGTCTTAATTGGCATTGATTAGTGGCAGTGTAATGCTGTCAATCATCGAAACGCACCCTCGAAGTCACGGTGTGCTGCGTACGAAGAGGGGAGAGCCAGTTGTTGACTGTTACGGTTACTGTGTCGTGGGTGTTGCCTACGCACTAACCACGCAGGGGCGTATACGGAATGCTGCACTGCTATCACCACCTATAACTATAATCAGAGCACGTCTTGGAGCTGAAATGCATTTCTATTCGACCGAGGAGAACGGAGAATTCATTACGGTAGCGTTGTGCGGATGACGAGATGGTGATGATTGCTCGATTAATCTGCCATGCGGTACATTTTAATGATGGTTAAATGTTATGGTAATCTTGAATCGTGCTTGAGAGTTGAGGTTGACCCTGGGCGAGCTTTAGGCCCGCTGTGAGCTACCTACGACGTTCGGCTGAGACTGACTAATATGGGTCAAGTGTGTGGATGACGACGACGTTGTTTTGTTCTCACTAATTTGGAAGGGTAACAACTCTTAAAGTTCCGTGCGGCGTGCGCCAGAATTTGATGGAAGAGCTATTTACTTCAGAAATTCCCAAGATGCTTACCACTCTTGTGATTAAATTCGTGGCATTGTTGTTTCCAATAAAACGCCATTGTTGGTTCCATTGTGTTCGAGGACTTACCCCCTAAAGTCGCAGTATTTTTTGCTCAAGAAGCAATAGAAATGCAAATCGTTTTGTTGAATTTTACAAACGGCAGTCGGCAAGGGTTAAATAAATGCAAGCAACAACAGCGAGTTATTTCAGTTTGTATCAATGTTTATCGAACGTATCCATGCTTTGTAATTGCTGCCAGTTTACAGTTAGCTGATTGTTTTTTTTATAAATTATGCATGCAGTTTTCTTGCATGAATAACTTGCCTGACTGAAGCTGGTGTAGGTACAGTTAGCAGCAGAAGCATCGATTGCATTATTTCCAGGCAATTCATGGGGAAGTCTTTATATTTGGACTGGAGATGGAGTGTAGCTAAACCTATTTATAAAGCATCGATGACTATTTCGAATACGTCGACTGTTACAAACCCTTTAGCCTTTAGGGGTTAGGGTACCTAGCCCTCGCTTCTTGAAACAATATCCTCTAAAACAATCGATTATCACTCATCTATTTACGAACCAATCAAATCTTTGCGAATTTATTGGAAAGTTATTTTGGGTTTTCTCTGTATGGCCGTAGATTAGCGAAAGAATTGGCGAACGTCAAAATATCCTTCATCTAATCCATTGCAAAGGGAATAAGAGAATGTGTTATGATTTTAAGTTTACAAGACATGATCGGTCAACCAATCAATCAATTGATAAGCAAACAAGTAAACAATCGACTGATGTATAAAAATACTCAGAAAAGCAGTGGTCACAGCATTATTTACAACGAACTCGGTTATGTGTACAATCTTCGAGATTCATTATTTACCTTTCACAATGAGCGGATTTGGCACCAGTTGAAAATGTTTGCACGCGTATGTGACAGCTAAGCAAATACCAGGTAAATTTTATCTTCTGACATGAACGCTCCCATTTCCATAAGAAATAGACAATCTTCCATCTTGATTTTTATATATATTATGAACATGAAGTTTTTTAATTTCCATCATTCGGATTCGCCGACCTTACAGCCATAAGGGCAACAATCTCTGTTGGCGTAACTCCGAGGAAATATTGACGTTGAAGTGTTTACACCTATTTTTTCAAACTTATGTACATACGTCCTTGAGTTCGTACAAAGTCAGCTAGATTCGTTCTTAGATAGGATTCAGCAGCTGATTTGCTGGGTTTGTCTATGAATGGATGACTTACCCACACCCCTGTTCACGTGAGAGCTATTTGCTGCTAAGGATCGCTGGTATCTCGATTCAATGCATGTTGACATGGAGGGTTGAAATACCGAAGGACAAAAGCTAAATCTTGGGTGAACGAGGCTTTTAGTAGGCGTCATGGATTAAGATTTAAAGTTAGTGTTGTTAAAATGGACATTTCGTTTCTAGTAATAAATATCGTCTGTCCATGCAACAATTATTTGCATTTAGGTTCGAAGCAATACTAGTCGAAGCGAAGCCAACGTCATAATCGAGTTGTTGGTGTGTGATCGCCTCAACCGATTTTGATGGAATTTTATGGATAGGTTTGTTTTCTGACAACTTGGACCCTGTACTATATTCAGCACATTCCATTACAAACTTTGCCCACAAATCAGTTTTTACGAAAATTTAAGGTTTTTTTTCAAATCACTTTATTACCAGGGCTTCGCGCACACTCAAAATAAACGTGTTGTAGATGAGCGCAAATATTTTGCTCGTCTTCCACACGATTACCTATATGAGTTTTAATGAAAAAAATTCACTATTTAACTTCTAAACTATTGGTACGAGTGTTCGCGAAGACCTAATTACTGGCAACATCTCAGCGTTTCCAAAAAGCCCGTGAAATGTCTGGTGAAACGCTTGCTTCCGTGTGAATGGATCGAGCTGAACATCGCTCGACAACAAATCTATTTACGTTCCGAAGTCCGAGCAAACAAATTACTTACTAGACGTAGTAAGTACCGAAGAAAGGAGGTCAGATTGTTGCCTGTGAAGTTCGCGGTGTTGATGCATTGGACGTTGCCAGCTAATGCCTCTCTAGGCGTCGGCGTCGGCATCGGCGTCGGTCCAAACCGTCAAGGTCGGATGACGACTCTGGATTATCAGTGAATGATTGGATAATTACGGAAATTCGTTTTTCGGGAATTTTGGAAGAAATATTCGGGATCATTGCGAGTGTAGAGAATGTTTTTTTTTCCATTTGGTCCATAGACGGATATATTTTTTGGGATGCGATGGATATTCTTTATGTTGAGCCTGTTTGTGTCTAGGAGCGGGTGATTTGATGTTAGCTATCAACTTGTCGATGGAGTTGGGTATAGGTTTTGAATGCTGGAACTTCAGATCTACGAGTTACGACTTTTTTGGAACCATTTTCGAACCATTTCCGAACCGGTAATAAGACTCCTTTTTAGGCGTAGGTACCGAACTCGCACTGTTTTCTTGTTCGTGCAGTTTCGGAGGATGATTTCTAGAGTTGGACCGAACGGTTTGGCAACGTTGGAAACACCGGTTCTCGTGAGATCACCGAAGTTAAGCAACATCTCGCAGAGTTAGATGTTGGATGGGTGACCAACATGCAAATGATCAGTTCTGTTCGGGAGAGAGGTTGGAGGGCTTGAAGCTAGTACGACAACTTCACTCGCCTTACTTGTCAACCTCTCGACAGCACGGAAATTAGCGGAGCAATCCTGTCGTTCGAGTTGTACCGTCCTTCGGAAGGGACGTAAAGCCGGTGGTCCCCTCGGTGCCTACGTGCCGGCACCGGGTTTACCCTCCTCCCTTCCAGGCTAGGCTAGGTTCATCATCACCATCACCATCACCCTTTCATTCACCGACGCCGTCAGACCAGTGCCACAGTCAAAGACAACAGGCCAATTGTCAAAACAGTGCGTCGTTAAACACCAGCAATCAATCAAACTAGAGTTGGAAACATTATGTAGCAGTTTAGCAGCAGTATAGCTGAGTGTGCAGCAGATACAGGAGCTATAAACTAGGAAGTAAGATTTAGGAAGCTGCACGCGGTTGCGATTCTTCTGATTGGCGGTCCAATTGGCGCGTGATGGTCCAAGGGTGACCAATCTGTGCCAAGGTTCCGTGAGGAATC
The DNA here is from genome assembly GCA_921293315.2 of Nemurella pictetii. Classification (NCBI taxonomy): domain Eukaryota; kingdom Metazoa; phylum Arthropoda; class Insecta; order Plecoptera; family Nemouridae; genus Nemurella; species Nemurella pictetii. Next base: position 10,181,732 of record OV121126.1, read on the forward strand.
GCCTAGAGAGCACTGGTTATCCGGGAGAGGCCATCTCCGCAATGGCACGCAGGCTTGTCAAGCTGTCATCACACCGTGGTCTCACCGTGTCACTTGCTGCTCGAATCCAAGCGGTCGGGTGCGCAATGGCACACAGGCTTGTCAAGCTGCCATCACACCGTGGTCTCACCGTGTCGCTTGCTGCTCGAATCCAAGCGGTCGGGTGGGCAATGGCAGCGTCACTAGATTCACCGCCTTCATATATTCACTCATAGTGCTTTTTCTATCTCCATGGATTGATTGATGGTGTTTAACGACGCACTGTTTTGACAACTGGCCCTGCGGCACTGGTCTAATGGCGTCAGTGAATGAAAGGGTGATGTTGAACCTAACGCAGCCTAGCAGGGAGGAGGGGAATCCCGGTGCCGGCACGTAGCCTACTCCTGTCGAAAAGCACCGAGGGGACCACCGACTTTGCGTCCTTTCCGAAGGACGGTACAACTCGAATGACAGGATTCCTCCGCTAATCCGTGCTGTCGAGAGGTTGACAAGCAAGGCGAGTGAAGTTGTCGTAATAACTTCAAACCCTCCAACCTCACTCCCGAATAGAACTGATCATGTGCATGACGGTCACCCTCTTAACACCTAACTCTGCGAGATGTTGCTTAACTTCGGCGATCTCACGAGAACCTGTGTTTCCAACGTTGCTAAATCGTTCGGTATCTTTACGGAGCGCAACAAATCAAACAAACTTAATATCCAATCGACAGTCGGTTGTCCGTGTGGCATAATTGGTAATGCTTAACCCCGGCAACGGTGAAAGATCCGGGTTTGACTCTCGGTGCGGATAGAAATTTAGTGATGGATATTCAGTTTCTAATAATACATGTCTACGTCGCTACGCGGCTGGCTGTATCGAACAGCCGGTTGTTGTGTGTACAGCCGTCGATCACGTGACTAACAGCTCTGCCCATGTCGCACGTGCTGCCAGCGCGACGCTTTCAAATGGATTATTTCCGTCGCCGACGCCGACGCCGACGCCGACGCCGACGCCTTGAGGAAGGCCGGATGGGAGGAGGGGGACATGTTTCGGTGCTCCCAGAGGGGCGATCTCTCCGCCTGTTAAGTCTGTAGCTTCCAGCAAGGCTAGGTTGGGACACCTTCCAGCAAGGCTAGGTTGGGATACCTTCGAGCAAGGCTAGGTTGGGATACCTTTGAGCAAGGCTAGGTTGGGATACCTTCCAGCAAGGCTAGGTTGGGACACCTTCCAGCAAGGCAAGGTTAGGACACCTTCAGGCAAGGCTAGGTTGGGATACCTTCAAGCAAGGCTAGGTTGGGATACCTTCCAGCAAGGCTAGGTTGGGATACCTTCTAGCAAGGCTAGGTTGGGATACCTTCGAGCAAGGCTAGGTTGGGACACCTTCCAGCAAGGCTAGGTTGGGATACCTTCGAGCAAGGCTAGGTTGGGATACCTTCGAGCAAGGCTAGGTTGGGATACCTTCCAGCAAGGCTAGGTTGGGACACCTTCCAGCAAGGCTAGGTTGGGACACCTTCCAGCAAGGCTAGGTTGGGATACCTTCGAGCAAGGCTAGGTTGTGATACCTTCGAGCAAGGCTAGGTTGGGATACCTTCGAGCAAGGCAAGGTTAGAACACCTTCAGGCAAGGCCAGGTTGGGATATCTTCCAGCAAGGCTAGGTTGGGATACCTTCGAGCAAGGCTAGGTTGGGATACCTTCGAGCAAGGCTAAGTTGGGATACCTTCGAGCAAGGCTAGGTTGAGATGCCTTCAAGCAAGGCTAGGTTGGGATACCTTCGAGCAAGGCTAGGTTGGGATACCTTCCAGCAAGGCTAGGTTGGGATACCTTCCAGCAAGGCTAGGTTGTGATACCTTCCAGCAAGGCTAGGTTGGGATACCTTCCAGCAAGGCTAGGTTGGGATACCTTCCAGCAAGGCTAGGTTGGGATACCTTCCAGCAAGGCTAGGTTGGGATACGCAGCTCGAGTCGAATCGCATTTAAGAACCGCTCCCTACCTGTGTTTAGTAGTTAGCAAGAGTTGAGAAGCTTGAACTAGCTCAGCAACTCGGACGAAAGTATGCGTAACAATTATCACAATTCATAGCACTAGCAATAAGCAACATCTAGGTTGGGACAGCATCTTGGACAATGATGCCATCATGACGGGACAACATCTTCGGACGGCCAGTACCTAGAGACGGCGTATCAGGGTGTCGATATCCATGTAAATAACCCGTACCTCCCTCCCGCCCCGACCCCCACAACCCCCACCGACGGAGTGGTCCATGGAGTGCGTATCGATCGCCGGCCCAGCGGCGTGGCTGTCGTAAGGGCAAGGCAATAGGTCAAAGGTCACCTACCCCCCCCCCCCCACCCGCCCCCACCCCCTCGAGACAGATTTTCGCGTTTCTCCTTGTCTTCGGCGACGGGGCGCTGTGGTGGCCCGAGGGTTGCTGCCCTGAAAACTAGAACGTTGGTAATGGTTGCTGTCTTAACTATCAACAAAGAGTTGTTTTATGTGTGTGCCTAAAGGGTGATGCTGTAGCAAGCATCTCACCAGGCTGTAGGATGCAGGACACTCTGCCAGCAAACATTGCACCAGGCTGTAGGATGCAGGACACTCTGCCAGCAAACATCTCACCAGGCTGTAGGATGCAGGACACTCTGCCAGCAAACATCTCACCAGGCTGTAGGATGCAGGACACTGCCAGCAAACATCTCACCAGGCTGTAAGATGCAGGACACTCTGCCAGCAAACATCTGACCAGGCTGTAGGATGCAGGACACTCTGCCAGCAAACATCTCACCAGGCTGTAGGATGCAGGACACTCTGCCAGCAAACATCTCACCAGGCTGTAAGATGCAGGACACTCTGCCAGCAAACATCTGACCAGGCTGTAGGATGCAGGACACTCTGCCAGCAAACATCTGACCAGGCTGTAGGATGCAGGACACTCTGCCAGCAAGCATCTCACCAGGCTGTAGGATGCAGGACACTCTGCCAGCAAACATCTCACCAGGCTGTAGGATGCAGGACACTCTGCCAGCAAACATCTGACCAGGCTGTAGGATGCAGGACACTCTGCCAGCAAACATCTGACCAGGCTGTAGGATGCAGGACACTCTGCCAGCAAACATCTCAGCAGGCTGTAGGATGCAGGACACTCTGCCAGCAAACATCTCACCAGGCTGTAGGATGCAGGACACTCTGCCAGCAAGCATCTCACCAGGCTGTAGGATGCAGGACACTCTGCCAGCAAACATCTCACCAGGCTGTAGGATGCAGGACACTCTGCCAGCAAACATCTCACCAGGCTGTAGAAACTCTCCCGACAGAACCGTCAGCGCTTCCTAGGCGGCTTTGCTAGAAATTAATTTACTTAATTTGAATGCAATTTCGGCAGAGTGTCCTGCATCCTACATCCTGGTGAGATGTTTGCTGGCAGAGTGTCCTGCATCCTACAGCCTGGCGAAATATTTGCTATCACTGTCACGTTTGTTTACATTGAATAAATTACCGAGAGCGCCTGTTTGCACGAATCTAAGGTGCTGCTAATTAATTGGCGTTAGTTTAACGAGCTAATTAGCGTTGTCTACGTGTCGCGTTCTGTAGGGAGGTGGGTGGTGGAGGGGGGGCTGAGAGAATATCGGTGCTGATGACGACGCTGAGCATCTTCGAAAGAGACTATTGTGAGAATTCAGCTCGCCTCGCGAGGTTTCTTTTCTTTTTGCTAAACTCCTTATTTGGGAAATATCATTCAAAATTTTAAAAATCCTATGACTTTCACCTTGACGGGGTTAAGCATTATCAATCATGCTACACGGACAACCGATTGTAGAAAGGATATTCTGTTGATTTGAGTTGTTTGGCTCCATGGAGATAGAAACACGATCACAAAGGTTAAGCAACATGGCGACCCGTCTGTGTGTTGGTTGGGTGACCGCCATGGATGAAACCAATCGAGACTAGAAATAAAAGCAGCAGCACACAGCCATCATCGAGGGGGCTTTGTTTGCCACTGATGCTCAATCTCAAGCGTCAACTCACAGCTGACATATTAAAGAGTAACTTTTCCGGATGATAACTGCATTTGTTATCTTTAACTTCACCCCGGTCCGCCAGGTTCGCCACCAGCGCTTTTTCGCCCGGTTTAGTCGAAAGTTTCCTGCATTAGAATAGCAAGATATCTAGATGGAGGCTTCCTCATGTAAATATCATATTTTGCTGTCTTGAATTTCAATGAACAGACATTTTTATAGGCTTAAATATATAGCGTTGGCCATCCACACCAATGCTCTTATATTTATTAATCATCTTCTTCTTCTTCTTCTTCGTCTTCTTCTTCTTCCTCTTTTTCTTCTTCCTCTTTTTCACACATTTTCTTCCATCCTCTTAACATCTTCCCACCTTGTAATGCTTCCTCATGCTTCCTCATGCTTCCTCATGCTTCCTCATGCTTCCTCATGCTTCCTCATGCTTCCTCATGCTTCCTCATGCTTCCTCATGTAATAATCCTAATTCCGATTGTCTTGTTTGTTTCAGGTCGAGGCAGGTGACGTCATATTAAAAGTGAACGAAACGGACGTCAATTGTTTTAGCACTAAAGAAGGTGAGTCGATTTCGGATCTGCAAATTATCTTTTCACCATTTTATTTTGTTAGACTCGTGCCTTTCACGTAAATTAGGGCCAGTCTTACCATTTTATTAACTCAAAAGTGAAGTGTTATTTTACCTAATTGGCATGGCAACGGCTAATCACGTGCAGTGAAATCCAATTGTTTGTGCGAGAAATCTCTCACACCGATTCCATTCAATCAAAATTCAATCAAAATGACGTCATGATACCCACTCGCTAAAGCCAGGCAGAGCAATTCGGGTTGTGATTTCCCTGTCTTCCTTTGTTATTTGACAGAGCTTCATAATATTTTTTTCCAAACTGGTAGTACGTCCAGTGGGTATCTGACGTCACTTGTCTCTGAGTGGAATAGGTATATTGCCATGAGGCCTAAAACAGGCGCATTGAAGTGATTTGATTTGTTCGGAAATTTTTTCAGACTAAACATTCTCAAACCTTTCCCGGCGTGTCGCCAAGCTGTGCTGCCTGCCTTATCAACGGTCTAGAATCATGTCTTGTTACCTTGTGTGGTTCGAACGTGAATGCAAATACTCGTTGCACGTACAGCAGATATTTATTATTAGAAACAGTTGTCCTTGTAGCATTACTAGATAGCTGCTGGGTTCGAATCCCGGCACGGGTAAAAATTCCGGAATTGATATTTTGTTTCTATTGCCATACTATCATAGCATAGCATAGCATAGCATATCATAGCATAGCATAGCATAGCATAGCATAGCATAGCATAGCATAGCATAGCATATCATAGCATAGCATAGCATAGCATAGCATAGCATAGCATAGCATAGCATAGCATAGCATAGCAACCAACATCTCGCAAGGAAACTGCAGGAAACTTTGCCGAAATAGCGTTGTCGAGCTCAGAATGGTGAGCGTGGGGTGAAGTTAAAGCAGCTCACAGCCATCTAGGTACAAGTTAACACAACGTTACTTACGTCATCTCACGTAATATCGAGGGGGCTTTGTTTGCCACTGATGCTCAATCTCAAGCGTCAACCGACAGCTGACATATAAAAGAGTATCTTTTCCTGATGATAACTGCACGCGTTTAGTTTAACTTCACCCCGGTCCGCCAGGTTCGCCAACAGCGCTCCGTCGTTAGATTTCACCCAGAGTTTCCTACCTGGTGTGACGTTATCTTCATCGTCGGTCCATGCCAGGTGGGGCGGCAGCAACCACGTCCACGTCTAAATCACTAATTAAGTATCTTGCTAATTAGCTACACGCGTAACCCGACGCCGCCGCGCCGTATTTTCTGTCGCGCTAGCAACGGCCAATTAGCGGATAGAGATCGAGCCGAAGGATGCTGTGTTTTGAGATGAAAGGGTGGCTTTGTGTTGACTGTGCTCTGGCTCGTGCCAGCTGGGATCTTGGCCAGGGAACGCGGTGCTAGAAGGGAGTGCTTCGTGAAGATGTAAACCACAAAAAAAAAACAATTGTTTAAAAATCCATCTGAGGTCTATCACATCCCCCACCCCCTTCCAAAAAATGATGTAAGAAATGTCTGCTTTCAAAATTTGTGAAATCGGTTAGTAGCTGAGGTCTTTTCGGGACATGCGAAGTCAAGTAATCGGAAGGGTTGCATCCCTTGTAATCATGACCGAACAATCGTGAATTGTGGTGTTTTGCGATGCATATTAGCATGTTAACGGCATATTCTACGTCCCTCATCGACTTCCTTTACAGGGAATGCAATTTTGCAGATGACAGTTTGATCAATTATATTTGAACGTAAGTTTAGACAGTCATTCTATGTTTATACCGTTGATAAAGCAACCAGCAGAGCTTTGCCAAACGTTGGGAACGGTTTGAGTTTGGGACAATAGACTCATCCCACTCGGAGAAAAGGGACGTCAGATACCCACTGGATGTAGTACTACCAGTTTAGAAAAAAATTAATTGGCTCTGCTAAATAACAAAGGAAGACAGGGAAATCACAACCCGAATTGCTCTGCCTGGCTTTAGCGAGTGGGTATCATGACGTCATTTTCATTGAATTTTGATTGAATGGATTAGTTATATTAGCATTCGATAACCCAGTTATATTATAGTTTTGCTAGGATTAGGAAATTCCACGCAAGTGCAATACTTATTGGAAGCAGCGCATCTCGGGATGAGACACACAGCTTCTTTCATCTGATTAGTCATCGTGCTGATAAATGACAGGAGCTCAAAGCAGCATTGCCAGGAATAATGTGGAGAAAACGCGTCGCATTTAACCATACTAACCGACCAGCTGTATGTTGACTTCTGCAAAGGTCAGAGCCTGCTATTGACATTGCTGCTTCTAAGTTATTGACTCGACTAATGTAATGCAATGCAATGCAATGCAAGCAGTTGTGCAATTGCGGACGGCCACGTGCTAGCGGATTTGGCAATGCTGGCAGCTAAATGATGGAATTTAGCGACAATTGTTAATGCTATTTATGTTTTCTCCATTAGTTGATTCGAATTCGAAATCCTTCAATTTCTCAATGTGGGAGAGAAAAAAGTGTTTGGATATTTTTTTTTCGAATAAAGATGAGTAGGCCTACTCGGAGTCAGAGGTGACAGATCCTTGCGAAAATTGGCAAGAATATTCGTGAAAGCTCGGGCTGATGCTGTATAGTTTTTTTGAGCAAAATCCGCCTAGTGATTTTGTTTTTATGAGCAAAATACAGATGCTTTTTTCAGTTTTTTGGTTGTAACGTCATAAGTAGGTATTTAATTTATCGGCACCAAATTTGTATAAAATCCCAGGCTACACGGCCGGTTTCACCAACCTCGGCTTAAGCCCGGATCAAGCCTCGCCGAACGCAAGTTGATCTCAATTAATTTATTTGCGTTTGCGATTAGCTCAATTTACCTCGTTACTGTCCGGCTAGACATGGGTGTTACATAGTTGCTAAACATAAACTCACATAAGAAATAATATAGTAACTATTAAAGTTAAAATGATTGATTTTTGACTTGAGCAGTAAGCCACAGTCAAAATCTCCCATTCCAGGGTCAATAAGTGATGACAACATAATGTGTTCCGATGAGAAAAACAATGCCACCCAAATTTTAATCGCCTCTGGAATTTAATTTTGAAAATGGGTTATTTTTCATCAAATCATTCCTGAAACTACTCAATCCAAATCAAGCACTGTTAACAGAAAGTTGACAAGTTTGATCGTTCTTTACATGAAGTAGTTCTTGTATGAAACTGAGGGTTGTAAATAATGTTTGTATGTAGTCCAAGGCCACACGCAAGAGCGGCACGCATTCCTACTCTCCCCTGGCCAATAAAGCTTTGTGCGAGACGTTATTTTTATTTCAGTTGTATTGTAACTAGACCAAACATCTATAGGAAGCCGTGTCCAATATTTTTGAACATTGTGGCCAGCGTTGTTTCAACCATTCGCGCCATTGCTATTCTATAACCTCACAATGGCAGCGAATAATTCGGTCAGGGCTAGATCTCCGTGTTGTGATGGTCTAGCCAAGTTGAAATGTAATCGGTGATAGCACAACAATTTTCTGATAACGCTTTTCTGCTATCTATCGTCTTGCAGTAGCGGCTGTGAGATAAAGAACGCGAACTGAATCATGTCGCTTGTTTTTATTCCAGTATTGAAATGCCTACGATTGTCAGCAGAACCTATCACATTGAAACTCAAACGAGGTAAGTGCACTTCTCAAGATAATTTCCGAACTAGACAATGTTGATACTCGTGTAGTTTCCAACCCAATAAATACTTATGAAATGAAATTAAGCTTGGTCCTACATATCCCAGATTGGAATGTGCAAATTGTCGTTATGTCACTGATTAGTTCTTTGATGATGAATGGACACTCAAAATAGTAGTTTCACCTGGCTTGAATTTGCTTCTTTAATTGATAATATACTGTGTATTGATCTCCAAGTGCATTATTTATCACTATCTGACATGTAATTAAGTGTCTATAGGGTTTAATTGGATTGCTAATTGTTTCATTTTCATTCGCTGTCAGCGAATTGGTACCTATCAACAAATTTCCCTTTTTACCATGTTGCACATTTAATCAACAAAATTGGCCCCACTTTATGAACATTTCCTTCCAGATGTGGCCTATTATGAGTAGGAACTAGAAAGAATTTTAAGAATTGGTTAGATTTTGCAAATTATATAGGTCTTAAATGAGTTCAAGCATTTCTGTGCTATCAATGTTCATCATGAGAGATAAATCATTTATAGATTGGGGGAGGTGGTAACCTCCCGATGAGGTCTATCAACCCGACCCTTGTACACCCCTCGACTCCAGGTTACCACTGTATACTTTACATAAACGAAAATGAAGTTGGGTTACTGAGGGGACCGAAATATTTATACACAAGACGTACAATGTTCTTAATTTGCAGATAGCATCTTGTCAGGTCAGCGGTTATTTATCGTATTCGTTTAGACGCCGAGTCATGTGGGTTTCGTGTATATTAATGTTTGAAGTGACGCTCCTGTACAAATTCCTATACTGAAATTAGCCGTTTTTACGCGTCCGTGTTTTGACGAAAAATTAGACGGAAATACGTCATTCGTGTTCCTTGTTTCGAACCCGCCATGTACGAACTTCATGATCGTCGCCAGAATGGATACGGATTAGTGATTATATCAATTTGCTGTGTTAGTTATTGTGTATTTAGGAGTTTGTTCGGGGTATTTTCTTATATTATAAGATTAAATTTAATATTGTGTTTCCATAAAAACATAAGTTCTTGGGAAAAGGTGTATTTTAAGGTATTTTTCAAACATAAAACATTTTGTAGGGCCTGTCACAGACAAACTTAATTATTTAAGTAAGAATAGGTAATCCAGAGCCCCAGAATCTTTCAAAATAACTTATTTTAATTAATATATATATATACCTAAGCATGAGATTCATAATTAGGCATAGTGGTGAAAAAGGCTTATGAATTGTTGGCACATTTGCTAAACAGAAGCTAAGCGAACCATATAAACTCTTTAAATATATCAAAAATAACTGATATGCTAACCACAAAAAAAAACATTTGTTTTTTAAAAAACCATCTGAGGTCTATCACATTCCCCACCCCCTTCAACAAAATGATGTAAGAAATGTCTGCTTTCAAAATTTGTGAAATCGGTTAGTAGCTGAGGTCTTTTCGGGACATGTGAAGTCAAGTAATCGGAAGGGTTGCATCCCTTGTAATCATGACCGAATAATCGCTGTTTCACTGTCATCTGCAAAATTGCATTCCCTCTAAAGGAAGTCGATGAAGGACGTAGAATATGCCATTAACGTGCTAATATGCATCGCAAAACACCACAATTCACGATTGTTCGGTCATGATTACAAGGGATGCAACCCTTCCGATTACTTGACTTCACATGTCCCGAAAAGACCTCAGCTACTAACCGATTTCACAAATTTTGAAAGCAGACATTTCTTACATCATTTTTTTGAAGGGGGTGGGGAATGTGATAGACCTCAGATGGTTTTTTAAAAAACAAATGTTTTTTTTTGTGGTTAGTAGAGAATTATACATAGTTACATGTCAGAACTGTAATTGTAGTGACAAATTCTTTCGGATCAAATTTCAAATTTTCTGTTATAAATATATCTTATGACTTGTTTCAATGTAGATGTTGCATGTAAAACCCCATTTACTAAATCTCAAGTAACAAAACAAAATTAAAATAAACAAAAATAAAATAAATATCCCATCAACTACATGAACAGAACTGATTGTGCACATGATGGTCACCCATCCAACAGTGCGATGTTGCTTAACTTCGGTGATATCATGAGAACCGGTGTTTCCAACAAGCGTGACGTATGTTTGCAGATCCGGTGATCAAGGCGCGCGTGCAGACGTACCTAGCGTCGCACGATTTCCTGGCCGAGGAGCTGACGGAGTTCGTGGTGTCACGCGATCGCGCCCCACCCGTCGTACCCCCGCTACCGCCGCCCCCGCCGCCCTCGACGACGCGGAGCAACGGTAGCCACGCCTCCAACGTCGACAGGTGCCTCTCTACGTCCGATTCCACGGACATTTCACTCTCTTCAACGTTTAATGTTTGATCAAGCCGTAGTTTTCGATGACTTCTATAGACCAAGTTCACTCGGAGAATAATGATGTCAGATAACCACCGGATGTATTAGCAATTTGTATAAATATATAAATCAGCTCGCTCTGCTAAATAACAAAGGAAGATCTAGGGAAATCGCAACCCGAATTGCTCTGCCTGGCTTTAGCGAGTGGGTATCATGACGTCATTTTGATGGAATTTTGATTGAATGGAATTTGTGTATTGGAAGAGTAGTAAAACCCAATATCTTACCGCTAGGTCTTTGCAAACACTCAATATAATCGTGTCGTAGATAAGCGTAATATTTACACTCTATGCACACAACTGAAATGTGAAATGTTACCTATACTATTTTAGATTGGAGTTGTTTAATTTATCATCAGCTTACCTGCAGTTAATCAGATCAGTGAATGTATTCAATTCATGGTTATTGACATATTAAAAACCTGCGTTTTAGTTAAATTGTTGACATTTTGATATCCCGCCGTTGAAGTTTGGTTATAGGAGTTGGCACGAGCAAAAAGCATCAATTTGTTTGGTATGGACTCTCCTTGTATATAGACCGTAGGTTCGAAGAGACACCAGCTGTCGATGTTGATTGTCAATAGCCGAGTTGGCCTGACGACGGCTTCTGTTCCGACAGCTTTGCCGAAGAGGACCGTCTAGCTTGGGAACCTCTCGGCAGCAGCGACAAGTTCCAGCGTTCCCGGCCGACGCCCCGGTTCGAGGCGTTCATGATGACGGGCGATCTCATCCTCAATCTCTCCAGGACCCAGCAGGGTGAGTACCAGCCTTGCCAAGATATTCATTGCTAAATTCTGAAGCAATTTGCTGCTAGCTGCTAGCTGCTAGCTACTGCTGCTGCTGCTGCTAGATACTACCTACTGGCTATTAGCTACTAGCTGTTTGCTACTAGCTGCTAGCTGCTAGCTATTAGCTACTAGCTGCTAGCTACTAGCTATTAGCTACTAGTTGCTAGCTGCTAGCTGCTAGCTACTAGCACCAAGATTGTCACAAGTGGACGAACAAGTCTTGTCTACAAAACGTCGCGTTGCATCTCCGACCTCCGTTGAGAAATGTCGTTTGCGGCTGCCGCCTACTGGCGCTTGAAGGATGCGTTGAGAGCCGCTGGCAACAGATAGCCAGCCGCACCCAATTCTGTATCCAACGGGATACATGGTGAGCAATTGACAATTCGACAAGGAATAGATAACAGTCACAAAAAAATCAAACCACAAATTGCATTGCGTTGTCGAGATATCAATACACCTATTCCATTCCTCCAAGACGTTCCGATTTCTCACCTGACGGCATCACTCTGGCCGCTCTCTCCGACCTAATCTTGCCGATCAGCCATGCGATGACGGACAAAACAACCCCGAGCACTAACCCCATGAGGAAAAACCCCCAAATTGAGATACTGTTGTTGTCGCTGACTTTCGCTGGCCGCGAAACCTTCGTTTGAAATCTGACAGAAACGCTCTGTGGCAAGCTTTTAGCTAGCAGCTGGCAGGAACGTCTTCTTATCAACGTTTGAACGGCTGAGTCTGATTGCACCGACGCCAGAGAGAGATTGCCCGACATTGAGAGTTATCATGGAGGATGTGGCTTGGGAGAGTGCAATTGATAATCATAACTTTACTGGATGTCTGGCTGTCTGCTGCTCACTTATCCAACTGTTCTTTTGCGATTATACGTGTTTTAAGCGATTCAACAATATTTACGCGTGCTTTCGGGCACATCTGTTGGGAGAATAATTTGTAGAACTTCACGACATGCATGACACGGTGAAAATCCCTAACTTTCTGCATTTAACCTTCAAATATTCGACGGGTTCGGACGATATATAGCTCATACAACGTGTATGTATTATGTATTTAATATGTATGCAATATGTCTATGAACAATATGTAATTTAATATGTATTTTCAATAAACAATATTTACAATTGTTGTATCTAACATTTCACAATAACATGTCATAATATTCCAAGTGTCTTGTTCTCTGTCCCAGGAACGGGTCTCCTCCCGAAGCAGCAGAAGAAGGTGGATTCGTTGCGGTGCCACCAGAAGCAGACGACGCATCACAACTCGGTGCCGTCGAGTCCCAACGAGTCTGCACAGCGGACGGCAGCCCTCACCTCCGGTAACCCCACCCAGCTCTCTTCGTTTCTGTCCCAGTCGCCAGCCAGCGTAGCAATTCTTAGCTGCTTATGCATCCGCATTTCAGATTTCAGAACTGGGTTTGTGAATGTTCTAAGCTAACAAACTCAAACTTTTTGTAGCTGCAAATGCATCTCCAAGCTTACAGACCCATTCAACACGGATATTGAATGCTGTGCTCCCAACTTTCCCCGACGTTTTGCAAAGCTGTGCTGCCTGCTTCATCAACGGTCTAGACTAGTGTCCCAGAACAGTGAGAAAAAGTTTTTGTTTGGGTCCTCAGCATTTGCTAAGGAAATCCTTTCGATTTTGCGCGCATTCTAAAGCACCTTTTGCCGCCGCCAAGACTTGCGTATCTACAATTACCCCGTCTTCGTCCGTTTCCATCGCAAGGATAGTACCATCAGCAGCGCAGATTATTAAGCAGGCAACACAGCTTTGCGAAACATCGAAACATTCAATAACACTGTTTAACAGTTAATCAATTTGTTGTTTGTTGTTCACTGTTCATTGTTGTTGATTTTTTTCAGTTAATTAATTTCACACTAAAACAGTTTAACACGATGTGGTGACGAAAAACGTCACCACATGCCGGCACGTCCCGATAACCCCACTTTCTCCCGATCGCCGCTCGATAGCAGCTGCAGTGCAGACCACTGAGCAGGCAGCAAAGCTTCGCGAAACGTCGGGACAAGCTTGCGTTTGATAGTTCAGCATTCAATAACCCAGTTCAACAGTTGTCATAACCGCGCTTTCTCCCGTCTTCCTCTGCCGCCCGGCAGACAGCAGCAGCAGCGCGGGGACGTCGCCGGTCGGCAAGCACGCGGCGCCGATGGGCGTGGCCGGCGGGGGCGTGGCTGGCGGGGGCGGGGCGTGCGAGGCGGCCGCCGGCGCATTCGGCTACCACGGCAACGTGAGGACGTCGCGTTCCGAAGACCACCTGCAGTTCCAGAAGGACTCACTGAGCGCCGTCGACATCGACATCGACGACGACGTCACGTCGAGTCTGCACACCCTGCTGGACACGCGGTGAGCGAAACAACAGGCTGTAGGATGCAGGACACTCTGCCAGCAAACATCTCACCAGGCTGTAGGATGCAGGAAACTCTGCCAGCAAACATCTCACCAGGCTGTAGGATGCAGGACACTCTGCCAGCAAACATCTCACCAGGCTGTAGGATGCAGGACACTGCCGGCTAACATCTCACCAGGCTGTAGGATGCAGGACACTCTGCCAGCAAACATCTCACCAGGCTGTAGGATGCAGGACACTCTGCCAGCAAACATCTCACCAGGCTGTAGGATGCAGGACACTCTGCCAGCAAACATCTCACCAGGCTGTAGGATGCAGGACACTCTGCCAGCAAACATCTCACCAGGCTGTAGGATGCAGGACACTCTGCCAGCAAACATCTCACCAGGCTGTAGGATGCAGGACACTGCCGGCTAACATCTCACCAGGCTGTAGGATGCAGGACACTCTGCCAGCAAACATCTCACCAGAATGTAGGATGCAGGACACTCTGCCAGCAAACATCTCACCAGGCTGTAGGATGCAGGACACTCTGCCAGCAAACATCTCACCAGGCTGTAGGATGCAGGACACTCTGCCAGCAAACATCTCACCAGGCTGTAGGATGCAGGACACTCTGCCAGCAAACATCTCACCAGGCTGTAGGATGCAGGACACTGCCGGCTAACATCTCACCAGGCTGTAGGATGCAGGACACTCTGCCAGCAAACATCTCACCAGGCTGTAGGATGCAGGACACTCTGCCAGCAAACATCTCACCAGGCTGTAGGATGTAGGACACTCTGCCAGCAAACATCTCACCAGGCTGTAGGATGCAGGACACTCTGCCAGCAAACATCTCACCAGGCTGTAGGATGCAGGACACTCTGCCAGCAAACATCTCACCAGGCTGTAGGATGCAGGACACTGCCGGCTAACATCTCACCAGGCTGTAGGATGCAGGACACTCTGCCAGCAAACATCTCACCAGGCTGTAGGATGCAGGACACTCTGCCAGCAAACATCTCACCAGGCTGTAGGATGCAGGACACTCTGCCAGCAAACATCTCACCAGGCTGTAGGATGCAGGACACTCTGCCAGCAAACATCTCACCAGGCTGTAGGATGCAGGACACTCTGCTAGCAAACATCTCACCAGGCTGTAGGATGCAGGACACTCTGCCAGCAAACATCTCACCAGGCTGTAGGATGCAGGACACTCTGCCAGCAAACATCTCACCAGGCTGTAGGATGCAGGACACTCTGCCAGCAAACATCTCACCAGGCTGTAGGATGCAGGACACTGCCGGCTAACATCTCACCAGGCTGTAGGATGCAGGACACTCTGCCAGCAAACATCTCACCAGGCTGTAGGATGCAGGACACTCTGCCAGCAAACATCTCACCAGGCTGTAGGATGCAGGACACTGCCGGCTAACATCTCACCAGGCTGTAGGATGCAGGACACTCTGCCAGCAAACATCTCACCAGGCTGTAGGATGTAGGACACTCTGCCAGCAAACATCTCACCAGGCTGTAGGATGCAGGACACTCTGCCAGCAAATATCTCACCAGGCTGTAGGATGCAGGACACTCTGCCAGCAAACATCTCACCAGGCTGTAGGATGCAGGACACTCTGCCAGCAAACATCTCACCAGGCTGTAGGATGCAGGACACTCTGCCAGCAAACATCTCACCAGGCTGTAGGATGCAGGACACTCTGCCAGCAAACATCTCACCAGGCTGTAGGATGCAGGACACTGCCGGCTAACATCTCACCAGGCTGTAGGATGCAGGACACTCTGCCAGCAAACATCTCACCAGGCTGTAGGATGCAGGACACTCTGCCAGCAAACATCTCACCAGGCTGTAGGATGCAGGACACTCTGCCAGCAAACATCTCACCAGGCTGTAGGATGCAGGTCACTCTGCCGGCAAACATCTCACCAGGCTGTAGGATGCAGGACACTCTGCCGGCAAACATCTCACCAGGCTGTAGGATGCAGGACACTCTGCCAGCAAACATCTCACCAGGCTGTAGGATGCAGGACACTCTGCCAGCAAACATCTCACCAGGCTGTAGGATGCAGGACACTCTGCCAGCAAACATCTCACCAGGCTGTAGGATGCAGGACACTCTGCCGGCAAACATCTCACCAGGCTGTAGGATGCAGGACACTCTGCCAGCAAACATCTCACCAGGCTGTAGAATGCAGGACACTCTGCCAGCAAACATCTCACCAGGCTGTAGGATGCAGGACACTCTGCCAGCAATCATCTCACCAGGCTGCAGGATGCAGGACACTCTGCCAGCAAACATCTCACCAGGCTGTAGAATGCAGGACACTCTGCCAGCAAACATCTCACCAGGCTGTAGGATGCAGGGCACTCTGCCAGCAAACATCTCACCAGGCTGTAGGATGCAGGACACTCTGTCAGAAAATATCTGTGCTTGCAAGGATTCAGCTTTGCCGGTTGTGAACGTTTGTACGTTGATGCATACTCGCTACTATACGGCAACGTCGAAGTCAACGGCACGAGCCAGTTGCGAATGAACCTCAAACCGGCGCCGGGTTTCCAGGCAAGACGACGACGGCTCGGACTCGGCGGACCGCATCGTGTGGACGTACAACGCGCCCGCCCCCGCCGGCGTCGCGGGGGCGGCCGGGGCCGGCGACTCCTCGTCGTCCGCCTCTTCGTCGATGTCGTCGTCTTCGTCGCCGCGCCGCTCGCTCTCCCCGCCGTCGCCGACGTCGGTCTCGTCGTCCGTCATGTCGAGCAACGAGGTGCCGCTGCTCGGGTCCGACTCGAACTCGCAGCGGCTCGGCGAGCGCGGGAACGCCGACCTGCTCAGCCAGTCGGAAGGTAGGCAGTCGGCAATCAGCCAGTCGGAATTTTTATCTGGTGTTGTGCTACCAGTACTGCTCTGCGTTGGAGGGTTATCGAGATCGGTTTTCTCACACGCGGGAAGCACTTAACTCGAATGTAGTAGAAGTCACGGTGAAATCATGACTACGAAATAGGAAAATCTCTCAATCTTTTTTATTATTTAATCATTTTCTTCGAAATGAAAAACAAATTACTCTCCTTTTTTCTTCCTGAGACGCATTATTGTCTCTTCATAACGCTTGACTGTTTCGTAGTGAATTATGACGTCATAATGGCAGGGTTTTCACGGTTAAAAGTGACTTCTTCAAACTGAACTTCGTTTTCAGCCAAATTTCCAATCCGATGACATTTCTAAGTGACATAAGTTCATTAAAAAAACAACCACAAGAAATTTTGTGGTATGTTTGGAATCGTAAAGCATTGCTCCATCAGTGTGTAGTGAATTACAGGCTTTCTGGAGTTGACGAGAATTCCCTACTGTAACCATATCGTTATTCCATCCACTAGGCAATGTATCGCATCGTATTCCGTCTGCATTATTCACGCCGCCTTGTCAACCTCCAGAAGTGTCAACCAAAAGGTTTGGCAAAGTTGGAAATACCGGTTCTCGTGAGATCCCCGAAGTTAAGCAACATCGCGGCGAGTTAGGTGTTAGATGGG
Source organism: Nemurella pictetii (assembly GCA_921293315.2). Lineage (NCBI taxonomy): Eukaryota > Metazoa > Arthropoda > Insecta > Plecoptera > Nemouridae > Nemurella > Nemurella pictetii. The sequence continues at coordinate 10,199,138 of OV121126.1, forward strand.
TGACCATCATGCTCATGATCGGTTCTGATCGGGAGAGAGGTCGGAGGGTTTGAAGTTAGTAAGAGAACTTTACTCGCCTTGCTTATCAACCTCTCGACAGCACGGATTAGTGGAAGAATCCTGTCGTTCGAGTTGTACCGTCCTTCGGAAGGGACGTAAAGCCGGTGGTCCCCTCGGTGCTTTTCGACAGGAGTAGGCTACGTGCCGGCACCGGGTTTCCCCTCCTCCCTTCTACGTTAGGCTAGGTTACTCATCACCCTTTCATTCACCGAAGACCAGTGCCATAGTTCCAGTTGTCAAAACAGTGTTTCGTTAAACACCAATAATCAATCCAGGAGTGTCCAACATCTCGTCGCCCGACTTCCAAGAAGAGGAGACTCTGGACATCCTGAGCGGGCGCGACCTGATGGAGGTGAGCGACCCTTCGGACAGCGACTCCACGCTGCTGGTGAGCGACCGGCAGCCGGAACGAGGGAACAACGGTGCCGAGGAACATCGCATCGTCATCCAGGTGAAGGGGCCGGACGGACGCCGGGGAAGCCGGTCGAGTGGAGAGCCCGGGACGCCGGAGCTGTGCGGGTACCAGGTGAGATTGCTGAGGGATGCGTGCCGTTAGTTTCGCTGGAACTTTGTGTTGAACACGTTTTGGAATATACACTGTAACTTTTGCTGGAACTTTGGCTGCGATAGAACCTTCCTTTGCGGTGGAATGCGTAGCGTGATTTACTCTGGAACTCTACTGAGTTCGAAGGATTGTTTGCTGCTTTGCTCGTGTTCAAAATTGAAATACCCCTTTCATTGACCCTAAGGTTGCTGGTAAGCTAGGTTAGCTTCATCATCAGCCTGTCATTCACCCTCAGCTCGCTGCTAGCTGCTAGGTTAGCTTTATCACCAGCCTGTCATTCACCCTCAGCTCGCTGCTAGCTGCTAGGTTAGCTTTATCACCAGCCTGTCATTCACCCTCAGCTCGCTGCTAGCTGCTAGGTTAGCTTCATCAACAGCCTGTCATTCACCCTCAGCTCGCTGCTAGCTGCTAGGTTATCTTCATCACCAGCCTGTCATTCACCCTCAGCTCACTGCTAGGCTAGGTTAGCTTCATCATTAGCCTGTCATTCACCCTCAGCTCGCTGCTAGCTGCTAGGTTATCTTCATCACCAGCCCTCCATTCACCCTCAGCTCACTGCTAGGCTAGGTTAGCTTCATCATCAGCCCTCCATTCACCAATGCCATTAGACCTGTAGACCAGCCGTGCAAACAGTTCGTCGCTAGACCCCGCTAATCAACGAACCTCTCGACGCCGCCAGGAGCTGCGCGACTGCGAAGAGGAACCGCGGCGCGACGTCGACCCCTCCTCCCCGCCGATGTCCGAGGAGGACTCGGATCTCGAGAGTCTACACAGCTTCCACTTCAGCCCGAAGGCGGTGGACGTGCCGTCGGCGGTGCGGCTCGCCAAGCGGCTCTTTGCGCTCGACGGCTTCAAGAAGTCGGACGTGTCGCGCCACCTCAGCAAGAAGTGAGTGCGGGAACGGTGGATGACTCAACGTTACACCGAACGGTTTGGCAACGTTGGGAACATTGGTTCTCGTGAGATCCCCGAAATTATGCAACATCGCGCTGAGTTCGGTGTGTGATGGGTGACCATCATACGCATGATCGTTTCTGTTCGGGTTGGCAGAGTTTCCTGCAGTCCCCTGCGCTCCTAGATGCTTTAAGTGGCTTTCACGGGTTCCTAAATGCTCCTGAGCACTCCTAGTGTCTCCTAGTGTGAGCATCTCTAGCCGCGGCTAGTGACGGATTGACTAAAATTAAAACGTAACGGTTTCTGACTAAAACATTGTAAAGACTAAATCGCAACGGTTTCTCCCGTGCAGCAACGAGTTCAGCCGCACGGTGGCGGACGAGTACCTCCGCTACTTCGACCTCGAGCGCGACACGCTGGACGCCGCGTTGCGCAAGTTCCTCAAGCAGTTCTCGCTGGCCGGTGAGACGCAGGAGCGCGAACGGGTGCTCGTGCACTTCTCGAAGCGCTACCTCGACTGCAACCCGCGCTCGTTCAACTCGCAGGGTGAGTGCGCGGGCGGAAGCGCCGCCGTGGTTCGCTCGAGTTGCAGGTGACAGAACGGTTTGGCCACGTCAGAAACACCGGTTCTCGTGAGATCGCCGAAGTTAAGCAACATCGCGGTGTTGGGCGGGTAACCATCATGCACATGATCAGTTCTATTCGGAAGAAAGGTTGGAAGGTTTGACATTCGTACGACAACTTCACTCGCCTTGCTTGTCAACCTCTCGACAGCACGGATTAGCGGAGGAATCCTGTCTTACGATTTGTACCGACCTTCGGAAAGGGCTCGACAGGAGTAGGCTACATGTCGGCACCGGGTTTCCCCTCCTCCTTTCTAGACTTGGTTAGGTTCATCATCACTATTTCATTCACCGACACCATTAGACCAATGCCAAAGGGCCAGTTGTCAAAACAGTGCGTCGTTAAACACCAGAAATCAATGATACATAGATACATCTCCCGTCTTGTCTCCAGACGCGGTCCACACGCTGACGTGCGCCATCATGCTGCTCAACACGGACCTGCACGGACAGAACATCGGACGCAAGATGTCGTGCGCCGAGTTTGTGGAGAACCTGTCCGAGCTGAACGACGGCGAGAACTTCCCACGCGACGTGCTCAAGCTGCTCTACCAGGCGATCAAGTCCCACCCGCTAGAGTGGGCGCTGTGAGTACCGCCAGCAGAAACAAACATTTAAACCACAGGCACCACAGTTTTAACACCAGGAACCAACATTCAAATCGCAGTAACCATCGTTTAAACCTCAGGAACTACCGTTTAAACCACAGGAACCAACATTTAAATCGCAGGAACCATTGTTGAAACTGTAGGAACCAAAGGAACCAAAGCTCACGGTCATAATAGTGGACGAGCAGAGTGGCTCAGAGCTGATGTTCGATGTAAAAGTCCTAATGCATAATTTAGATGCAGAAATCCTGATAAAGGAGTTGTATGCACCTGTCCGGAACGAATCCTGTAAAATGCCCGGTGTCGTTGTTTTTGGCAATGTTGGAAACACCGGTTCTCGTGAGATCACCGAAGTGAAGCAACATCGCACCGAGTCATTTATTTGATGGGTGACCATCATGCACATGATAGTTCTGTTCAGGAGAGAGATTGGAGGGTTTGAAGTTAGTTCGAAAACTTCACTCGCCTTGCTTGTCAACCTCTCGACAGCACGGATTAGCGGAGGAATCCTGTCGTTCGAGTTGTACCGTCCTTCGGAAGGGACGTAAAGCCGGTGGTCCCCTCGGTGCTTTTCGACAGGAGTAGGCTACGTGCCGGCACCGGGTTTCCCCTCTTCCCTTCTTGCCATAGGTGAGGTTCATCACCACCCTTTCATTATAGACCAGCGCCACAGGGCCAGTTGTCAAAACATTGCGTCGTTAAACACGGGCAATCAATCAATCAAGTCGGTGAAAGTGAGGTGACCGGTGTGGTTGTGTTACAGCGACGAGGAGGGCGACGAGTGCACGTCGGCGCTGGCGGGGGGCAAGGCGGCGGGGGCTGGGGGGCAGCAGGAGGCGCCCGCCCACGGCAACAACCCGTTCCTCGACCTGCCCAACGCCGCCGCCGCCGTCGAGTACAAGAAGGGCTACGTCATGCGCAAGTGTTGCATCGACGCCAACGGCAAGAAGAGTGAGTGCACCCGCATCGCCGTTCTCTTTTCGTGTCGCGTTGGAAACTCGTTTTCGGACAGGTTTTATGTGGATTTTGTTTCCCTCTTGGTTCCTGAGTGCCAAAGTCACAAAAAATAACTTAAATTAACTTTCAATGCCCATTCACAACCAGCTTAGCCGTAGCCGCTCAGGTAAACGCAAACTTAATGAAAATGCGCATGTCCAAAACATCTGACGTAGCGTAATAAATAAGCCAATCAGATTACCTCTGAACCAGCGCCATTTTTACAGCTTGTTCTGTTCGTTCTGTTCGGGAGAGAGGTTGGAGGGATTTAAGTTAGTACGAGTCGACAACCTACCAACCAATTGACCACTTGCCGGCTCGAAGCCGAAAGAAATCCAGTCAACTCCCGGACAACATAACCTGCGACCGCAAGCCGACATAACCTAACTGCCGTCGCCTTTTCCCCGTCCGGCAGCCGTGTTCGGCAAGCGCGGCTGGAAAATGTTCTACTGCACGCTGCGGGACATGGTGCTCTACCTGCACAAGGACGAGCACGGCTTCCGCAAGAGCGCGCTGGCAGACAGCGTACACAACACGATCCGCGTGCACCACGGCCTGGCCAGCAAGGCCGGCGACTACAACAAGAAGCAGCACGTTTTCCGTCTGCAGACGTGCACCCGCGCCGAGTACCTCTTTCAGACCAGGTGGGTGCCCGGCTCTGTCTCTTTAGATGCAGCAGGACACTCTGCCAGCAAACATCCCACCAGGCTGTAGGATGCAGGACACTCTGCCAGCAAACATCCCACCAGGCTGTAGGATGCAGGACACTCTGCCAGCAAACATCTCACCAGGCAGGATGCAGGACACTCTGCCAGCAAACATCTCACCAGGCTGTAGGATGCAGGACACTTTGCCAGCAAACATCTCACCAGGCAGGATGCAGGACACTATGCCAGCAAACATCTCACCAGGCAGGATGCAGGACACTCTGCCAGCAAACATCTCACCAGGCTGTAGGATGCAGGACACTGCCAGCAAACATCTCACCAGGCTGTAGGATGCAGGACACTCTGCCAGCAAACATCCCACCAGGCAGGATGCAGGACACTCTGCCAGCAAACACCTCACCAGGCTGTAGGATGCAGGACACTCTGCCAGCAAATATCCCACCAGGCTGTAGGATGCAGGACACTCTGCCAGCAAACATCTCACCAGGCTGTAGGATGCAGGACACTCTGCCAGCAAACATCTCACCAGGCTGTAGGATGCAGGACACTCTGCCAGCAAATATCCCACCAGGCTGTAGGATGCAGGACACTCTGCCAGCAAACATCTCACCAGGCTGTAGGATGCAGGACACTCTGCCAGCAAACATCTCACCAGGCTGTAGGATGCAGGACACTCTGCCAGCAAACATCTCACCAGGCTGTAGGATGCAGGACACTCTGCCAGCAAACATCTCACCAGGCTGTAGGATGCAGGACACTCTGCCAGCAAACATCTCACCAGGCTGTAGGATGCAGGACACTCTGCCAGCAAATATCCCACCAGGCTGTAGGATGCAGGACACTGCCAGCAAACATCTCACCAGGCTGTAGGATGCAGGACACTCTGCCAGCAAACATCTCACCAGGCTGTAGGATGCAGGACACTCTGCCAGCAAACATCTCACCAGGCTGTAGGATGCAGGACACTCAGCCAGCAAACATCTCACCAGGCTGTAGGATGCAGGACACTCTGCCAGCAAACATCTCACCAGGCTGTAGGATGCAGGACACTCTGCCAGCAAATATCCCACCAGGCTGTAGGATGCAGGACACTCTGCCAGCAAACATCTCACCAGGCTGTAGGATGCAGGACACTCTGCCAGCAAACATCTCACCAGGCTGTAGGATGCAGGACACTCTGCCAGCAAACATCTCACCAGGCTGTAGGATGCAGGACACTCTGCCAGCAAACATCTCACCAGGCTGTAGGATGCAGGACACTCTGCCAGCAAATATCCCACCAGGCTGTAGGATGCAGGACACTGCCAGCAAACATCTCACCAGGCTGTAGGATGCAGGACACTCTTCCAGCAAACATCCCACCAGGCTGTAGGATGCAGGACACTCTGCCAGCAAACATCTCACCAGGTTGTAGGATGCAGGACACTCTGCCAGCAAACATCTCACCAGGCTGTAGGATGCAGGACACTCTGCCAGCAAACATCTCACCAGGCTGTAGGATGCAGGACACTCTGCCAGCAAACATCTCACCAGGCTGTAGGATGCAGGACACTCTGCCAGCAAACATCTCACCAGGCTGTAGGATGCAGGACACTCTGCCAGCAAACATCTCACCAGGCTGTAGGATGCAGGACACTCTGCCAGCAAACATCTCACCAGGCTGTAGGATGCAGGACACTCTGCCAGCAAATATCCCACCAGGCTGTAGGATGCAGGACACTCTGCCAGCAAACATCTCACCAGGCTGTAGGATGCAGGACACTCTGCCAGCAAACATCTCACCAGGCTGTAGGATGCAGGACACTCTGCCAGCAAACATCTCACCAGGCTGTAGGATGCAGGACACTCTGCCAGCAAACATCTCACCAGGCTGTAGGATGCAGGACACACTGCCAGCAAACATCTCACCAGGCTGTAGGATGCAGGACACTCTGCCAGCAAACATCTCACCAGGCTGTAGGATGCAGGACACTCTGCCAGCAAACATCTCACCAGGCTGTAGGATGCAGGACACTCTGCCAGCAAACATCTCACCAGGCTGTAGGATGCAGGACACTCTGCCAGCAAATATCCCACCAGGCTGTAGGATGCAGGACACTGCCAGCAAACATCTCACCAGGCTGTAGGATGCAGGACACTCTGCCAGCAAACATCTCACCAGGCTGTAGGATGCAGGACTCTCTGCCAGCAAACATCTCACCAGGCTGTAGGATGCAGGACACTCTGCCAGCAAACATCTCACCAGGCTGTAGGATGCAGGACACTCTGCCAGCAAACATCTCACCAGGCTGTAGGATGCAGGACACTCTGCCAGCAAATATCCCACCAGGCTGTAGGATGCAGGACACTCTGCCAGCAAACATCTCACCAGGCTGTAGGATGCAGGACACTCTGCCAGCAAACATCTCACCAGGCTGTAGGATGCAGGACACTCTGCCAGCAAACATCTCACCAGGCTGTAGGATGCAGGACACTCTGCCAGCAAACATCTCACCAGGCTGTAGGATGCAGGACACTCTGCCAGCAAATATCCCACCAGGCTGTAGGATGCAGGACACTGCCAGCAAACATCTCACCAGGCTGTAGGATGCAGGACACTCTTCCAGCAAACATCCCACCAGGCTGTAGGATGCAGGACACTCTGCCAGCAAACATCTCACCAGGTTGTAGGATGCAGGACACTCTGCCAGCAAACATCTCACCAGGCTGTAGGATGCAGGACACTCTGCCAGCAAACATCTCACCAGGCTGTAGGATGCAGGACACTCTGCCAGCAAACATCTCACCAGGCTGTAGGATGCAGGACACTCTGCCAGCAAACATCTCACCAGGCTGTAGGATGCAGGACACTCTGCCAGCAAACATCTCACCAGGCTGTAGGATGCAGGACACTCTGCCAGCAAACATCTCACCAGGCTGTAGGATGCAGGACACTCTGCCAGCAAATATCCCACCAGGCTGTAGGATGCAGGACACTCTGCCAGCAAACATCTCACCAGGCTGTAGGATGCAGGACACTCTGCCAGCAAACATCTCACCAGGCTGTAGGATGCAGGACACTCTGCCAGCAAACATCTCACCAGGCTGTAGGATGCAGGACACTCTGCCAGCAAACATCTCACCAGGCTGTAGGATGCAGGACACACTGCCAGCAAACATCTCACCAGGCTGTAGGATGCAGGATACTCTGCCAGCAAACATCTCACCAGGCTGTAGGATGTAGGACACTCTGCCAGCAAACATCTCACCAGGCTGTAGGATGCAGGACACTCTGCCAGCAAACATCTCACCAGGCTGTAGGATGCAGGACACTCTGCCAGCAAACATCCCACCAGGCTGTAGGATGCAGGACACTCTGCCAGCAAACATCTCACCAGGCTGGAGGATGCAGGACACTCTGCCAGCAAACATCTCACCAGGCTGTAGGATGCAGGACACTCTGCCAGCAAACATCCCACCAGGCTGTAGGATGCAGGACACTCTGCCAGCAAACATCCCACCAGGCTGTAGGATGCAGGACACTCTGCCAGCAAACATCTCACCAGGCTGTAGGATGCATGAGGAAGTACCAGCTCCACTTGACGATTGCTTGTTTCCCGTCTCGTCCAGCGACTCGAAGGAGCTGCAGTCGTGGATCGACACGATCAACCTGGTGTGCGCCAGCTTCTCGGCAGCGCCGCTGGAAGGGGCGGTGGGATCGCAGCGTCGGTTTCAACCTCCGCTGCTCCCTTGCAGCCACTCGAAGCTCGACCTCGTAAGGCTACCCCCTCTCGGTTTCGACCTGCCCTCGGCCGCGGGTCCATCCAGCGCTTCACGTTGCAAGCTGATATTCTCTCCTTCTTTCGTCTCGGTTGAAATCGGGTTGGGAGACGCGTGTTCCTTTTCGAGATCACCCCAATCTCTTTGTCCAGCAAACAAATCTGTTATCTGGTGTTGTACTGCCATTACTACTCTCCGGTGGAGGGCAACCGAGATCGGTTTTCTCACACGCGGAAAGCACACAACCCAAATGTAGTAAAAGTCACAGTGAAATCATTGATTTAATATTTGAAAAGGCAAACTCAGTAATTGGTGCAATTGCAGAAAGTCCTCGGAGACCGGTTTTGTCTCTGTAACAACAATGCAAACTCAACTGTTTAACAGAAACAAACACGACGGGGTGGCACCCTCACATGGTCAAAAATGATTACTAAATTGGCGGTTTTAATGCAAATGGAAGGCAATAGATGGCAATAGCTAAAAAATGATTCCTTATTTCGGTGCTCGGTAAACAAAGCTTATCGGTCCGGCTGGTTACTTTTCCAATTGTTTTTCAACGGACGGACTTGATTCTTCGTTACCTTGCCGATATCTGGCCGAATATTGCTGTCCGTACTTCTACTGAGCATGATAAGAACCAAAATTCAGGTGAAACCGTCAACTTATTTGATATCGTCTTGTGCATTCCGTCGGTAATTTTCCGTTGTTTGCTTCTCGCCTTACGGAAAAGTATGCTCTCCCAGTAAAAGAACTGTACTTACAATACTATGCAAAACTATGCCAAGCAATGCCATGCAGCATAGCTTTGCTTAGCATTGAATAACCCTGCTATAGTTTTTTCTCTGCCAACTAACACACCTGTTGTGTTTGCGCGTGTTTGCGCAGCGGGAGCAGCTGCGCGACCACGAGGATCGCGTTGCGCGAATGGAGGCCGAGCTGGACGACCACCGGCGGCGGCCGCCCGAACGCGGCTCGAAGGCGCTAGCGTTGCAGAACCACCGAGAGAAGGACGCTTACCTGCATCTAGAGGTACGAACAATAGCCTAGATACCTATTAGTAAGAGACCCATTCCACTAGGAGAAAAATGACGTCTGATACCCACTGGAAGGGCGCTAATAGATAATTGCTAATGGTGCTACAGAAGCCAGCATAAGGACGTTAGTTAAGGACTAGCTATGTTCGACAGGATACTTAAAGACCAGTTATTTGGCTGATTATGACATTTAATTTTAAAAATGACGTCATGATACCCACTCGCTAAAGCCAGTTAGAGCAATTCGGGTTGTGATTTTTTCCCTGTCTTCCTTTGTTATTTAGCAGACTTAATTGATTTTTTCTTCCAAACTGGTAGTACGTCCAGTGGGTATCTGACGTCACTTTCCTCTGAGTGGAACAGGTCTATTTTGTTGGTTTCAGGCAAGATGAGAGTATGATAACTTTTATCAATGCTTCTAACAAAACAAACAAAGGCCCTCAGCTCATCTCATCTGATCTCAGTCCTGGACATACGTAAACATTGCCAATCTGATGTGTTATTAGATTACAGATTGCCTCCGAGATTGTTTGCCCAAAAAACCCATACAGCAGTGCGATTCTGTTCATTTTTTTCACGCGAGATGAAATCGGACCTTTTGTCGAATGTTTATAACCAAACAAAAGCCCTAATCTCATCTCACGCCAAGAGAATTGCACAGCGACACGCAAACGCCCCTCAAACCGCCCGTCCCCTTTTCTCCCCGCAGCTCAAGCGCTACAAGACGTACATCTACCTCCTCCGGTCACGCGTCGCTCAGTTCCCGGACGCGGCGGAGCTCTCGGACTCGCCATCCCCGCCGCCGATGCCACAGGAGACGTCGGCGGCGCAGCTGGTGCCGCCGCCGGTTCCCGACCGACGGAACAACGCGGCGACGACGACGCCCCCGGCGACGGTCTCCAACAGGTACAGCTATCGCGCGGCGATCTACAACAACCCGACCAACGGGATCGCGGCGGCGGCGGGACAAGGAGGTGGCGGCGGCGGCGACATAGGGTGACGCATGATGGGCGTCTTCTCCGCATGCGTCTTGTAGTTGTCGGGCCGGAGTGCGGTTAGGGGTCGGGCGGCGGAAGTGCGGTTAGTGGCGGGACTTTGGTCGCGGTGCGTTTCGCGAAGGCCTGCAACTGTTCTACTCTAAAAATTCCGGCTAATTGGCTGGCGGTGTGATTCTGTTGATTTTTTTTTAAATGGTGAAATGAGACGAGAACTTTTGTCAGTGTTCTTAAGGGAACAAATAAAAGCTCGCAACGCATCGCACCTTAGAAAAATTCACAGGATCACAGTGCTTCTATTAAAAGAAAAATGGCGTCAAAAACCCGCTAAGAAAAGCCACTTGGGTTTTGGATTCCCTGTCTTCTTTAGTTGAAAAGGTCCACAAAAAAAGGCCCTACAGTTTAACCAGCGAAGATACGGAAATCTCTATCCAAATGGCTTTTCTTAGCGGGTATATGACATCATTTTTCTCTGAAAGGAAAAGGTCTATTCCTGTTAAAAGTTTTTAAATGTTTTCATCGGACGACTATGAAAGTGCGGTTAAGGGCCATCTGTGCGATGTTTCGTTGCTGTTTCGTGCCCGTGCAAGGCATTACACCTTGCGTTGGGCAGCCAGCAGCAAATGGCATGCCGCTACATAAGTCATGGTAACGCCTGACACGCAATCTTTCTTACGAAACGTTGACCAACATTATTTCCATTCTGACTCGCTTGGATCGGCTCCTACCGTTTGACTCGCTTCGTTACGAACGCTCCGTGAAGTGCCGTGGGCCGTCGCCGAAACCTTCGCTCTAGTCACAACACCCCCCGACATCGACGCACGCAAGACACTAAGTATTTTTTTAAACGCGATCGTCGTTTCTCAGTCGACGCTCGATTTCGGCGGCAGCGGGGGAAAATGCGGGTACCGAGTGATTTCTTTTTATGACGTTCAAATCGCCGCTGACTTGTGTTTACTGTTCGGCTCGAAACGAGTCCGATGCTTAAATTTGGCAACGCCTGCAAACGAGCGCGATGATTTGGTGCCGCCGTATTTATTAACTGGGAGCGTTTGTCGACTGTTACGGTTGATCGACGGAAGCTTCGTTGCAGCGGTCGTATCGGTCGGAGAACGCTCCTGGGGTAGGAAGTAAGTCGCTGTACAATACTCGAAACGCTAACTTGGTTTAGCTTTAACAGCCGGTTAGCACAACCACCGCTGAAATGTCTCCAGAATTTTCCGCTATTCCACTCGGAAAGCATGTCAACGTAACAATTCTAACGGAAACCAAACGCAGTTTTAACTGTCTCGGTCTCGTCTAACAAGAACACAACAAACGGGAGACATTTTGGCGCTGGTTAGCGTAGCTAGCGTAGCATCGGCATAGCATCAATTCGCTGTCTATCACATACCTAATTATGCTAACGACGACCCCGAAAGTGGATTCTAGTTCTAAGCTACGATACCTACGACCCCCGGTGTATTAATGTTCAGAATCGACGACCAAGTATTTCCTTCGCGCAGCCTAGCACTAGCATTCGAGATTGACAGAATTTGCAGACTGTCCACTCGAAATTCACCCTGTGGATTCGAACGAGCTTTTGTTAATGTGTCGGGCCTACAAAACGACTCTGAACATTGAGAGGAAAATGTTAAACTGTTAACGGATATTTGACGGGTGTTCTTTTGTGCTTTTTGTTGTGTTGCTTCTGTTCTCGGCCTGTACCTACTACCTGTTTTGGCCAACTCATTTCTGTATTGACCTGTGAATTGTTTGTATCCAAAACTCAAACTAATCTGTTGTTGTAGACAAATTGTTGTTTAACTGTTCGAATCGAGTTTAAGAGCAAGTGAAGTGTGTCGGCATTGCGTAATTAACTGTAAAAGAACGTTTACTGCCTGGCTTTGTGAGCTTTGCCCTGCAGCGTTCTCCAATCAGAGCCTATGTTCGGATCGTTGAGAGCTTTGCTCTGTGGCATTCTCCAATCAGAGCCTGAGTTCGGAGCGTTGCAAGCTTTGCGCTGTGGCGTTCTCCGATCAGAGCCTGAGTTTGTAGCGTTGAGAACTTTGCGCTGTGGCATTCTCCAATCAGAGCCTGAGTTCGGAGCGTTGCAAGCTTTTCGCTGTGGCGTTCTCCAATCAGAGCCTGAGTTCGGAGCGTTGCAAGCTTTGCGCTGTGGCGTTCTCCGATCAGAGCCTGAGTTTGTAGCGTTGAGAACTTTGCGCTGTGGCATTCTCCAATCAGAGCCTGAGTTCGGAGCGTTGCAAGCTTTTCGCTGTGGCGTTCTCCAATCAGAGCCTGAGTTCGGAGCGTTGCAAGCTTTGCGCTGTGGCGTTCTCCAATCAGAGCCTGAGTTTGTAGCGTTGAGAGCTTTGCGCTGTGGCATTCTCCAATCAGAGCCTGAGTTCGGAGCGTTGCAAGCTTTTCGCTGTGGCGTTCTCCAATCAGAGCCTGAGTTCGGAGCGTTGCGAGCTTTGCGCTGTGGCGTTCTCCAATCAGAGCCTGAGTTCGGAGCGATGCGAGCTTTGCGCTGTGGCGTTCTCCAATCGGAGCCTGAGTTCGGAGCGTTGCGAGGTTTGTGCCGTGACATTCTCCAATCAGAGCCTGAGTTTTAGCGCTAATAAAGCCATAGCACAACGCTCCACTGTAAACAAGCGGGCGCTAGTAAAGCCACAGCGCAACGCTCCACTGTAAACAACCCGGCGCTAGTAAAGCCACAGCGCAACGCTCCACTGTAAGCAACCTGGCGCTAGTAAAGCCACAGCGCAACGCTCCACTGTAAACAACCCGGCGCTAGTAAAGCCACAGCGCAACGCTCCACTGTAAACAACCCGGCGCTAGTAAAGCCACAGCGCAACGCTCCACTGTAAGCAACCTGGCGCTAGTAAAGCCACAGCGCAACGCTCCACTGTAAGCAACCTGGCGCTAGTAAAGCCACAGCGCAACGCTCCACTGTAAGCAACCCGGCGCTAGTAAAGCCACAGCGCAACGCTCCACTGTAAGCAACCCAGCGCTAGTAAAGCCACAGAGCAACGCTCCGCTGTAAGCAACCCGGTGCTAGTAAAGCCACAGCGCATCGCTCCACTGTAAACAACCCGGCGCTAGTAAAGCCACAGCGCGACGCTCCGCTGTAAACAACCCGGCGATAGTAAAGCCACAGCGCAACGCTCCGCTGTAAACAACCCGGCGCTAGTAAAGCCACAGCGCAACGCTCCACTGTAAGCAACCTGGCACTAGTAAAGCCACAGCGCAACGCTCCACTGTAAGCAACCCGGTGCTAGTAAAGCCACAGCGCAACGCTCCACTGTAAGCAACCTGGCGCTAGTAAAGCCACAGCGCAACGCTCCACTGTAAACAACCCGGCGCTAGTAAAGCCACAGCGCAACGCTCCACTGTAAACAACCCGGCGCTAGTAAAGCCACAGCGCAACTCTCGCAAAGCCAAACGGTAAACGACACTTAAAACTCTATTGGTTGGTGGTCATGATTGTTTATAATTGTATTATTTATCTCTAATTTCAACATCGGCCTGGTGGTTGCTATTTAAATCCACATGCCGCCAGACCATGTGAAACGCTGCCACACGGTAAAACTGGCTCTTAATCTCGATGATTTCGTTGGCTGTTTCGGTGTCGTTGGGATTCTCTGTAACTCAACGAGGAATTGCTTCCCCGTTATTTGCCGGCCTGTATACTTCTTACCTGGACCATGGTTTCTCAGGACATTCACTGCATTCGAATGTCCGTATTGGCTTCAAACTTTGTTCTCCTTTGCATGTGAGGGTTTCCAAAAGGCCGGATAAACTTGAGTCTGGGTGGAATCGTTACTAGAGCTTCCACTTCTTACGTTCTGGATTCACGCGCAAATGCGATGAAACAAATTATTTGTCTCTTTAATTTCAACTTTCCTCTTTCGTTCTACCCTTGCTTACGACTCCGCTTTTCGAAACCCGTCTATTTCTTGTTAATTATGCTGCTGTAAAACCGTTTGTGTAACGTGCCAAGGCGGGAAAAGAAGCGTGAACGCTTTCAGAAAAACTATCCAACTCGGTATCGAATGCCACGCCGCAAACTCCACTCGAGTTCAGACCGTTGATGAAGCAGGCAGCACAGCGTTGCAAAACGTCGCGAAAAGTTAGAGTTTGTCTGCTTAGCATTCAATAACACAGTTAAATGGATTTTTGAAAAACAATTTACTTGGTGTTGAACGCTTAAGGCTGGTTCACAATCAACTTAGCAATAGACATAACTTAAAATAAGCAGTAAGTTAAAAGTTAGACATGGTCAAACATTATGTTTAAGTCATGTCTAAGTTAAGTCCTTGTGTTTGTTGTAGACAGTCTCATGGAGATCCATATGTCAAACTTTTAACTTACTGCTTATTTTAAGTTATGTCTATTGCTAAGTTGATTGTGAACCAGCCTTTAGTCAACAAGCTAAGATTAGGAAAAGACATGACTCTTGACAAACCAGTTAAATAGTTTTCCTGAAAACAAGCGTGCTAAGAATAGGAAGACACAAGTCTCAAGAAAGTGACAGCGTGAATACTGCCTCGATGAGAATCTGCTTTGCGGTCTCGGCATATCGCTCGGCCGGAGCCGAAACCCGGCGCTCTCACAGACAGCGGGACGTTGGCGTCGGCGAAGCGGCAGCGTTTCTAGCGCGTGTTTCTGTTTGTTCTCCGGCAGGAAGATGATAATCTACGGAGAAGATTGAACGAAGCGCGCGACATTCCTCAAGCGTCGGAAACAAAGCGACCGGCAAAGACATCGGCGAACAATCGCTCTCTACGAATGCTAGTTATAATTTACTACTTTATTTCATATTTACAACCGAAACTTTTTGACTTCGAAACTCTTTTTCATAGGAAACTTAATTTTGTTACGCGACTATTTTCCTCTCCGCTGTATTGACTGTATATTTTGTTAAATACGCCTATTATTATGTTTCCCTTTGTGATCTTAAACAAAATACTCAAAAGTTAATGCTATTATATTATATTATATAGATTATATATAGTTAAATTATATTATAAAAAATGGCATAGGCCTAAAATGTATATAATATTGTAAATTGTACTATAAAGTATTTGTTAAGGATTGTATGATTATTGAAACTGTATCATACTTGTGTTATCAACGTGAAAATGTGGTTGATTTTTGTAAATATTGATGATCGTCAAGGAGCAATATACTGTCTATCGGCAATCGGTGGAAAAAAAACACGGCAGGATTGCGCGCGGGGATTTCTCGGCGCTTGCGTCACGTTAAATGTGCCAACTCCGTTTCCGATGTTTCGTGGTGCGTGACTGACAGGTGGCAGCCGATGGCTGTTCGTATTAAAACGTTTCGAGAGGCGGCTGCTGGCGTTGGCGTCGGTCCTCAAGAATTACGTGTGACACTACGTACGCAGTTGAATCGTTGTGAGATTATAATTCCGTGTACTGTAATAAACGATTGTAAAGTTGATGGGAGAAAAAACAATGTTAGATAATAGATACACCTAAGACCCACCTAGTTTTCTAAGAATAATCAAACATCTTACTGTTACAATGCAGGACACTCTGCCAGCAAACATCTCACCAGGCTGTAGGATGCAGGACACTCTGCCAGCAAACATCTCACCAGGCTGTAGGATGCAGGACACTCTGCCAGCAAACATCTCACCAGGCTGTAGGATGCAGGACACTCTGCCAGCAAACATCTCACCAGGCTGTAGGATGCAGGACACTCTGCCAGCAAACATCTCACCAGGCTGTAGGATGCAGGACACTCTGCCAGCAAACATCTCACCAGGCTGTAGGATGCAGGACACTCTGCCAGCAAACATCTCACCAGGCTGTAGGATGCAGGACACTCTGCCAGCAAACATCTCACCAGGCTGTAGGATGCAGGACACTCTGCCAGCAAACATCTCACCAGGCTGTAGGATGCAGGACACTCTGCCAGCAAACATCTCACCAGGCTGTAGGATGCAGGACACTCTGCCAGCAAACATCTCACCAGGCTGTAGGATGCAGGACACTCTGCCAGCAAACATCTCACCAGGCTGTAGGATGCAGGACACTCTGCCAGCAAACATCTCACCAGGCTGTAGGATGCAGGACACTCTGCCAGCAAACATCTCACCAGGCTGTAGGATGCAGGACACTCTGCCAGCAAACATCTCACCAGGCTGTAGGATGCAGGAAACTCTGCCGAAATAGTGTTGTTGAGCTCAGAATCGTCAGCGTGGGGTGAAGTTAAGCAGCTCACAGCCATCTAGGTACAAGTTAACACAACGTTACTTACGTCATCTCACGTAATATCGAGGGGGCTTTGTTTGCCACTGATGCTCAATCTCAAGCGTCAACTGACAGCTGACATATAAAAGAGTATCTTTTCCTGATGATAACTGCAGGCGTTTAATTGAACTTCTAAATATGCCGCCAGCGCTTTGTCGACCGATTTCGCCGTTGGTTTCCTATGTTTTAAAAGTAAGATATTTGGTAAAATCCAGTATCATTGAGTAATATGACTATGACTGTATATCAAGATTTAGTGGAAGAAATGCATTATCAGCTAAGATGTTCTACTGTTTAGTTAGCAAAGCTGTTAACAGACATGTTAAATAACGTTTTGTCCGTCATTGAACAAGCACTTTACCAAACAGCACACTGTACTATCTCAATAAGTAGCTTCTTGCTGGAGATTCTTTTCTTCCAGATACAGAATCGAAATTGACAAACAATGTTTCAATTGGTAGGGATCTGGAATCGTTGACGACGTTCAAAAAATATGAATTTGGCATTATTGAAAGTCTATCTTGATTCAATTGCTTGCAAATTAACTAATCAGATTCATTGGCGTAAGAGTGGACCAATACAAAAGATGAAACATTTAAAAAGTATTTGGGTTTCAAAAGAGTTGACTCTAGACAGCATCAACGGAATTAAGAACATCACAATTTTGTCAGTTTCACTTTCTTCCAGCCAAAAATGTGGTACTTATTTTCACAGCTGTTTGGTTTTTCTTTTTCTGTAATTCTCCGTGTTTTATACATAGAAGTGTGATTACTTGCAACTATCGTCTTCTTTTCAAACAGGAAACAGGAAAAACACCTGAAAAATTATTAACAACCGCCAAAATAATTAATAATACTCAAAAAAGATTTTATTTTAAAAAAAAGGTTGTCACAATACACCTATTCCATTCAATCAAAGTGACATCATGATACCCACTCGCTAAAGCCAGGCAGAGCAATTAGGGTTATGATTACCCTATCCTTCCTTTGTTATTTAGCAGAGCCAATCAATATTTTTTACTATCCGATAGTACGTCCAGTGGGTATCTGACGCTATTTTTCCCCAAGTGGAACAGGGCTATTCCCCGCTTGCCCCCGTCAACACTCGACCTTGCGGAACTTCTGGTTGAGCTGGCCGTTGTTGGGGAATGCGATGATCTTCGCCCCCGGCGACTTCTCCTTCTCCTCGACATCGAGCACGTTGCCGTTGCCGCTGCGGATGGTCTGGTCGTCGTCGAACGCCCACAGCTGGTTGGGTCCGCCGTGCTGCGGGTAGGTGATCACGCGGCCCGTGTCCTGGCTCACGTCCAGAACCAGCCTGCCGGGAAGTGCGGTTAGTATTGCCAGGCGTTACTTATTGGTTATTGCAAGACTTCCAGTTTCTAATTCTGTGGATTTGGGTAAGTTTTTGCTTTTTTTGTCCAAAGGAAGTATAGGAAACAAAAGCTGAAATCCACCCGATTCCACAGAATTACAAACAAAAAAAGTTAGTGAAAAGGGGCCCCATGGTTGTTTATCTATTTTCTTTTTTTGCTACAAACAATAAACCTATTCCATTCAATCAAAATTCAATCAAAATGACGTCATGATACCCACTGGCTAAAGCCAGGTAGAGCAATTCGGGTTGTGATTTCCCTATCTTCCTTTGTTATTTAGCAGAGCCAATTAATATTTTTCCCAAACTTATTTTTCCAGTGGGTATCTGGCCTCACTTGTCTCTGAGTGGAATAGGTCTATTACAGGGTAGTTGTGTGACTGTAAGCATTTAACAAAGTGGACTTAACCAATTATTACATTCAACCCTTCAATCATTTATTTAGCTTTTTAATAATGCTATTTACAAAACACATAAGAATTGGACAGTCAATTTCGTTTTATACCTCCGAATAATAACATAACTTTATAATTTACTAATAATCTTTTGTTAATTTGGTAGGTATCAGAGAATTCATCAGAACGAGATTGCATGGCAGTATTTAAATCGTAAAAATGTTCATTTTTACTTGTTGGCTATGCGCTGTTTAGCATATGGCTTGTTCACAGTGGAACGAATTTCTTGGCATTTTGTGGAAGTTTTGAAAAATAATCCGTTATAGTTTACTTTCACCGTTTATTATAAGACAGGCAATGTCTTAGGAAAGTGGAATATTGCTGAGGTATCTAGTGAGCCAAATCTTATTGCAGTCAACACCATTGGTTTATGTTTTAGAAAGATTACATTGCAATGATGATTAATGAATTTTAATCGTTCATGACTTTAACCCCTTGGTGATAGGCAATATTTCGTGCTTCAAAGCGTTGGATGTGACATAATCGGTACGAGAACACTTGCAGCGAAACTCAAGTAATGCACAATTCCTTGCAATTAGATGTCTACAACTAGCTAAAATTAACTTGGATACTAGTTCTGCAAATTCTGAACTTGATTACTGAAGTGGCAATGTTTTTTTTTTATGTGAATTGGTGCTAGAAAATGGTACATCATAATATATATTGTTATGTATTTAACCTACATCTATACTGACTGACGCAATTCTGCTATCAGGTACTTGAAAGATTCAAATTTTTAATTTCAGTGACAGCCAGGTGTCGGTTTGCGTTACTGTTCGAAGGGCCAGCAAATCGATCACAGGTCCCCGTTCAATCAAGTAGAGAAGATAACGCACTGAAATATTCGCTAACAACTCTTATCAGGGCTGCAATATATGGAGTAAGCCAAATTCAAATAGACGAGAGTATTGATTTTTTGGAAGTGTATTGCAAAATACTATCATCATCATCTGGATTTAAATGTCATTGAGATAATATCCTAGTGATGTATTGCATGAAATAGTAGATAACATATAATGTGTATTTATTTGTCTATGAAGATAAACAATCTTCGTGGATAAACACCGGTAAATGGTTCGAATTCTTGCTAATCTTATTGCGCGATTTGGAATTAGCTCACATGTTGAGATCTGTATCTAGTTGCCTTTCATTTCTCCAATTCTCGAGTTATAAAATAATTATAAAACCATACCATAAATGACACGTTTGAAAAGGCTATGCTTTAGGTATACATTCTAACGAGCATAATCTCTTGATCGTCAGAACTATTGCCATCAAAAATGAAAATTGAACACTAGGGAAGTATTTTCTTTAGCTTAAATGCCTAAAATTCCTTGGGATGCTCAGGGTGTGACACGTGAATTTAAAAAAAAATGAAAGATTCGTGAAAATCAATTACATATTATAAGAAATGTCGGGCCGATTTGCTTCAAACGCGTGACAAATCTTAAGTTTAGAGATTTCGAATGTTCTCAGAAGATTGAATCAAAATCGGCTTTGGCGTTTGGCCTGTAAACCGGTAAGAAAACAATTTCAAAAAATCGTGATTTTTTAATTTATGATCAGAGACTTTTTCTGCATAAGGTTTAACACACCTTCAATCAAAATTTCAATCAAAATGACATCATGATACCCACTCGCTAAAGCCAGGCAGAGCAATGCGGGTTGTGATTTCCCTGTCTTCCTTTGTTATTTAGCAGAGCTAATTAGGTAATATTTTTTACCAAACTTGTGGTACGTTCAGTGAGTATCTGACGCCATTTTTCTCTGAGTGAAAGAGGTGTAGTTGAAGAATCTCTGGGCTGTAAATTTCTAGCAGGCTGATTGTGGTTACCCATTGAGCTCGCTGATGATCAAGCCGCTTTGATAGGTCCATTGCTGGTTGGGTCCCCCGTGCTTGGTGAACATGACCAACTCCGTGCTGTGCTCCATGTTGCTCCAAGGGATGTCCAGGACCAGTCCAGTCTCCACGTTCTCGATGTAGAAAGGCATTGCTGTTGGACATCCATGAGTCACGATCAGTTTTACCATTTATATTTACTCTTGAGGTAATGTTTTAGTTTAGGCTAAATGGCTTTGCAACCGGATATGCATCCACCTGCAGTGGAATTCAATTGTTTCGTTTCTCTTCTCATCCTGGCTTACGGATTTATTCTTGTCACAAAAGTTTTGTCGAAGAATGTATACTTTGAGAAAGCTTAAAGTTTATCGCGTTTTGGATGAGTGTTGCTCGAATGATGCTGATAGAACAATATTCAAAGTCCAATAGGTTAAAAGCCAGTATCAATTTTGTGGGAAATGTTGAAAAATTGACAGAAAAACGTTATTTTCATGAGAAGGAGTCGACATAAAACAGTGGAATTTGTATACTTGTCATGTTACGAGGTTCAACATTTATCTGGAAGGCTTAAGTCAAAATATATATAACTGTTTGG
Source organism: Nemurella pictetii (assembly GCA_921293315.2). NCBI lineage: Eukaryota > Metazoa > Arthropoda > Insecta > Plecoptera > Nemouridae > Nemurella > Nemurella pictetii. The sequence goes on from OV121126.1 coordinate 10,219,867, forward strand.
ACTCAGGAGTAAGGAACGTGATTTGAAAAAAACTGAAAATTTTCGTAAAAAATAATTTACAAGAAAAGTTGTCAGTGAAGTGTGCTAAAAGCAGTACAGGGTCTAAGCTCTGAAAAAAAACAAAGGTATTCTAAAATTTTCATCAAATCAATCAAACCATTTGGCCTTTAGATCGCGAACAGAAAAAAAAACGTTTTTTTTAGCAGTAGGTAATTGAAATTGAAGTACTTAATTGAAATATTACTCTTTATTCAAGAACTGTCAACTTTGCTGCCAAGTCAAGCAACCAACCCTCTGTGAAAAGCAGCAGCTTCAACTTTCCTTATTTTGAACATCTGTCCTTTATTTGGGAAAAGCAGGGCCAATTTCGCATGCATAAACCTGCATAAACCTACCCGCAAAAGATTTAGCACCCTCCAGGACAATTTAATTCTAACATTTCAGATTCGTAACTCTATTTCTTAATCCCAATCAACATTTCACACTAAGAATAAGATATCGATACTCCTTCAATAATATTTCCTACTTCATTATGTATCGCTAGTTCCGTTGGTCGAATACAGTTAAAATTTAGCTCACCTGACTCCTGCTAGCTGTCCTGTATTGAAGGAGAAATGAGATGTTGATTTCAGTTTTCAACGCATTTTATACCTAATTTGCGTTGCTGATAACATTCTCCGCGCTTATCTCAAACACTCCCACCACCGGCCCATTAGGCGCGGTGTTTTGTAATAATTTAAGCAAACTTGTGTGAAATCTGTTGATAGAGCACAAGAGAAAAACCGACATGGAAGCGACATGTAATCAGCATCAGCTAATGAGATATCAGACCCTGTTTGGTTAAGGGTTTGACTATGGACATTGAATATAGGGACACCGATTGAAACTTTCCTTCGTGATGAGGCATGGATATAGTTATAAGATGCCTTTACAATTTCAAATAATTAATTAGACCTATTCTACTCAGAGAAAAATGACGTCAGATTCCCACTGGAAGTAATACCAGCTTGTAAAAAAATATAAATTAGCTCTGCTAAATAACAAAGGAAGACAGGGAAATCACAACCCGATTGCTCTGCCTGGCTTTAGCGAGTGGGTTTACCATGGCGTCATTTTGATAGAATTTTGATTGAATGGAATAGGTGCATTGAGATGGTTACCTACAATACAAGTAGGTACCTATATAGAAGTATTGAGAGGGGTTTTGGTGAACTGGGGTGGGAAAATTTAATGAAAAGAAGACAGATGAGTAGATTAATTGATATATATAAAGAAATTGATGGGAATTTGGCTTGCAGGGAACTGGAAGGTAAATTAGACATGCTATAATGTAATGTTGTGACAAATTTGGGGCCGAAATATTTATTCCTTGTGACGCTACAGGGCATTTCCATTTCAAACCAACCAATGAGCTGACACGACCATTTTTAATATCAACCAAATGTATGTCTATCCTTAGAGTTGTTCTAGGAAGGATTAAAACCAATTTTGTAAAATATTTCTTGCGCACCGTTCGTGCGCTGCGACCGGCGCAAGATAGGCTGTTTTGAGTGCTATGTCGCGCATTCCTCCACGTTCCGCCTTGTAGCGCTCGACTTGTTCAACTTACAGAGATGAAAATGATATTTTTGGAAAGCTGACAAAATTTCCTGTCAGATAACATAACTAAATATTTACCCCAAAAATAACCTACCCCTAATGTACAATCATCCCCTAAACCGAAAAAAAAGTCACTTACTCATATTTTGATTTCGACGAAATTTTTACAGGCTGTAGTTAACAAGCAGATTAAGCTTTTCTGAAAGTCTTGTGGTGGTTTTGCCAGTGGTTAATTTTTTAAAAATAAAATAGTGAGTTTGTATGAGATTTGCGTGCGTGTTTGCCGTACGTCGTAGCAAGTAAGTACAATTTTCGGCAGGTACTCGATATTTAATTTCATTAATTTTTTAACAGGGTGGGCAGGACACTTGGGTGAAGCTCTCTAGGAAGTTTCGTGCTGGTTTTTTCAGTATTTTTTTAGTTTAAAAATAATTTATATTGCGCGGTACTTCATTAGGTACCCTCCATTTTCCAAGTACATTGTGTATCAGCGCTCAAAGTAACCATCGTTTTTGGCGGTTACTCTTTATTCAATTGTCACTGATAATTAACATTATGTGCAGGACACTTGGGTGAAGCCCTCTAGAAGGTTTCGTGCTGGTTTTCTCAGTGGTTTTTGTTTTAAAAATAAGAATGTGAGTTTTATGAGATTTGCGCTCGTTTTTGACGTTCTGTACGTAACGCCGTAAAAATTGAACAGAATTTTCGGCAGGTACTTGGTATTTTATTTCCACAATGCAATAATGGGATGTGCCAATTACTTGGATGAAGCTATCCAGAAAGTATTATTGTGGTTTTCGCAGTGCTTCGGTGGTTTTGAAATAATTTATACTGCAGAGTGTTTTTTATATTCATACAGTACATAATAAATAACCGTCAATTTTGGCAGTTACTCTTTAAGCTTTGGAGATACTTAATAACAATATGTTCCGATTAATTGGATGAAGCTCTCTAGAAAGTTTCATGCCGGTTTTGTCATTACTTTGAATGTTTTTAAATATTTTATATCGCGCGGTGCGTCATTGCCCTCCCTTTACTAACAGCGCTCAGCGTAAACATCATCTTAGGCAGTTACGTTTTATTTAGTGGAATTATTTAAAAAAAAATGTATGCCATTCACTTGGGTGAAGCTCATAAGAAATTGAAATAAAGGTGGTTTTATAAGTACTTTGGTGGTTTTTAAGTAATTTGCATCGCGCTGTATTGACTTTTAAACTCGTTCGTATGTATGCCGTTGAGAAAATCGCACGGAACTCTCTAGAGAGCTTCACCTAAGTGATCGGCACGAATTGTTTCCGAATAATTCCGATTGCAAAAAAGAAGTCAACTCCGCAAATGATGGTAACGTTCAGCGCTGTTACGCACAGTAGTTGCAAAAGAGGGCCAAATAAACCACCGCGCAATATAAACTATTTAAAAACTACCTAATTCCTGAGAAAACCACCTCGAAACTTTCTAGAGAGCTTCACCTATGTGACCGGCACATATTGGTATTAAATGGTTCCAATTGAATGAAGAGTAACCGCCGAAAACGATGGTTACATTGAGCGCTGTTACACAATGTTCTTGGAAAATGGAGGGTAATGAAGTACCGCGCAATATAAATTATTTTTAAACTAACAAAATACTGAAAAAACCACCACGAAACTTCCTAGAGAGCTTCACCCAAGTGTCCTGCCCACCCTGTTAAAAAATTAATAAAATTAAATATCGAGTACCTGCCGAAAATTGTACTTACTTGCTACGACGTACGGCAAACACGCACGCAAATCTCATACAAACTCACTATTTTATTTTTTTTAAATTAACCACTGGCAAAACCACCACAAGACTTTCAGAAAAGCTTAATCTTCTTGTTAACTACAACCTGTTAAAATTTCGTCGAAATCAAAATATGAGTATGTGACTTTTTTCTTGGTTTAGGGGATGATTGAACATTAGGGGTAGGTTATTTTTAGGGTTAATATTAAGTTATTTAATCTGATAGGAAATTTTCTCAGCTTTCCAAAAATATCATTTTTAAATCTGTGAGTTGAACAAGTCGGGCGCTACAAGGCGAAACGTGGAGGAATGCGCGTCATAGCACTCAAAACAGCCTATCTTGCGCCGACCGCAGCGCACGAACGGTGCGCAGGAAATATTTAAAAAAATTGGTTTTAATCCTTCCTAGACCAACTCTAAGGATATACATACATTTGGTTGATTTTAAAAATTGTCATTACAGAAATTGAGAATTTTTAGTTGACTTGACATGGATTTACCCTACAGCCAAAAAAATAAAATCCATTATAGTCGTGACACTTCGTTGCAATCCTTCGTTGCAATCCTTGCTAATTATCCGATTGCCAATCCATCGACGACAACTTTGGGTGAAGCTCATTTCAATATACACTGAACCCAGCATCCTACAGCAAGAATGTATGGCATTGCAATGCCGATCGGATATTAACATGCAGATAACAGCTAGTAGCTCTCGATGGCCGCTAGGTCCTAGAGTCTTCTAGCGGACATTCGACCAGATGAAATCGCCTAGAACTTGTTTCCCTTACCAATTCTTCTACAATCTCGCGGTGACCGGTCGTTGCAACGGGTGTGATTCTTAAATAGCAGCAGTGGCGCCGGTAGCATGGATAGCGATGGCTATTGCCACTGATCGACCAGGCGCACTTTATTAAGACTCCGGTCTTTTACTAATCTTAACATGTTAGTTTTCAGACAAAAAAAACTTTTTAACTGGGCTAAGCTATAACAAAGTCAAACTCGCAAAGCTGTGCTGTCTGCTTTATAATATCAACTGTCTAAACTCGAGTGCCATTGGCAACAAATCGAAACAAAAGAACCAACGATGGCATAGGCCTCCTCAAAACACCCCAAAAACCCAAAAACCAAACCAATATATTGACTCTGCTCTTCAAAAAACTAAAATCCGAAAAAACTATTTGACTCTGCCCCAAGTCTTCCTGACCAACTGTTTCCAACCTGCTTTTCTAATTCCTCCCTTTCTTCTATCTCAACGTATTGAGATTTCTATTCTATCTTTCTGTTTTAAAACAGCTGTTGACCAAGTCCTATCCACTGAAAAGCTAACATCCCTGCTAAAATTAGTGTAGGCTGTAGACCACATGTCTTGGGTAAAGAGAACGTTGGTGGGGATGAACTGCATGCCTCTAGTTCTTCGAAGGCAGAGGCATGTTCTCGTTCGGGAACGCTGTAAACCCTAAAGGAATACACCTAATCCACTCAGAGAAAAGTGACGTCAGATACCCACTGGACGTACTACTACGCAGTTTGTAAAAAAATATTAATTAGCTCTGCTAAATAGAGGAATATAGCGAAATCACAACTCGAATTGCTCATTACAACCTTTTCCAGACGGGTAGTACGTCCAGTGGGTATCTGACGTCATTTTTCTCTGAGTCGAATATGTCTCTTGAACAAATTGTTCATTCATCTACATCAACGCTCAGAGCGTCCGTCCAATCGCAATGGACCACACTCCACCACTGGATGCTGTCTACTAAAGCCGGAGGCGTCAGCGCTTTGCCTTGCATCACAGCATCTCACGCATTTACAGCGGTGATACGCATCTTGCACCAGACTCGATGGTCGCTGGTGAGGAAATACGGAAACCGACCGGGGACATGACCCTTGAAAGCCTTGACCATGATGAAGGGGTGCTCGATTTGTGGGGGGGGGGGGGAAGTATTTATAGACGCAGTGCGTAAAAGTGCGTGCCAGTTGGTGAGTCGACGGATTGCTGCGTAAGATTTGGGACAATTCATGGAGATGCAAAGGAATTCACTGGCGGTGAGTCGTGTTCGTTTGTTTGGCTTGTTTTGGCGGGGTATTCCTCAAGGATTTCCGCTTGGATCTTGCGGAGTTTCGCAAATTTTTTGGCAATTTTGTCAGTTCAATTTTTTTCCCCCCCATGTGTAAACAATGACAATTAGAGTAAATTTATTCTGTACTGCACTTTGCAATTTACTCTGCAGTCTGCACTCTGTACTTTGAAGTATGTATAGAATGATAATAGTATAAATATGGACAGTTCAACATTAGAATAATGGTTCAACATTAATTTCCGACGCATAACCAGTGGCGGCGCCAGAAATAAATGAGTAAGGGGGCAGAGCAGGGGCAAGCGAATAGGTGAAGGGGGCAATAAATACCCCCCCCCCCCCCACGGGCCCACACATATCGAATTACCTGAAATTGGGCCACAAATTGCTTAAGAATTTTTATTGAATTTACTCACCTAAACGCTCTGACTAGTTGATTTTTCTATCGCTCAATCACGTTATGATCCATAAGGGATGAGGAGTTGTTGATTTATGCATTCCTTCATCATGCACCATCATCATATTCGCCTCCCGATTTACCTGATGCCAACTTTCCCTTCTTCCCATCATCACTTGCACCAGTCACTGATAAACCTGAACCACTTGCTTTTGATGTATTTTTCGCTTGCCTTTAAAGAGAGTGTCAACCAATACAATTATTGATGATCGCTTTTTGAATCCAGTATATGAAGTCATGACGGAAAACACGTCAATCTCACCTAATTTACATCTCGTCACTAAACAGGACCGAACCGCGCCAGCTATGACCTGTGACTGCAACGTAAAACACTTGCTCTCTGAATGCGAACTTGCCATACCACTCTTTCCCACGGAGTTATAAATTGTCGAAACTTTGGGGTGTCCCCGTCCCCCCAAGCCCGAATCCGAGAGATTATGGAAATAATAACAAATTGTAGCACGTAGAAATAAATAGTCTTGAACTAAAAATGCTTATAAGCTTCTGGTTCTACGACTCTTGCATGACCAAGATTAACCATCAAAATGAAAAAACATTCTAATTACCGATTACGAGTTTTAATTGATACTGTTTGGTTCATCTTTCTCAGCAGATTGTATGATACTTTGAATCAAAGTTCTATTGTACTTATTGGTGATTCTGTGGCACTTTTCAATCGAGGAAAATAATTGATAGTGCGTCATGTTTTAGGCCGCTCTCATCAAGTTCACGAATAAACGAATGAATATTATCGAAAAAATCAGTAATTTTCATCAGATTTTTTTATTTCAACATTGCTTAAGATCTGTGAACAGAGACGAATCCAGAAGTATTGATAAAACTGCATGAAACACGGAATAGCATTGACTTCCTTTTCATTGGCTTTGTTATTTAATCAGGTGTCATGTCGGGTTGTGCAAGCATAATCTCCGAGAGTGTTTTTATTTCTCATGCTGTAAATGAGGCAGTAAAATTGGTAGATTATTTTCACTAAGTCTAATCCGTAAAAGCTGACAGCTTCATCACACGGAAAATTTTGCTGGTGAAGCGTTCCACGTAAAACCAGTTAGTTGCCCCTACAATAATCACTATATTTCTGAAAAACATTCAGTTGATATAGTTGAAAGAAATTCTAACTCGCAATGTGAGGTCTCGAGTCGATCGGGCGTCTACTTTGTTCACAAGAGATCTGTAATTCGGGACTTTTCAGCGGGGGGGCAAGCAGGGGGGCAAGCCAATTTTTGGGGGTGCACTTGCCCCCCCATGCACCCCCGTGGCGCCGCCACTGCGCATAACTGAATTATAAGCAGCTCTGAAGATATGTCTTTGATTAGTAAACTGTCATTGAGTATAACGAGAACTTATTGCAAGTTGTTGTCACAGTAAAAATAACATGTAAATAACTAGAAGGAAAATAATGTTTATGATATTATAACAAACCATGCAATAAATAAGTAAATACAAATGATATGAATGCAGAACATAACACCAAAATTCACCAACAAAAACTCGCGATTTTTGCTGCTAGATTTCTTAAGTCGGTCGATTTTTACTATATTTTTTTTATTTAAACCACTTTAATTTCTTAATCGATGAGGCAGCTTCAGTGGTTGTATTTCCATATCTTGGATGACCGAGCCGAGGTGTCCATATTTTCTGCTGCAGATGAGACTGCTGCTGCTGCTGCTGCTGCTGCTGCTGCAGACGACGCCGTTGACGTCGGCGTCGGCGTCGGTCCTGACCGACGTCAGGCCAGACGACCGCGTCTTGGACGACGCTCAAGTCGACGCCGACGCCCATGCGCAATGGTGAGAAATATTGCACCTTCCTCGAGTCAGAATTGACTCATTTTGTAGCAATTAGGAATTTTTCTGGCTTTGAGAAAAACTATTTAAATGGGTAATCTTTTCCCGACGTACGTATACAATTTTTGGATAGGATTTTTTGTTTTTTTTATTGACATATTTTGATATATTATGTGATTTTGAGACATACCTAGGTATTTTTTTTGATATATTATAATGAAAAGAAAAAAATATCTGAATTGACCCAGATATGGAACAATAAAAAAGATTATTATTATTATATTTTTTTAATTGAAGAGCTGAGTGTAATAACCAGTTAAGTCCACTTTTGTTAAATGTTGAGGAAATGAAAAAAACTGCGAGGAAGTTATGTAGCAGCAGGTTGAATTGTTGATCTAAAGATCCGGGTTCAAATCCCGGCACTGATACTAATTTTGGAATGTTTTTTTTGTGATAAATGATAATATTTTCCTAATGTTGACAGGCGGTCGTCGCTGCCGCTGCGCAAGTCCACCGGCGGCGGACGCAAGAGCGGCAAGGTGGTGCTGCGCAGCGAGGTGGCTGCGCAGATCGCGCAGATCCGGCTGCGCATCGACGAGCTGCGCGCGTACGTCGACGCGGAGGACGAGCTCTCCGCCTCCACTTCCGGCGCCTTCAAGGATCTGGACCGCGGGGTGCTGCTAGGCTACGACCACGATCTCGTCAGGTAGGACCATTCGGTGGGACAACCTTATCATTGCAGTGTCGCGCCATTAATGGCTACCCTTTCGGACAGAAGGGGTGGGCAGCCAGGTATTAAACCTCGGGAGGCACCCGGCACCGTGTGGCCAGGCAGCAATCTTGCCCCCTGCTTCTTGGGTATCACGTCAAAAATTTCAGTAAAATGCTAGATATCAACAGTTATAGATTTTACGGACTTGTGCCGTACAAGAGACATATGTACGCGTTACCGGGACATGGTATCTTAGTAGTTCTATGTTCGTACTTCGTATACACCAGCTTCCTTCGTGCCGTTGGAAGAACGATCCGCTTCTATAGACAAAAAAGTTACCATTTGCACCATCTATTGCATTTATACATCATTATCTCATACATATTTATACTATTCGAGGTATAAGTAAGTTCATGTACCAATATCATTTGCCAAATGCGAAAGAATCGACGACCAGATTTACAATTAATGTCAGAAGTTGAATAAAATCAAACATGGCCACTATCTCTATGATATTTATATCCACAAGTGCCTTTTAGTCCATCTCATCAAAGAAATAATGTTTCATTTTACTGTAACTTTTGACGTGGTACCCAAACAGCGTACTTGTTCCTTCTGTTGGGGAAATTCCCCGAAGCGATGATGCTTCAGGTAGCTAGCTGCGATTGAATACCCCCTCGAACCGGAAGGGTACCCTGGCAAATTGTCCGCTGGCAAATTGTCCGCCGCCCTGGCGCGACACCTGCTTCTTACATATTTATATATTTTTTTAAATTGGAGAGCGTAGTGTGCAGCGAAGCGATTTTTATGAAAATTCATTTGGACCTTCGTTTTCTCTGTTCTTATACCTGCCACGTTTTTTATGGAATCGGTCGAGCAATCATCATGTGTAATTAAGTTTTTACGAAATATTGCAGTTTTTCAATGCACGTTTTCACTCTACAAGCCAAGAGTCTGAATATTGTTTTAAGAAAATTTCTTGTTATGTTTACCCTCGAGATTTCATGTTTATGTGAAAATTTCACTGGTTATGTCTTACACTTTTCTTGAAAATGGCGCCTGTATGACGCTTTTTAAGCGATTTTGGCATTTATCTTGCAACTAAATCATTATTTATCTTCAACTGATTTTATTGCCTGCGTTAAAAATCTTATCATGAACCTACTATGTTATTTTGAAACAAATCAACCGAGAAGATTTTCCTTAAATCGAATTTTTTACGTAAAATATTGGAATTAATTAACGACGACATAATCATAATATTTATCGGTTACTGCAGTTACACCATGTTATGATAATATGATATTTCATCGGGATAATGATGCTTAATTAACGCCGAACGTTTTAAGCCTATTTAGCTTCATTAGCCTGTTTTTTTTTTTTACAGTGTTCAGTAAATCTCTTTAGTCAATATTCCTCAACCCACACTCTATCGCTCACAATTAAATCAAATCAATTGCACTTTTTGCAAAATACAAAGAAATACAAAGAACAATGAACTGAAAATATCGTCATCGACATGCAACATTCTCCCATACAGATACGGACGCCGCGGGCAAAAGGGCGAACCCGGCGCCAAGTTCGTGGGTCAGAAGGGCGCTAAGGGCTTCCCCGGCACGCTGGGCATCGGGTACCCGGGCTCGATGGGGCCTCCTGGCGAAGTGGGCTACCCGGGGCTCATCGGCTCGACCGGCATCCCGGGTGCCATCGGCCCCCGAGGGTTCCAGGGGGTGACGGGCCCCGTCGGCATCCCTGGCGCTTCGGGGCTCGACGGGTTGTTAGGGACGCAAGGACCTAACGGTGTTACGGGGGTAGGTTGCCGTTTTGCATGGGTTTATTGTGTCGGGATCATTTTGGTGTGCGTCCCCAGGTAGTTTATATATTGTACAAATTGGTAAACACATATTAGTGTTGTTAACATTATGACATTGTCTGACATTCTAATATACATACTAGCCCATGTAGAGTCTATCTAGGATTAAGTCATACTGAAAACATGGCCGCCATTTAAAATCCACCAAGGCATGAAACTAAATCCAGGCGGCGGTGTTTGAAAATCACAACATGAAACACTAGAACAGTGGCTAAACGTTTTATTTAACACTCGCATAGCTTCTAGCATTTTACTAGCTACTTTATTATTACACTTATCAACTAATGCAGCTAGAAATTAAGGTAAATCGGTGAGCAATTATTGATTTCTTATTCAGCTTTTATTAATGTTGACTACGCTGAGTGGACTGGGACTGGGTAGTATAAACAGGTTAATTTGTATTTTTTATAAAAATTGGGGAAATGGCAACAATTGCAAGGAAGTTATGTAGCTGCAGGTTGAAATGTTGGACTTAAGTAAAATGTGAACGTAGCAATTAGGGACTTTCCTGACAATATTCACACATCGACGGACATTCCTTGTTTAAGGACGACTACACAGCCGACTCATCCTTTACAAACGTGGACTTGACTGATTATTAACCCTAACTCTACAAAATTATTAATAATAATAATATAATTTCGGACACTTGCGCTCCTCGGCCCCTATTCACTGACTTTTTTTAGTTTCTAATTCGGCGGAATTAGGAAAATTTCAGGTTTTTGCTTCCAAAGTAAGTATTGGAAACAAAACACACTCAATTCTGCAGAATTATAAACTGAAAAAAGTTAATGTAATTTCGTGGCGGAACGGTGCCATGTCCCAGTACAAGTATTGTACAATGATATTACTTCCACAGTCTACGGGCATCAGCGGCGTTACCGGGGCAAAGGGCGTAACGGGCGTCCCGGGAGTCCAGGGCGGCGACGGCGTCGAGGGTCGAACGGGGGCCACCGGCATCCCTGGCCCCCCGGGGGTGACGGGCATCAAGGGGTTGGAGGGCGCCACGGGCGCGCGGGGCCCACAAGGACTCAACGGCGTCACGGGGGTGGAGGGTAAGCTTGCATCCCCTTGTGTCTGCTTCTCTGAATGGCATTTCTAATATCATTTGAAACTAAGTATCCATTTACATAATTGTTGCTGTCCTTCGCCGCGCGATTACAACGCCTGACAAACGCATGAAAACACACTTGACACTTGAAAAAACACGTGATATTTACGCTTGTATCAGTGGTCACCCTGACCGTCGCAGTGTTGCTTAACCCTGTGCTTGTGCTGTCATACAGGTGTCACCGGCGCCACGGGCCTGAAGGGCTTCGAGGGCATAACGGGGGCCCGGGGGCGTACGGGCGTCACCGGGGTGTCCGGCCGAGAGGGCATAACGGGGCGGACGGGCCCCGTGGGCTTCACGGGGGTGACCGGCGTCAAGGGGGCAGAGGGCGCCACGGGGGTCACGGGACGCACGGGGGTCACGGGCGTCACGGGGCGCAAGGGTGCGGAAGGCGTGACGGGCGCTAGAGGTGAGTGAACTAATTTGACATAACATTCTTCGGGTGAAAGTGATGTTTTGAAGACGGTTTTTAACTGTCAGCGTCCATTTTAGGCTCTAAATTAAGGCCCTAGGTCGACGTTTTGGTCACTTTAGCGTAGAGTCCTTTTAGGGTCATACCATAGAATAAGCTTGGGTAAGCTGGTAGAATAAGCTTGGGTAAGCTGGTAGAATAAGCTTGGGTAAGCTGGTAGAATAAGCTTGGGTAAGCTGGTAGAATAAGCTTGGGTAAGCTGGTAGAATAAGCTGGTATGTTACTCTATGGTCATACTCAAAAAATATCAGCCATTTACCTATCACCAACGCATGAAACACAAGGCGCTGTTTCAAAATAAAGCACAGCTTTGCGAAAATTCGGGAAAAGTTTGGGAGCTTAAGAATTCGATAACTCGTAGTTTTTTTGTCAAGCAAATCTTCACTTATCTTCTAGGTGTATCGCCCCCCGGAGCGACCGGCTTCGTGGGTCGAACGGGCGCCACCGGCGTCCCGGGCATACCCGCGGTGAAGGGCAGAGAGGGCATAACCGGCGCCCAGGGCCGCACGGGGTTGACGGGGGTGACGGGCGCCCCAGGCCGCGAGGGCGCCACCGGCCCCAGTGGGTCCACGGGCATGACGGGCATCCGGGGCATCACGGGGCCCCCCGGTGCCGGGGGGGTCACGGGCACGGTGATCATCAACGAGTTCATGGGGGCGCGGGGGCCGCCGGGGCCCACGGGGTCGAGGGGCCCGCCGGGAACTCGTGGGGCGGAAGGACGGACGGGGGTGCCGGGCAGGGGCTAATTTATGCGAGGGACTTGTTTGGTTTAAAAATTTATATTGAGTATAAATCCTGTAACATCTATAATGATATCGTGTTTTCCACTTTGAATGTATGCAATTGTACCTTTTGTTTCCCGAAATCTGAATCCTGGATTGCTTATCGATGTGCTATGTTTCCGTGTGTGTCGATAAGACTGCTGTGTTAGTGTTCTATCGGCCGCTAGATGGCGTTCGCGCGTCGAATGAACGCTGCGAGACTGCATTGGCCGGTCAGCTGTGCGCCTTGCATTTGCACTTGGTAGTTTTCCACTGTGAAAGCCCTGGCCAGCGACCGACCGCTGTCAGTATTCGATTCGGGTGTTCTATCTAATGTACGAATTATTCAATGACAATGGCGAATTGATATAGTTAAGGTGAGTCAATGAACTGCAAACATCCCTTGCTATTTGTGATATCATGTTTTTACTCGAATACTTGGAGGATTTCATGGTAAATGCCGTCCTCTTTGTTTGTTGGAGCTCTGACATGACAGCCAGATTTTTTCATTCCGCTTATATTTTTTTCTTCGCGTCTTAATCAGGCTAATATCGTTTGAGTCTTGTCTAACATCTTGTTTCCCTATTTCAGGTACTCTCGGAGGGTTTAGTCTTCGAGTTTAAGTAATAGAGAGTCAAGATTGTACATAGTATTACTTTTTTTATACTGCCTGCCTAGGTATTATTACACCACTATACTTTCAGTATTGTTTTTTTTGTAGGCTACCATTATTCAAATTTCAAGTATTTGCCAAAATTTTGGTGTCTCAAGGCTTATAGTCAATTGAAATTCGTTACACTATATATTTCACGAGTTCATTAGTGTGTGCACGACTCAAAATGTTCCTTCAATCGAGTGTCGAAACGCCGGCAATGAATACCAACGGAGGTTCGGAATCTCTCACGAATGGTGCGTGTCCCGTGATGGCAGTCAGCCGATTCTGTCTGCCCGTGTGCGCCCGCGATGCTGGATGCCGCCAGCTGGCCTTGGATCGAATCGAGAAGACAGTGCAAGGATGGCTCGATGGCTACGGAAGCCCCAAGCACCAGAAGGTCGACTCTTCGGCCGTCGAAGCCATCGGCAACGGGCATCTCTGTCCGGAGGAATATCTCGCGCTCGTTCGCCTTCACTTGCCCGTCATGCTGCGACTGTCGCAGAACTGTCCGTTCCTTGATGTTCGCGACAAGTGCTTGCAGATTCTACGTCAAGTCCAGGTGAGTCGGAACAAATAATCCAGTAGGTTTTCTAGTTTCATCAGTGGCTGAATGCTCTTTGGCAGTTGCTATTATGGACGTAGGTGGAAGATATGGAATGCAATCATCTCTAATCAATCTTTCCCGCTTCTGATTTGTTTGCAATCAGAAAATCAGAGGACAAGATTCAAATCATATGAAGACCTAGGTTAGGCAGGCAAACCTAGTTGCCTGCCTAACCTAGGCCCTATTTTGATTTGAATCTTTTGATTTTTTTTGATTTGGCTGAAACAAAGATATTGATTCCCACATGTAGGTTTATTCTCTACATAGGTATGAGTTTTTCAATGCACATTTGGGTGCCATTTCCTAGAAATTCAGCAAATGATTACAATCAATTTTGTACCGCCATTGTATTTCTTATTGAAGAATTCCAACTCTGAAGACATTATAGTATTGGCATTTGGTGACAGAGTGAAACTTCTTGTCACAGTTATCCCAAGATTATTTTCTATAAATATGTTCTGCTTAAGCCCTCCATTCACTTAAATCTCTCACATCATCAATATATAAAATTGTTGCCGACCTAGTTCATAAAATATTTGCAGGGCTTGGTGCCCTCTGTCTGTCTTTTATACGTCCAGTAAATAACCTCTGACATCCTAGGCATCACGACATGTCCCATCAATTTCGTAGTAATTGTTGTCCAGTATTCGATCCGTAGTTCATTCTGTGCAATGCATTACAAATTAGACATTTCATTGGTAGTACCGAGGGATCTTGTAGCATAGACTCTTCTAGAGACAATTTAACAACCCTCAGTGATCGCAAGCAACAATGAATCGCTTGCATTCCGCTAACAGCTGCTGCTGCCAAGGTCGTCGATCTAGCCCAGCCCGATTTCCTCGTAACTTCGAGGTATCTCCAGGGAGCAAATGGGTTGTTCATCAAGGACATACTGTTTGTAATCGTGTATTGATTGGAAACTATGACAGAGTCAAGCTACCGACCGCTAGCATGGTTTTGTTTTGTTATGATAAGCACCGAGCAGACAGAGCTAGCTATGAGAAATCCGACCGCTTGGTTCAGACGAAGACGATAATGCAGCCTATTTCTATTTGTGGGTTTCTAATGACGCCATTTATCGCCGCCGATTCATTATGCCGTGGGCAGGAAAAAGTACACGCATAGCATTTTTTTTGCTGTCAACATCAGCAAATTAATTCTACGGTTTTTTGTGATGAGTATTTAATTACTGTTCGTAGAGATAGTTAAGGACGAGAAGAATTTTGCCACGAGCCACGCCGAATTACCCAATTAGAAATTCTAACTGGTAACAACATTTTCAAGTGTCTCTTCAATGGTATCGCTAATTCCGTGAAGAAAAAATGACAGCAGATACCCCCTGGACGTACTAGCTTCTAAATAAATATATTAATAAGCTCTGCTAGATAACCATGAGGAAGACAGGGAAATCACAACCCGAATTGCTCTGCCTGGCTTTAGCGAGTGGGTATCATGACGTCATTTTGACTGAGTGGAAAAGTAAGGATGTATCGGCTCATATATAATAAAGTTAGGTAACAAGTGGAAGAAAAATGCCAGATAGGAGGTGACTCCTACCCACGAAGGAAATGTTCAATGTCACATTCCCAGGGAACTGGCGTTATTTCCTCCATCCTCCTAAAGTAAATGCAGAGAGCTGATGGTGGGACCTTCCTCTTGTTCCAGGAACGCGGCTTGCCCGTGCCTACATCAAACGTCGCCGGACCATCCGCCTACATCCCCCACATAGAGGTAAGACATTTGCAACTTCATCCCCTAAGTCTTCCCCATCATCCCCTAGATATCGGCGAGGGTGAATGACAGGCTGATGATGAAGCTTACCTAGCAGCTAGCAGCGAGCTGAGGGTGAATGACAGGCTGATGATGAAGCTAACCTAGCAGCTAGCAGCAAGCTGAGGGTGAATGACAGGCTGATGATGAAGCTAACCTAGCAGCTAGCAGCGAGCTGAGGGTGAATGACAGGCTGATGATGAAGCTAACCTAGCAGCTAGCAGCGAGCTGAGGGTGAATGACGGGATGATGATGAAGCTAACCTAGCAGCTAGCAGCGAGCTGAGGGTGAATGACAGGCTGATGATGAAGCAAACCTAGCAGCTAGCAGCGAGCTGAGGGTGAATGATAGGCTGATGATAAAGCTAACCTAGCAGCTAGCAGCGAGCTGAGAGTGAACTCAGTGCCAGTTCGCAGCCTGCTCCTTTCCAACAGCACCAAGCGCGGCCCATCGCTCAACCCCGAATTGTAAGATTCTAAAACGAGTTTCAAACGCTAGCGGTCACCCATCCACGTCGTGGTCTAGCGGAGTGTTGCTTAACTTCGGCGCCGCGTCGTTTCAAGGCCAGAGCGCGGAAAACTCAGCGTCTGGCAGCGAGTGGAAAGTTTCCATCGGTTTTCCGACGATCAATAGCGGCTCGGGGCCCGGCGTTCAGGGTGGGGGGTGGGGGGTGGGGGGTGGGGGGTGGGGGTTGCTAGGGGAGAGTTTAGCTGGCTTTGACACACTGCGCGACATGCAGTTGTTTTTCACGGTCAAACCAAACATCTCACCAGGCTGCAGGATGCAGGACACTCTGCCAGCAAACATCTCACCAGGCTGTAGGATTCAGGACACTCTGCCAGCAAACATCTCGCCAGGCTGTAGAATGCAGGACACTCTGCCAGCAAACATCTCACCAGGCTGTAGGATGCAGGACACTATGCCAGCAAACATCTCACCAGGCTGTAGGATGCAGGACACTATGCCAGCAAACATCTCACCAGGCTGTAGGATGCAGGACACTCTGCCAGCAAACATCTCACCAGGCTGTAGGATGCAGGACACTCTGCCAGCAAACATCTCACCAGGCTGTAGAATGCAGGACACTCTGCCAGCAAACATCTCACCAGGCTGTAGGATGCAGGACACTCTGCCAGCAAACATCTCACCAGGCTGTAGGATGCAGGACACTCTGCCAGCAAACATCTCACCAGGCTGTAGGATGCAGGACACTATGCCAGCAAACATCTCACCAGGCTGTAGGATGCAGGACACTCTGCCAGCAAACATCTCACCAGGCTGTAGGATGCAGGACACTCTGCCAGCAAACATCTCACCAGGCTGTAGGATGCAGGACACTCTGCCAGCAAACATCTCACCAGGCTGTAGGATGCAGGACACTCTGCCAGCAAACATCTCACCAGGCTGTAGGATGCAGGACACTCTGCCAGCAAACATCTCACGAGGCTGTAGGATGCAGGACACTCTGCCAGCAAACATCTCACCAGGCTGTAGGATGCAGGACACTCTGCCAGCAAACATCTCATCAGGCTGTAGAATGCAGGAAACTCTGCCAGCAAACATCTCACCAGGCTGTAGGATGCAGGACACTCTGCCAGCAAACATCTCACCAGGCTGTAGGATGCAGGACACTCTGCCAGCAAACATCTCACCAGGCTGTAGGATGCAGGACACTCTGCCAGCAAACATCTCACCAGGCTGTAGAAGTTGTTCAATATAACCCTATCCTGCATGGAGTATATCGCTGATACAAGCCGTGCACACAGACTTAGCATAATCTTGCAATGCGCCGGGAAATGCATGTGCCTGTTATCGATGTCTGAATGTGGAGTAAACAGGATGTTGCAGTTGCTGCAGCAGCTTGCATCATTGCTCTTGACTAGAACATTTGTGGTTCGATGTCGTTTGGTTAGCAAACTTCGTGTTTCCTTGTCTGACGTGGATTGTAAGTAACCCTATCACGAAAAGCCTTCGTGATTGATTACCGGTGTTTAACGGCGCACTGTTTTGACAGCTGCCCCTATGGCACTGGTCTTGTGGCGTCGGTTTTGAATGAAAGTCCCGGAAATTATGGAATTTCAGGAAAATGGAGTGTAAGGCATGGTTTTTCCATGTATGGTTCCATAAGTGGATGTAATATGTTTTGCGGTGCTTTGGATGGCGAACGTTACGGGTGCTCGGTGGTGTTCAAAGAATTAGCATTTTCAAGGATGCAATGTGCAATTTTTCAAGTGGTAGTGTGATTGCTGCACAGGAAAATTCTTATTATTTAACAGTTAACGGTAGTGTCAAAAATTCAAGCCTGACGAACAAAGCCATGACAACAAGTTAAAAAATAAAGTGTTGTTATAATTGTTCAACAAACTTTTGAATAAATTATTGAAAAAAGTTTCTTCTGAACACTTACGTGCAAAGATTGGGTCAAGACACTAGTCTTGAGAAAGTAGTGAAGCGATTGCAAGTCCGTCAATCTCAAATAACACATGTGTCATCGAGTCTAATTTCAACTCTGTCAAAGTCATCTTGATCAATCTAATTTGTCTCGCTGCCTGCGACTGTCAGTGGTTAGTGGAGAGGGGTGAGGGGGGGAAGAAGAGAGAGGGGGGCAATTACCTCGTGAGTCATGAAACCATGAAACACTTGTTTTAATTCATGTAAAGCAACCTCGGTAGATAGGCAACCTGACGTACTAGCGTGTAGCGCGGGTTAGTCTAGCTTGCTGTTGATTCAACTATCTAGGATTTAGTCGCTAGGATTTCTTTGGTTGTCAGTTGTCCTATTCCATTCAATCAAAATTCTATGAAAATGACGTCATGATACCCACTCGCTAAAGCCAGGCAGAGCTATTCGGGTTGTGATTTCCCTGTCTTCATTTGTTATTTAGCAGAGATAATTAATATTTTTTTCCAAACTGGTAGTACGTCCAGTGGGTATCTGACGTCATTTTTCTTTGAGTGAATTAGGTCTATTGACAACAGTGCGCTCAAATTTTTAGCTCCTGTGGCTCCCTAAAGTCAATTCTAACAAAAAACTACAGTAACTAGAAAATATAGTTAAATAAACAAAAAATATTTCTTATTCTACAGGAGCTCTAAACATAAAACACTGAAATTTTTACACAGTCGTCGTGTTTTAAGGTTTAACAAATCTGGAATGTTTAGTGGAAATGCATTTCATGGTTTGACCTCTAGAGGGAGAAACGTGATTTGAAAGAAACGAATTTATTCCTCAATACCAATTTATTAAATAAGTTGTTGGTTAAATGTGGTGAAAATAATGTGTTGAAAGAAAATAAAGGTATTCTAAAATATTCTTCAAAATCAGGCAAGCCTTTTGGTCTGAAGAGCGCAAACAGACAAAAAAATCGTTTTCATCAGTAATTTTACATGAAGATTCGCGTCACTCAATTCTCTCACTAATAAGGAAATAATAAATAAACTAAATATTAAAAAATGCGCCAAGCCAAAAGACCTTTACCGCTCAGAGAAAAGTGACGTCAGATACCCACTGGACGTACGAACAGTTTGGGGAAAAAATTATCACCTCTGCTAATTAACCCAAGAAGAATCACAAACAAAATGGCTTTACCTAGTGGGTATCATGACGTCATTTTGATTGAATGGAATATAAGGTGCATTCCTTGTAGGTATTTTTAGAATGCAAAAGTGACTTAAATATTTATGATAAGTGGGGACATAGATTGAACTTTGTCCTCGTCCAAATCGAGTTGAACTTTGACTCGAACGCTGACTTACTGTGAGCTTCTCGTTTACACCAAACAAAGACTTGGACCATAAAACATCATAAAAATATCCTCTTAGAACCGAAATTACAATCTCCAATTAAATCGAAGCAGAAGCAAGCGAAAGGTTGTCACTTGGAGAAGAGTTTTCATCTGGAGGTTAGCCGCTTGACTGGACATGGTAAAACCGCCCCTTAACGATAAGTACAGGGACTATGTCTCGAAAATATTTGAGCGGTGAAAGTTTCAAACAAATCACTTTTCGTCCACGATCTTTCTTCCTTTCACTTTCAGTGTGATGGCGATTTCGCATAGAATCTGTCACTCAAAACTCCAGCCATTCGCTCACTTCTTGACACTGACGTGGCTTGACAGTTGACAGCTGCTGACACTGGGTTGACTTGACACTTGCTTTCTTGACAGTAGTCCAGTGCTTTTCTGTCGTCATTTCCGCTCCCATAAAATAAGCTTGACAGTGATGGACTATCTCCATGGAGCCCAAGCTCTAGAAAGTCCGTTCGGGTTGTCCGATGTAGCATGATCGGTAATGCCGGCCCCGGCAACGGTGAAAAATCCGGAACGGATACATATTTTGGTAGAGATATGTAGTGTCTACTTTATTAGTCCATGAAACGGTCATCTTTGTCAAACTCAAAAGTTGTGTAGCACAACCAGGTTCGATAGTTAAAAACTCCATGAAACAGTCCACCAAGCCGTTAGGCGTTACACGATTGATTAGGTGTCACGAGAATGGACCCACGAAGCAGCCACCTTTGTCCGGTCACCGCGCCAGCCATCCCAGATCGAGCCACTGATAGGAGATGGTCGCCAAGATGACGCCGATGCAGCCGACGCACACCAACACCGACTGCACCGTCGTGTCCCCGCCTCTCTCGCCGACCCCGCCCTCCTCCCCGTCCTCCACCTCCCCCTCGACGCCCTCCTGCTCCCAGAACTCCAACACTTCGACGTCGTAGCGGAACTTGACGCGTGCGCGCGCCGAAGGGGGCGTGGTCGACGGGGCGGGGCTCGCGGCCGGCGTCGAGTCAAGCGAGGATTTCGAGTCTCGCCGCCAGAAGAGTCGGCCCGAGTCGCGACGGTCGAGTTTCCAGTCGGGGCCCATCGTCGGGGGTGTTCGGGAGTGTTCGGTGATGCTCGGTGGGGCTCGGGCTCTGTGGAAATTTAAGATCTTGTTACTCGTAACACCGGTTCTCGTGAGATGACCGATGTTAAGCAACACCGCGGTGTCGGATGGGTGACCATCATGCACATGATCAGTTCTGTTCGGGAGAGAGGTTGGAGGGTTTGAAGTTAGTACGACAACTTCACTCGCCTTGCTTGTCAACCTCTCGACAGCGCGGATTAGCGGAGGAATCCTGTTGTTCGAGTTGTACCGTCCTTCGGAAGGGACGTAAAGCCGGTGGTCCCCTCGGTGCTTTTCGACAGGAGTAGGCTACGTGCCGGCACCGGGTTTCCCCTCCTTCCTTCTAGCCATAGGTTAGGTTCATCATCACCATTTCATTCACCGACGCCATTAGACCGATGCCATAGGGCCAGTTTTCAAACATTGCGTCGTTCAACACCAATAATCATTCAATAAATACATTGTCTAGCAGTGTATAGCAGTGTCTAGCAGTGTCTAGCAGTGTCTATCAGTGTCTAGCAGTGTCTAGCAGTGTCTAGCAGTGTCTAGCAGTGTCTAGCAGTGTCTAGCAGTGTATAGCAGTGTATAGCAGTGTCTAGCAGTGTCTAGCAGTGTCTAGCAGTGTATAGCAGTGTCTAGCAGTGTCTATCAGTGTCTAGCAGTGTCCAGCAGTGTCCAGCAGTGTCCAGCAGTGTCCAGCAGTGTCTAGCAGTGTCTAGCAGTGTCTATCAGTGTCTAGCAGTGTCTAGCAGTGTCTAGCAGTGTCTAGCAGTGTCTAGCAGTGTATAGCAGTGTATAGCAGTGTCTAGCAGTGTCTAGCAGTGTCTAGCAGTGTATAGCAGTGTCTAGCAGTGTCTATCAGTGTCTAGCAGTGTCCAGCAGTGTCCAGCAGTGTCCAGCAGTGTCCAGCAGTGTCCAGCAGTGTCTAGCAGTGTCTAGCAGTGTCTAGAAGTGTCTAGCAGTGTCTAGCAGCGTCTAGCAGAGTCCAGCAGTGTCTAGCAGTGTCCAGCAGTGTCTAGCAGTGTCTGGCAGCGTCTAGCAGCGTCTAGCAGTGTCCAGCAGTGTCTAGCAGGGTCTAGCAGTGTCTAGCAGTGTTTAGCAGTGTCTAGCAGTGTCTAGCAGTGTCCAGCAGTGTCTAGCAGTGTCTAGCAGTGTCCATACAGTGTCCAGCAGTGTCCAGCAGTGTCTAGCAGTGTCTAGCAGTGTCCAGCAGTGTCTAGCAGTGTCTAGCAGTGTCTAGCAGTGTCTAGCAGTGTCTAGCAGTGTCTAGCAGTGTCTAGCAGTGTCTAGAAGTGTCTAGCAGCGTCTAGCAGTGTCTAGCAGCGTCTAGCAGTGTCTAGCAGTGTCTAGCAGTGTCTAGCAGCGTCTAGCATCATCTAGCATCATCTAGCTGTATGAAGACTGACCTTCTCTAGCCGCCGCCGACGAGGAAGCGGTTTCCTACGCGCGGTCTGAGGCCAGCGTGTGGTCTGATGACAGTCGGTCGCCGTTGACAGTCCACGCACGTGCGTAGGCGAGATTCTAGGTCGCTGCTCTGTCGGCCGCGTCAGCCATCTGGAAGCAGACAGATGCTGTACTTGAGGGGCCAGTGTGTTGAAGTTTTCCACATCGTTACCACTCATTTTCTGTTGTTATTTCTAATGTTTACGCTGCTACGATTGTTGGCATCATCGCTACGCTGCTACGATTGTTGGCATTACTATGTGCCTTGCCTAATGCCAGCAAACACCGGTGTCACTGCTGTTGCTAGTGTTGCTACGCTGCTACGATTGTTGGTATTACTATGTGTCTTGCCTAATGCCAGCAAACACCGGTGTCACTGCTGTTGCTAGTGTTGCTACGCTGCTACGATTGTTGGCATTACTATGTGCCAGTGTTGGGCAGTAATTGAGTAAAAGTAATTGAATTACTGTAATGAATTACTTTTTTCAGTACTTTGTAATGTAATGCATTACATTTAAGAGAAGGTAATTAGTAATGTAATTTAATTACATTATTTTATGTAATGTAATTGAAAAGTTATAAAAATCCCGAATTACTTTACATTTTGCCTTGCCTAAAATTATTTTTATAACAATGGATGGATTAAGCAACTTTTTTTAGCATAATTTAAATTTCCGCTCTCCTATGTGGCGTCTACATGTCACCCAAAGTCCGCTTCCTCCCCAGCACGCACCGGCCGGCCACCGCCTTGCTGTTGCTGTTTGCCGGGATTTAGTCTTGCGTGCTTTAACGCGGTGAGGCATGTGAAATTTTCTTCCATGCAGTGTGACAAGTAGAGATGGTTCGGTCTGTCGGGCGGTCGAGGAGTGGCCCGTGCACTTGGAATTCCCTTTCCCGTCCAATATCTCAAACCGTAATGTTTCTTTCAAGTCGATATTTTTTACTCGCAGCTGGCTTCTGTATATAACATTATCCCTCGTTTTGCAGTCGAAGCTAATTCCCGAACAGCCATACTACGTCTGTATCTGTATCACAGCGATAGTGAACATTTTCCCATGCCATGTGCTTGTTAGACCGATCTCACGCAGCCTTGCGAGGCTTTGGCCTTTGGTCCTTCATGAGTTCGAAGAATTTTCGACATGAGATTTGCAGACTATGCTTGAGTTCGCTGGTGCCAGCCAGCCGGTCGGCATTTTGACGGATTCGGAGATTAGAATAGAATTAGTCACGAGTTATCTTGTTTTGTAAGTTTTTTAAAATAAATTTTGCCTCTCTTACGAATTCCTTCCACTCCATGCGTAAATATTACGCGATGTTAATTCAGTATTCACCCGAGAGCCGACCGGGATGCAGTCACTGCTAGTGTATTTTTCAATGTGATAATGTGATATGCGAAGCAAAACTAGATAGGGAGAACTGCCTTATCGGGATTTATTGCACCTGCTGCGCTGTGAATGAGATCTTCTACCACAGTGAGTCAGATTTTCTTTATGTTTGGATCGTACATATTTTCGGATCTTCGAAAATTTTCGGACTTTCGGACTTTCGGACAGCTTCGGGCCTTCGGACAGTTTCGGACGGATGTAAATTTTGGGAAAATACTTCGGGCCGGATCGGGCCGAAAAAATTGGGGGGCCCGTCGGGCTTCGGGTCGGGCCGGATTCGGGACTGGTCGGGCCGAGGTCGGGCTGGGCCAACGGAAAACCGTAAAATCCCATCTCTAGTGACAAGTGATCAGCTTCAAACATGTCTGATTCAGAAAAAGACGATTTGTTTAGAACCTAGATGATATTGTGGAGGTGGCCCACGTTAAATAGGCTCCCATGGCCAGATTACGCGTATTAACTCTGAGGTGAGCTTGGGCAAATTTTCTGAACGGGCTTGACGTGAAAACCATTTTATTTGGCAGCAATTGTCTTAAAAAAGTAAAAAACACGAAACTACTCAAAGAACCGAATATTGCTATGGGTAGTTGATATGCAGAGATATGCAAAAATACAAAAAAAAAAGTAATTTGAAAAGTAATTGAGTATTTTTTGTGAGTAATTAGTAATGTAACGAATTACTTTTGGTTTTAGGTAATTTGTAATGTAATTTAATTATTTTGAGAGTCATGTAATTGGTAATGTAATTAAATTACTTTTCAAAAGTAATTGACCCAACACTGCTATGTGCCTTGCCTAATGCCAGCAAACACCGGTGTCACTGCTGTTGCTAGTGTTGCTACGCTGCTACGATTGTTGGAATTACTATGTGCCTTGCCTAATGCCAGCAGGCAGCAAACACCGGTGTCACTGCTGTTGCTAGTGTTGCCACGCTGCTACGATTGTTGGCATTGCTATGTGCCTTGCCTAATGCCAGCAAACATCGGTGTCACTGCTTTTGCTAGTGTTGCCACGCTGCTACGATTGTTGGCATTACTATGTGCCTTGCCTAATGCCAGCAAACACCGGTGTTACTGCTGTTGCTAGTGTCGCCACGCTGCTACGATTGTTGGCATTACTATGTGCCTTGCCTAATGCCAGCAAACACCGGTGTCACTGCTGTTGCTAGTGTCGCCACGCTGCTACGATTGTTGGCATTACTATGTGCCTTGCCTAATGCCAGCAAACACCGGTGTCACTGCTGTTGCTAGTGTTGCTACGCTGCTACGATTGTTGGCATTACTATGTGCCTTGCCTAATGCCAGCAAACACCGGTGTCACTGCTGTTGCTAGTGTCGCCACGCTGCTACGATTGTTGGCATTACCTAATGCCCGCAATTGCAACGGCGCTTGGTGGCACCAAGTAAGGACCCTGGCTCTTTGGGTCAACCACTGCCGTCTGCAAATAAAGATTGCGTCGTTAAACACAATGTTATTGCAAATTGCGTCCCGCGAGCAAGGACATGCGGGTTATATAAGCCGACTATTTACATACGCTCGAAGTAATAGCATGAATAATTGAGATGTTCGATTTACATAGCACTCTATTGTTGTCGCTTGTTGATTCGCTTAAAATTACTGCGCCGTGCCAGAGCGACAAACATCTTGTTCTTACGACCGATTGTTTGAACCGTTTTGTTTTGACCGTTTAATCTTGTTATAGTTTGTTATTTATACCATTAATGAGTAGGCTGCTTATACTTTCCGTTACCACTGTGTCAATGGTAGCTTAGGTTTCCCATTTTGTACTTGTTTTGGATTATCCCTATACTATTTTTACTTAAAACGCATTAATAATGATCTTCAGTGTGAATTTAATCCTAAATGCAAAAACTCGTTGCATGTATAGTGTGTCGAATTTTCTTGCCCAGTGAGATCAGAATTAGTCAAACGCGACATAGATGTGTACAGTCCATCCAGGATAAGGCCGTACTAAAAAAATGGCCTCCATTTGCATTCCACCAAGTCGTGAAACTAAATCCAGGCGGCGGTGTTTGAAAATCACAACATGAAACACTAGAACAGTGGCTAAACGTTTTATTTAACACTCGCATAGCTTCTAGCATTTTACTAGCTACTTTATTATTACACTTATCAACTAATGCAGCTAGAAATTAAGGTAAATCGGTGACTGCTAATTACTTTCGCGTTATGTTGGTGTTAATTTTGACTACTAGCGCTGAGCGGACCGGGTTCTTATTTATTTTTAACTGCGAGTCTATGCTGAGTTAATGAAAGAGGAGAACCAGCAAGATGATAAAGATGCTTCAATGACGGATGCTGGATGAAAGCTGCTCTGGATAGCAACGTTGGGAAACGCTTTGCTGTGATGTTTTCACTGAAATGCGATACGCATTTGTTTCGTATCATTCCGCCAGGGTTGCCAAACTGTAAGCTTGGAAACAGTGATGTGCCGTGTGGCCATTGATGTCAAATATCTTCAGGGGTTGAGTATTGACTATTGAGTAATACTTGTTTAGGGGTTGATGTTTTGCAAACGCGCTAGTCTCCATATCGCTTGCAAAACTGTTCACGTCTGAAACGACTCTTATATTTTTTGGTCTTTCGAGTCGAATCTATGCTTGATTTTCTCTTCAGCCTCGACACTTTAAACAAACTACGTCACATAATTATTTATAAAAAACACTTTAAACTGACTGCCACGAAAGTTTCGTGGTTTCTTATAAACAGTTTATATATTAACTAGAGTTTCTGAAGTGTGAAGCCTTAGAGTGATTAATAAATTATGAATTTTCTTTCGTAAAAACTGATTTTTATAAAAAGTTACAATGAAATGAGCTAAAAATAAATCGGGGTACCGTCCGAGTTGAGTGAAAACAAAGGCATCCATAAAATTTCATCCAAACCAGGTGAGTCGTTTGGCCTGTAGAGCGAAACAGACATAAAAAACATACATGCTTTTTTTTCAGCAGTCAATGATTAGAAGTGTCAGTGTTAACCAAGAAACAAATTCAAAAGTCGATCCTGTCAGCTTTTTAAAATCAAAAAATCTCACAAAGCTACCGTCACACACCATACACATCGCAGACTCACACTGTAGCTCGTCCACTGACAAAATTCCTTCAAAACACACAGATCTAAACTAACAACACATGGCCACGATCCGCTACGCACGCTGGCCTAGCAAGAACCGACACTCACTATCCATAATCGACGTCCTTTCGCTGCTGAGGCTCGTTGGAAACTAACAGCACTCTTAAATCGCCACCAGCGTTCGTACTTCCTCCAAAGTGTTCGCTGCGTAAACGTCACACCGCCGTACTAGCTCCAGTACACCACGGCGACTTGGTGTGGTTACTCCCACGTCGAATGCTTCGACACAAGGCTGCATGCGGTATAGTGTGTCAACGCCATAGACGAGAGTCTAGGCGCTAGGCGCTATAGTCTATGCAGGATAAGGTCGTACCGCTGATCTCAATTGCCTGGATAGCGCATCGTATTGAGCCAAGGTCGGGTAAAGTGAAGCCAGGTTTTCGCCATCTTGGTCGTCTCAAAAATGCGCTTTTCATGCTGTAGTACCGACGTCTCACGCTGTTATACCGACTTTTCAGCATCTTTGCAGTTTATTCCCTTTAATTGTTGATTGGCCTGAGCGTTCTGGACGAAATTTGCAATGCAACTAATAAATCATAAGCCTAACACACTGTGAGAGTTAAGCAAATTGACCGAATAGTTTTCTTGTAAATCGATTCCTACGTTCTGAAATATTTTTTCGCCTCTATAAATTTCAAATAATTTTGTAAACAAGCGTTCGTTATGCCCTAGTTATATCTAGTTGACGTTGCTGGGTAGTTTTTCAAGTTGTGCATTATCCTTTGGGACTGAAATTTGAGAATCAATGGTATTTCTGTTGACGATAAGCGATATTGCATTGCGTCAGATAATTTATCAATTTCTCTCACTGTCACTTAATATCGCGGTCCGATCCGATTGTGATTCACACGAGGATTCGATCGCTATTTCAGCTCTCGGAACTAGATCTTTATAGTCTAGTTATTAGTCGTGAGCAGCCTGGACCGCCACAAGCAAGCAGTATTCCTATACTGGCCGTAGCTTGAAGTTCTAGTGCCAGCCAGTGTTGGGCAGTAATTGAGTAAAAGTAATTGAATTACTGTAATGAATTACTTTTTTCAGTACTTTGTAATGTAATGCATTACATTTAAGAGAAGGTAATTAGTAATGTAATTTAATTACATTATTTTATGTAATGTAATTGAAAAGTTATAAAAATCCCGAATTACTTTACATTTTGCCTTGCCTAAAATTATTTTTATAACAATGGATGGATTAAGCAACTATTTTTAGCATAATTTAAATTTCCGCTCTCCTATGTGGCGTCTACATGTCACCCAAAGTCCGCTTCCGCCCCAGCACGCACCGGTGTGCCACCGCCTTGCTGTTGCTGTTTGCCGGGATTTAGTCTTGCGTGCTTTAACGCGGTGAGGCATGTGAAATTTTCTTCCATGCAGTGTGACAAGTAGAGATGGTTCGGTCTGTCGGGCTGTCGAGGAGTGGCCCGTGCACTTGGAATTCCCTTTCCCGTCCAATATCTCAAACCGTAATGTTTCTTTCAAGTCGATATTTTTTACTCGCAGCTGGCTTCTGTATATAACATTATCCCTCGTTTTGCAGTCGAAGCTAATTCCCGAACAGCCATACTACGTCTGTATCTGTATCACAGCGATAGTGAACATTTTCCCATGCCATGTGCTTGTTAGACCGATCTCACGCAGCCTTGCGAGGCTTTGGCCTTTGGTCCTTCATGAGTTCGAAGAATTTTCGACATGAGATTTGCAGACTATGCTTGAGTTCGCTGGTGCCAGCCAGCCGGTCGGCATTTTGACGGATTCGGAGATTAGAATAGAATTAGTCACGAGTTATCTCGTTTTTTAAGTTTTTTAAAATAAATTTTGCCTCTCTTACGAATTCCTTCCACTCCATGCGTAAATATTACGCGATGTTAATTCAGTATTCACCCGAGAGCCGACCGGGATGCAGTCACTGCTAGTGTATTTTTCAATGTGATAATGTGATATGCGAAGCAAAACTAGATAGGGAGAACTGCCTTATCGGGATTTATTGCACCTGCTGCGCTGTGAATGAGATCTTCTACTACAGTGAGTCAGATTTTCTTTATGTTTGGATCGTACATATTTTCGGATCTTCGAAAATTTTCGGACTTTCGGACTTTCGGACAGCTTCGGGCCTTCGGACAGTTTCGGACGGATGTAAATTTTGGGAAAATACTTCGGGCCGGATCGGGCCGAAAAAATTGGGGGGCCCGTCGGGCTTCGGGTCGGGCCGGATTCGGGACTGGTCGGGCCGAGGTCGGGCTGGGCCAACGGAAAACCGTAAAATCCCATCTCTAGTGACAAGTGATCAGCTTCAAACATGTCTGATTCAGAAAAAGACGATTTGTTTAGAACCTAGATGATATTGTGGAGGTGGCCCACGTTAAATAGGCTCCCATGGCCAGATTACGCGTATTAACTATGAGGTGAGCTTGGGCAAATTTTCTGAACGGGCTTGACGTGAAAACCATTTTATTTGGCAGCAATTGTCTTAAAAAAGTAAAAAACACGAAACTACTCAAAGAACCGAATATTGCTATGGGTAGTTGATATGCAGAGATATGCAAAAATACAAAAAAAAAAGTAATTTGAAAAGTAATTGAGTATTTTTTGTGAGTAATTAGTAATGTAACGAATTACTTTTGGTTTTAGGTAATTTGTAATGTAATTTAATTATTTTGAGAGTCATGTAATTGGTAATGTAATTAAATTACTTTTCAAAAGTAATTGACCCAACACTGGTGCCAGCTGACTTAAATTGATCATTTCATGCTTCAAAAATGGTCCGGTTTTGGCCACATTTTCAACCAGCGAAACTCGAGGAAACGATTTAATTTGGCAACACGTGACTGTCGTGTTATTGGATTGGTAATTTTTTTTTCAATTTGGCAACATGATGGAAAATAGTTTTTTTGGATTTTTGGTTTCGTTTTCAATAAAAACCCGAGCAGGCATACTTAAAGGTAACAGATTCTGGCGAAATTTGGCAACAATGTTCGCGACAGCTCAGTACGGTGCTGATAAGTTTTTGAGCAAAATCTGTTGAGCCATTTTGTTTTTATGAACAAAATACAGATGAATTTTTCAGTTTTTTAGATGAAGTGTGATAAGGAATTAATATCTCGGCTGCAAATTCGTCAGAGCAATACATCAGAGCATGTAGTACCTGTAGTCTATATAAGTCCGGTTTCACCAACCTCGGTTTAAACTCGGGTTAAGCCCCGCTCATCATTCAACGTGTCTTCACACCCTTTTGCCTTGTTATCGATTAGACCTATTCCACTCAGAGAAAAGTAACGTCAGATACCCACTGGACGTACTACCCTTTTGAAAAAATATTAATTAGCTCTGCTAAATAACAAAGGAAGACAGGGAAATCACAACCCGAATTGCTCTACCTGGCTTTAGCGAGTGGGTATCATGACGTCATTTTGATAGAATTTTGACTGAATGGGATAGGTGTATTAACAAGATTCCCTCTTCTAGCTCAAGGTTGACAAATTATTTAATTCATTGAGTTTTTATAGGAAACAGGAAAAACAAATTAAAGCTGTATATATGTCAATTATTACCTGAAAGCAGAGACTTTATAAGCTTAGTATACTGACATATTCAGTGAGTTAGGAAAGTAAACATAATAATCTGAGATTTGGCTCGAATTTTTACTGACAGCTTATCACTGAGCACTTGTCGGAGAAAATAGCGATGATATTTTTAACGTGATAGCCGCTATTCTGCCTTGTTTTATTGTTATCACTGTGCGGTGTGGCCATGAGTGATATGTTATGCAAGGCAATATATCGTTGATATTTGCTCGGGAACTTTGAATGGATTATGGTGTTAACACTTTGTGTGCTGTCGTTTATAGCAGCGAATTATATCTGCCCTGCTGGCACCATTATATATACCAGGATAAACCATTATATACCAGGATAAAGGTTGGATAAATTGTTCAATGAGAGGTTAATTTTCCACTTTTTCTAAATCATGGTTCAGATTTTGTTATTGCCATGAAATTCAGGTTAGACGTTTATGCTCTGTTGCCATCAAATGTTGGTTTTTAAGGAACCTTATTCGATTATTACAAAGCAATACCGTGTCCACTAAAAATTAATTAGAAAAAATCCTAAACATTTTTTTTTTGTTCATTTTCATAAAAAGTCGTTCCTGAAAGTTGGCAACACTAGCACGGCATCGAACCTCGTGTCAAAGGTCGACGTCTTCACCGCTCGCCTCTGACGTCATTGCTAGTCGAGTTCAATCACCAATCATCATTCGTCAATCAATTGACACCGACGCGACGGAATCGCCGACTTATTGCTGGCGACAACATCACAATTAGCCCCGCTCATCCGTCATGCTGTCGTGGCACGTTGCATGTCAAAGCAATTGAATTGACTTGCAGCTTCATTGATTCTTAATTTAGGAACAGATTGTAAAGTCCCCTGCTTTAGGAATTGATCAGACAAATATATGTGATTGAAATCTCGGGCTTAAACAATATGTCTTCAATTAATGCCAGCACACATCGTTGTTAGTGTTGCTACTATGATTGTTGGCATTACTATGTGCCTTGCCTAATGCCAGCAAACACCGGTGTCACTGCTGTTGCTAGTGTTGCCACGCTGCTACGATTGTTGGCATTGCTATGTGCCTTGCCTAATGCCAGCAAACACCGGTGTCACTGCTGTTGCTAGTGTTGCCACGCTACTATGATTGTTGGCATTACTATGTGCCTTGCCTAATGCCAGCAAACACCGGTGTCACTGCTGTTGCTAGTGTTGCTACGCTGCTACGATTGTTGGCATTACCATGTGCCTTGTCTAATGCCAGCAAACACCGGTGTCACTGCTGTTGCTAGTGTTGCCACGCTGCTACGATTGTTGGCATTACTATGTGCCTTGCCTAATGCCAGCAAACACCGGTGTCACTGCTGTTGCTAGTGTTGCCCGCTGCTACGATTGTTGGCATTACTATGTGCCTTGCCTAATGCCAGCAAACACCGGTGTCACTGCTGTTGCTAGTGTTGCCACGCTGCCACGATTGTTGGCATTACTATGTGCCTTGCCTAAAGCCAGCAAACACCGGTGTCACTGCTGTTGTTAGTGACCAAAAATTTACTAAAGCTATTGATTTTTCGTCGGTGCTAAAAATTTAAACATAATTGGCATCGTTAAGTTGTTTGCTTCCTTCAGACAATGACTTATAGGTTAAATATTTGATGTCAATCAGTAATCAGAAAGCACTATTTCATATCGCCACGTTAAATTTTATCCCTTTAACCATTAGTTAAGTTTTTAACATGCCATTTTTTTATATGCCTGGTAATATCATCCACAAGGTAACCGTCGTTTTGGTGCTAACACATTTAACCTTAAAAAGCTGGCCCTGCCAAACATGTTTTGTTTCGTATCTGTCAACTTATCCTTTACTTTGACATTGAGGATGGCATTGAAATTTGACACTTCGGAATTCGACGGGAATTAACAATAGAACGCCACAAAAACCACCGCCTTCTCGCTTCGGCGAACCCGAGGAGGTGAAACAGCGAAAAACAGGATCCATTTCACAAACTTTGCTGGGCAAAATTTTCAAAAACTTACCGCAAAACGTCGGGCTCAGCTGTTTACAGGACCACCGCCGCCTAGAATTCAAATTTAAAACTACAAATTTGCGGTTACAATTCCCACATGTCGACTCGCCGAAAAACCGTCGTGTTCTGACCGGAGTACGACGTTAGACTGGCGCCGCCAGTTAATCTAACCGTCATCGATCAATTAATTCGATCCGACAACCTTGTCCATCTGTGACGGACCCGTAAACAGTTGCTTTCGGCGAGTTGTTGCCGCCGAAGCGTCGCTAGGTTGCAGCAGTGTCAGCGATGGTGTCGCGCGGATTGCCTAGCTCGCCGGGCCCCGTGTGACGCGTTGGTTTGTGGCGCGCTGGGAGAGAAGGGGCCCCGGTGTCGCATAATTTTTTCTCGCGCCATGTGTGGACAGAGTTTTTGAAGAGAGATGGCAACGCCTCAAATGGTGACTCCTGAAAGCTCAAATATCTTTATACTCCGAATTCTCAAAAAATCCCTACACTCCTGAATGAAATTGATCTGAAATTTCTCAAAAAATCCAAAGTTTATTATTAAAATTAATCATAATTTTTTAACTTACAGGTATATTTAAAAATGCAATGAAACTTAGCTTAGACATAAGGATTCGAATTTGTCAACATAATAATCGCGGAAAATGGCCGCGTAGGGCGTTGCGTAACGTGTGCTGCGGGCTGCCTAGCTCGACGGGCCCCATGTAACGCATAATTTTATCGCCTGCCGTGCGATCGGGCCCCGCAGTCGCATAATTTCCTTGTTCGCCGCGCCCGCTCGATTGCCGGTCCCCCATCCACCAGTTTGCCGGGCGCACTGTTGCTCAACCTATGGAAATATGCCCAGAAGTGTTTCACGGGCCATTTGTGTACGTCGTGCTATAAATATCACGGCACCATTGGTCTTAACGTACTAAGTGTCTAACAATGTGTTCATTTTGATTCCAGCTGCCACCGCTAGGAGCGCTCAACGACCAGGTAATACACCTCGCCGAGGGTCGAACTTAGAACTTCCCCCACCGAGGATTAGACAAAATATCTTACAATTACAATATGGGAAACTGGGTGAAATCGGGTGACGAAGCGCTGGTGGCGAACCTGGCGGACCGGGGTGAAGTTAAACTTAACACGTGCAGTTATCATCTGGAAAAGATACTCTTTAAGGGTGCATTCCGTAATGAAATCAGAATGACCCGATCCTAACCGGACTACCAAAATCCGTTCCGTAATTGACTTGGTTAACCAGAATAACCGAGAGGACTGTTCCGTATTCCACCGGTTGTGTCGTTTCGATCGCGATCAGAGGGATCGAGCTTTTCAGCCGGTCACTCCGGTCGGTTAGTGAAAAAGTGCGCCAATTTCAACCTCATCATCATGTCGTGGCGAGCGGTCGAGTTTTGTGATGGATTAAACAATGTGGTATCCATTGTAATACCTGAAGCAGAAGCGGAGAGAGCCATGACAAGTAAACGTAAACGATTGCGCTTAATAGATTCATATTAGTTAGTTATAGATACCTAGCTATTGGATTTGTAGGAAGTTTGTAGGTTAGAAACCATAACCCGCCATTTCTAAGCAGTCAATTCGTTCCGTAATTCAACGGACCAACCGGGATCGAAAATGGCGGACATAATAATCGGGCCGGTCGTTCTGGTCATTCTGATTTCATTACGGAATGCACCCTAATATTGAGCATCAGTGGCAAACAAAGCCCCCTCGATATTACGTGAGATGACGTAAGTAACGTTGTGTTAACTTGTACCTAGATGGCTGTGCTGCTTTAATTTCTTGCCATTTCTACAGGTTATATAATCTTGCCTACCAGCGCTTATGCGGTCTGGGTTATTCTTAAATTAAGCAGGGCTCAAAATTTCCAGAACGTTTTTCGAAAAACTAACGTGCTACGATAAAGAAAGTGCTTGTGGACGCCCGCGTATGAGATAACACATTCGGTCATTTAATTTTCAATGTGTTCGAATAAAAGTTTAAACCCAGACTTAAGAAGCACATCCAGCTGAAAACAATTCTTGAAATGCTATCAGGTCTGATCGCCTCGAGCTGAGATCTGCTGAGAGAAGTGACCCTGTACAAAGGTCAAGTAGCATGCGGTCTTGAAAAATACTGGAAATGAAATAGTTAAATAACAAAATGCGCTATCGCTGGCGGTGTTATCGTCAGTACATCGCCTGAATGGAATCGGCTTATCGCCGGAATATACTTGATCGCTGTTTGCTGTCAGAAACAGCGAACCGGCTTTGAGTTCATGCTTATGCCTGAACCAAGCTTTAAACTAGGATTAAATTGAGTCTGTTTAAAGATTCTCAATGCTCGTAATAATATCTGCCAGCAAACATCTCACCAGGCTGTAGGATGCAGGGCACTCTGCCAGCAAACATCTCACCAGGCTGTAGGATGCAGGACACTCTGCCAGCAAACATCTCACCAGGCTGTAGGATGCAGGAAACTCTGCCAGCAAACATCTCACCAGGCTGTAGGATGCAGGACACTCTGCCAGCAAACATCTCACCAGGCTGTAGGATACAGGACACTCTGCCAGCAAACATCTCACCAGGCTGTAGGATGCAGGAAACACTGCCAGCAAACATCTCACCAGGCTGTAGGATGCAGGACATTCAGCCAGCAAACATCTCACCAGGCTGTAGGATGCAGGACATTCTGCCAGCAAACATCTCACCAGGCTGTAGGATGCAGGACACTCTGCCAGCAAACATCTCACCAGGCTGTAGGATGCAGGACACTCTGCCAGCAAACATCTCACCAGGCTGTAGGATTCAGGAAACTCTGCCAGCAAACATCTCACCAGGCTGTAGGATGCAGGACACTCTGCCAACAAACATCTCACCAGGCTGTAGGATTCAGGAAACTCTGCCAGCAAACATCTCACCAGGCTGTAGGATTCAGGACAATCTGCCAGCAAACATCTCACCAGGCTGTAGGATGCAGGACACTCTGCCAGCAAACATCTCACTATGGCTGTAGGATTCAGGACAATCTGCCAGCAAACATCTCACCAGGCTGTAGAATGCTGGAAACTCTCCCAGCAAATCACCAGGCTGTAGGATGCAGGACACTCTGCCAGCAAACATCTCACCAAGCTGTAGGATGCAGGACACTCTGCCAGCAAACATCTCACCAGGCTGTAGGATGCAGGACACTCTGCCAGCAAACATCTCACCAAACTGTAGGATGCAGGACACTCTGCCAGCAAACATCTCGCCAGGCTGTAGGATGCAGGACACTGCCAGCAAACATCTCACCAGGCTGTAGGATGCAGGACACTCTGCCAGCAAACATCTCACCAGGCTGTAGGATGCAGGATACTCTGCCAGCAAACATGTCACCAAGCTGTAGGATGCAGGACACTCTGCCAGCAAACATCTCACCAGGCTGTAGGATGCAGGACACTCTGCCATCAAACATCTCACCAGGCTGTAGGATGCAGGACCCTCTGCCAGCAAACATCTCACCAGGCTGTAGGATGCAGGAAACTCTGCCAGCAAACATCTCACCAGGCTGTAGGATGCAGGACACTCTGCCAGCAAACATCTCACCAGGCTGTAGGATGCAGGACACTCTGCCAGCAAACATCTCACCAGGCTGTAGGATGCAGGACACTCTGCCAGCAAACATCACACCAGGCTGTAGGATGCAGGACACTCTGCCAGCAAACATCTCACCAGGCTGTAGGATGCAGGACACTCTGCCAGCAAACATCTCAGCAGGCTGTAGGATGCAGGACACTCTGCCAGCAAACATGTCACCAAGCTGGAGAACGTATTGGCATCTTGTGGCGAAAGCGGAGCGACAAAGCACTGGTGGCGAACCTGGTGGACCGGGGTGAAGAGAAAGTAATCATGAACAGATATCATCCGGAAGTGATAGTCTTTTTTTAAGTCAACTGTCAGTTGACGCTAGAGATTGAGAATAAGTGGTATTTTATTTAACAACATAATCTGACCAATTTTAACCACTCGAATGGCTAAAATTGTGTCGAGCCCATTATTTTTGGTAGGGTCTCTCCCCGTACCGACTGTATACGTCACTCCGAGGGTTGTCCCGCCCTCCGCACCCACCCCCTAAAGCCGTAACGTAGCACGGGACATCGATGCGAGCTGAGCGACAGATTGATGCCACCGTGCCAGCCACGAGCTGACGCAACCACCGCCTGCAATTGCACCGCCGCAACTGCATCGTTTTGCAACCTGCGACGCCCTTCGTGCTAAACTGCGTTAGTGCAGCGTGTGTACATTCTCTAGCCGCGATGTTTATTAATTCGCGTATCAGTTCGCGCATTTTTATCAGTCGCATGTCCTTCGATTGTGATCTCTAGGTATTATATCACACATCCCCATTTGCCTCGGCGTTATGGCTTGTGTGCGTTGTGAGCAGCCTGGACCGCCGCTTGTTTCCCTGTCTGCAAAGCAGCCTGGACTGCCGCTTGTTTCCCTGTCTGCAAAGCAGCCTGGACTGCTGCTTGTTTCCCTGTCTGCAAAGCAGCCTGGACCGCCGCTTGTTTCCCTGTCTGCCAAGCAGCCTGGACTGCCGCTTGTTTCCCTGTCTGCTAAGCAGCCTGGACCGCCGCTTGTTTCCCTGTCTGCAAAGCAGCCTGGACCGCCGCTTGTTTCCCTGTCTGCAAAGCAGCCTCGACTGCCGCTTGTTTCCCTGTCTGCAAAGCAGCCTGGACTGCCGCTTGTTTCCCTGTCTGCAAAGCAGCCTGGATTGTCGCTTGTTTCCCTGTCTGCAAAGCAGCCTGGACTGCTGCTTGTTTCCCTGTCAGCAAAGCAGCCTGGATTGTCGCTTGTTTTCCTGTCTGCAAAGCAGCCTGGACTGCCGCTTGTTTCCCTGTCTGCAAAGCAGCCTGGATTGTCGCTTGTTTCCCTGTCTGCAAAGCAGCCTGGACTGCCGCTTGTTTTCCTGTCTGCAAAGCAGCCTGGATTGTCGCTTGTTTTCCTGTCTGCAAAGCAGCCTGGATTGTCGCTTGTTTTCCTGTCTGCAAAGCAGCCTGGACTGCCGCTTGTTTCCCTGTCTGCAAAGCAGCCTGGCCTGCCGCTTGTTTCCCTGTCTGCAAAGCAGCCTAGACTGCTACTTGTTTCCCTGTCTGCAAAGCAGCCTGGACTGCCGCTTGTTTCCCTGTCTGCAAAGCAGCCTGGACCGCCGCTTGTTTCCCTGTCTGCAATGCAGCCTGGACCGCCGCTTATTTCCCTGTCTGCAATGCAGCCTGGACCGCCGCTTGTTTCCCTGTCCGCAAAGCAGCCTGGACTGCCACTTGCTTCCCTGTCTGCAAAGCAGCCTGGACTGCCACTTGTTTCCCTGTCTGCAAAGCAGCCTGGCCTGCCGCTTGTTTCCCTGTCTGCAAAGCAGCATGGACTGCCGCTTGCATACATGGGAGTAAGAAGGGCGGTCTAGGCTGCTGAATGACAGACGGATGTTGACTCGGTTACATTAAAAACACGTCTCGCCGACAGATGACTTGTTGACGCGAAGTCTAGTGACGATACGCAAAGAAAAACACGACAGACAATTGTTTGATTTTTTATCTCCGCGGATTGAACGAGCTCTTTCACAATAGACTATAAGACGGTTAATCTTGGCTCATGACACTCGCAATATTTTCATTCAGAGTTATTTTTCTGCATGCGAGGTGTATTTTAAATTGCCTTATCGCTTGAACTCTCCTATTCTTACTTTTGTGAGTCAATACACATATTCCATTCTATCAAAATGACGTCATGATACCCACTCGCCAGGCAGAGCAATTCGGGTTGTGATTTTCCTATATTCCTTTGTTATTTAGCAGAGATAATTAATATTTTTTCCAAATTGGTAGTGGGTCCAGTGTGTTTCTGACTTCATATTTCACTGAGAGGAATAGGGTCGCACTCATCGGGCTGATCAAGGGTTACTGGGTACAACGGACATTTGGACCAGCGAAATGCACTTGAAATTTTCCGTCGCCGAGGTCAGATCTCAGTTGTCAAAACACCGACGCAGACAGGAAGTAATGGGACAAGATCTTGTACACAGTTAATTGATCTTAGATTTACTCAGCAAGCTCGACACAAATTTCCGATCGGAAATTTAGTTTCTAATAATAAATATCACAGTTATCAAGCTTTCTGTAAAATATCGACGCTTGAAATTTGTATCCGCACTGGGATCTGTAATAATCTGTAATGTATCAGCATAGAGCATGTCAATTTATTATCTGTTAAAAAATACCTTCAGTTATTATAAGCTCAGTATGGTTTCCCGAAAGGGTGCCCAAAGAGTCGCCGTTCAAACGGATAAATTAACTTAATGAAGATCAAGGACCATCACTCGTGCCTTCATGACGCAAGTCCGCATCTTCCTCGCCAAAGTCGAGCAGAAATTGCGCCATTCACACGGACGGTGGATGAACCGAGGGGACGCACGCTCTGCCCTTCTGACAGCCACGCGCCAACTTTCTGTTTACCACTTATTTTTGTAACGCGGACGAGATCCTTCATTGACAGCCAGAGAGTGGCCGACTCCGCGCGTGGACGCCATGTTGGACACAAGACTGACTGTCAAGCTGTGCAGCCTTGACAGCCAGAGAGTGGCCGACTCCGGGCGTGGACGCCATGTTGGACACAAGACTGACTGTCAAGCTGTGCAGCCTTAACAGCCAGAGAGTGGCCGACTCCGCGCGTGGACGCCATGTTGGACACAAGACTGACTGTCTAGCTGTGCAGCCTTAACAGCCAGAGAGTGGCCGACTCCGCGCGTGGACGCCATGTTGGACACGAGACTGACTGTCAAGCTGTGCAGCCTTAACAGCCAGAGAGTGGCCGACTCCGCGCGTGGACGCCATGTTGGACACGAGACTGACTGTCAAGCTGTGCAGCCTTGACAGCCAGAGAGTGGCCGATTCTGCGCGTGGACGCCATGTTGGACACGAGACTGACTGTCAAGCTGTGCAGCCTTAACAGCCAGAGAGTGGCCGACTCCGCGCGTGGACGCCATGTTGGACACAAGACTGACTGTCTAGCTGTGCAGCCTTAACAGCCAGAGAGTGGCCGACTCCACGCGTGGACGCCATGTTGGACACAAGACTGACTGTCGAGCTGTGCCGCCTTGACAGCCAGAGAGTGGCCGACTCTGCGCGTGGACGCCATGTTGGACACAAGACTGTCAAGCTGTGCAGCCTTGACAGCCAGAGAGGCCGACTCCACGCGTGGACGCCATGTTGGACACAAGACTGTCAAGCTGTGCAACCTTGACAGCCAGAGAGTGGCCGACTCCACGCGTGGACGCCATGTTGGACACAAGACTGTCAAGCTGTGCAGCCTTGACAGCCAGAGAGTGGCCGACTCCACGCGTGGACGCCATGTTGGACACAAGACTGTCAAGCTGTGCAACCTTGACAGCCAGAGAGTGGCCGACTCCACGCGTGGACGCCATGTTGGACACAAGACTGTCAAGCTGTGCAACCTTGACAGCCAGAGAGTGTCCGACTCCGCGCGTGGACGCCATGTTGTACACAAGACTGACTGTCAAGCTGTGCAGCCTTGACAGCCAGAGAGGCCGACTCCGCGCGTGGACGCCATGCTGGACACGAAACTGTCAAGCTGTGCAACCTTGACAGCCAGAGAGTGGCCGACTCCGCGCGTGGACGCCATGTTGTACACAAGACTGACTGTCTAGCTGTGCAGCCTTGACAGCCAGAGAGTGGCCGACTCCGCGCGTGGACGCCATGCTGGACACGAAACTGACTGTCAAGCTGTGCAGCCTTAACAGCCAGAGAGTGGCCGACTCTGCGCGTGGACGCCATGTTGGACACGAGACTGACTGTCAAGCTGTGCAGCCTTGACAGCCAGAGAGAGGCCGACTCCACGCGTGGACGCCATGTTGTACCTAAGACTGACTGTCAAGCTGTGCAGCCTTAACAGCCAGAGAGTGGCCGACTCCACGCGTGGACGCCATGTTGGACACAAGACTGACTGTCGAGCTGTGCCGCCTTGACAGCCAGAGAGTGGCCGACTCTGCGCGTGGACGCCATGTTGGACACAAGACTGTCAAGCTGTGCAGCCTTGACAGCCAGAGAGGCCGACTCCACGCGTGGACGCCATGTTGGACACAAGACTGTCAAGCTGTGCAACCTTGACAGCCAGAGAGTGGCCGACTCCACGCGTGGACGCCATGTTGGACACAAGACTGTCAAGCTGTGCAGCCTTGACAGCCAGAGAGTGGCCGACTCCACGCGTGGACGCCATGTTGGACACAAGACTGTCAAGCTGTGCAACCTTGACAGCCAGAGAGTGGCCGACTCCACGCGTGGACGCCATGTTGGACACAAGACTGTCAAGCTGTGCAACCTTGACAGCCAGAGAGTGGCCGACTCCGCGCGTGGACGCCATGTTGTACACAAGACTGACTGTCTAGCTGTGCAGCCTTGACAGCCAGAGAGTGGCCGACTCCGCGCGTGGACGCCATGCTGGACACGAAACTGACTGTCTAGCTGTGCAGCCTTAACAGCCAGAGAGTGGCCGACTCCGCGCGTGGACGCCATGCTGGACACAAGACTGACTGTCAAGCTGTGCAGCCTTGACAGCCAGAGAGTGGCCGACTCCGCGCGTGGACGCCATGTTGGACACGAGACTGACTGTCAAGCTGTGCAGCCTTGACAGCCAGAGAGAGGCCGACTCCGCGTATGTTTCATGACCATCCAACAGACAACCGGCGGTGAGACATGGTGCTGGTCTAAAAGTATCTCACGTCTGCCACTCTTGCGCCACCGAGACTCTCTTATTCTCTCCCTCTCGCATGTCGCACTTGGCTTTAATCTTGTTTTCGCACAAAACGCGCGCGCTCCGGCCAGAGTCAATGTTCTGCGCCATGACGCATGCGCCATGACGCATGCGCCTATCTCTGTTTTCGCGCCGTTTCGCCAGCCATGACCTGGGCCAACGTCTCGAGATGTTGCTAAGTTCACCGGAACCAAGATATCTCTCAGATGACGCGTTGATGAAGCTAACCTAGCAGCTAGCAGCGAGCTGAGGGTGAATGACAGGCTGATGATGAAGCTAACCTAGCAGCTAGCAGCGAGCTGAGGGTGAATGACAGGCTGATGATGAAGCTAACCTAGCAGCTAGCAGCGAGCTGAGGGTGAATGACAGGCTAGTGATGAAGCTAACCTAGCAGCTAGCAGCGAGATGAGGGTGAATGACAGGCTGGTGATGAAGCTAACCTAGCAGCTAGCAGCGAGATGAGGGTGAATGACAGGCTGGTGATGAAGCTAACCTAGCAGCTAGCAGCGAGATGAGGGTGAATGACAGGCTGATGATGAAGCTAACCTAGCAGCTAGCAGCAAGCTGAGGGTGAATGACAGGCTGATGATGAAGCTAACCTAGCAGCTAGCAGCGAGATGAGGGTGAATGACAGGCTGATGATGAAGCTAACCTAGCAGCTAGCAGCGAGCTGAGGGTGAATGACAGGCTGATGATGAAGCTAACCTAGCAGCTAGCAGCGAGCTGAGGGTGAATGACAGGCTGATGATGAAGCTAACCTAGCAGCTAGCAGCGAGCTGAGGGTGAATGACAGGCTAGTGATGAAGCTAACCTAGCAGCTAGCAGCGAGCTGAGGGTGAATGACAGGCTGATGATGAAGATAACCTAGCAGCTAGCAGCGAGCTGAGGGTGAATGACAGGCTGAACCTAGTCTGGGTAGAATGATATTATATATGTATGGACAGGATATGAAAATGTAAATGCTTGCAGCTGCATTTTCAGCAACCTCGAACCGAAATCGTTCAGCGTGAATTCTTGGATGTAAATAAGATTTTGAAGGTTCTTTTAATACGGCATAAATATATTATTGGCTGTTTGACCCGTGAATTGCTTTTGCATACAGACAGAGAAGTGATTGATTTCGAAATCAACGCTTCTCTATAAAGTGTCACCGTATTTCTTAGCCGGTAACGTCGTGTCTGCATTGATATTCCGCTTCGTAATATGCGTACGAGTTTCGACTTGCCGATGGCCACTTGCTGCTTGCTGCCAGCTCCTTATGTAGATGCTATAGGAACACAATGATATGGACTGACCACGTGACCGAGCGGTCGGATAGGAAACGTAGACACACATCGACCACCAATCAACAAGTTAACTCGTGTATCATACATACTTATATGCTTAGTGCTTTACACCTCAAGGACGCAAATGCATGAATTAGTTATGTATGCAAATTGCAAAAAACTCTAGACTGACTTAATGGCCGAGAGCAGTGGTACGGGCAGAGTGGCTAACTCAGCCTTCAAAAGCCAATTTACTCACTGTAGAAAGCGCTATCCAGGCTATAGAGATCAGTGGGAAGACATGATAAAGTGGCTCAACATGGCGTCAAAGTCTCACTGTACGAAGCGCTATCCAGGCTATAGAGATCAGTGGGAAGACATGATAAAGTGTCTTAATACAGCATCAAAGTCTCGCTGTACGAAGCGCTATCCATGGCTATAGAGATCAGTGGGAAGACATGATAAAGTGTCTCAACATGGCGTCAAAGTCTCGCTGTACGAAGCGCTATCCAGGCTATAGAGATCAGTGGGAAGACATGATAAAGTGTCTCAATACAGCATCAAAGTCTCGCTGTACGAAGCGCTATCCAGGCTATAGAGATCAGTGGGAAGACATGATAAAGTGTCTCAATACGATATCAAAGTCTCGCAGTACGATGCGCTATCCATGGCTATAGAGATCAGTGGGAAGACATGATAAAGTGGCTCAATACGATATCAAAGTCTCGCTGTACGAAGCGCTATCCATGGCTATAGAGATCAGTGGGAAGACATGATAAAGTGTCTCAATACAGCATCAAAGTCTCGCTGTACGAAGCGCTATCCAGGCTATAGAGATCAGTGGGAAGACATGATAAAGTGTCTCAACATGGCATCAAAGTCTCGCTGTACGAAGCGCTATCCAGGTATAGAGATCAGTGGGAAGACATGATAAAGTGTCTCAATACGGCATCAAAGTCTCGCTGTACGAAGCGCTATCCATGGCTATAGAGATCAGTGGGAAGACATGATAAAGTGTCTCAATACAGCATCAAAGTCTTACTGTACGAAGCGCTATCCAGGCTATAGAGATCAGTGGGAAGACATGATAAAGTGTCTCAATACGGCATCAAAGTCTCGCTGTACGAAGCGCTATCCAGGCTATAGAGATCAGTGGGAAGACATGATAAAGTGTCTCAATACGGCATCAAAGTCTCGCTGTACGAAGCGCTATCCAGGTATAGAGATCAGTGTCCAACATGGCGCACACGCTTGGAGTCGGCCACTCTAGAACCGTAGCAAGACGCTCTCGGGCCGGACAACGATGTTGTTGTTCTTGCAAGCAACACCGCTGCCATAGCAACGTGTCTTCGTGGTGATGTAAGCCTAGCCTTGTTTAGTCGAGCCGAAACAACAGCTTCCTTTATTTCATTTTTTCTCTTACGTGGGTAGATCGGCTATTTTTGTTTACCTGTTTATTGACGATATGATAACAAGGTCGATCCTTCGTGTTGCACAACTCAGTAAGGCTGGTCTGCTTCTTAGCTTGCTGCTTAAGGACTATATTGCATCTTCTGCCAATAATTGAAAGCCAAGCCATGTTATGATGGAACTGACCAAAGATTCATTTAATTTTTAACACATCTTCGATGTTTCGATGGTCCATCTTCGATGGATTCGAGCAGCAAGTGACACGGTGAGACCACGGTGTGATGACTGCTTGACAAGCCTGTGTGCCATTGCGCACCCGACCGCTTGGATTCGAGCAGCAAGCGACACGGTGAGACCACGGTGTGATGACAGCTTGACAAGCCTGTGTTCATTGCGTACCCGACCGCTTGGATTCGAGCAGCAAGTGACACGGTGAGACCACGGTGTGATGACAGCTTGACAAGCCTGTGTGCCATTGCGTGCTAACAGCTTGGATTCGAGCAGCAAGTGACACGGTGTGATGACAGCTTGACAAGCCTGTGTGCCATTGCGCACCCGACCGCTTGGATCCAAGCAGCAAGTGACACGGTGAGACCACGGTGTGATGACAGCTTGACAAGCCTGTGTGCCATTGTGCACCCGACCGCTTGGATTCGAGCAGCAAGTGACACGGTGAGACCACGGTGTGATGACAGCTTGACAAGCCTGTGCCATTGCGCACCCGACCGCTTGGATTCGAGCAGCAAGTGACACGGTGAGACCACGGTGTGATGACAGCTTGACAAGCCTGTGTGCCATTGTGCACCCGACCGCTTGGATTCGAGCAGCAAGCGACACGGTGAGACCACGGTGTGATGACAGCTTGACAAGCCTGTGTGACATTGCGTACCCGACCGCTTGGATTCGAGCAGCAAGTGACACGGTGAGACCACGGTGTGATGACAGCTTGACAAGCCTGTGTGCCATTGCGCACCCGACTGCTTGGATTCGAGCAGCAAGTGACACGGTGAGACCACGGTGTGATGACAGCTTGACAAGCCTGTGTGCCATTGCGCACCCGACCGCTTGGATTCGAGCAGCAAGCGACACGGTGAGACCACGGTGTGATGACAGCTTGACAAGCCTGTGTGCCATTGCGCACCCG
This sequence comes from Nemurella pictetii, assembly GCA_921293315.2. NCBI lineage: Eukaryota > Metazoa > Arthropoda > Insecta > Plecoptera > Nemouridae > Nemurella > Nemurella pictetii. The sequence goes on from OV121126.1 coordinate 10,264,576, forward strand.
ACCGCTTGGATTCGAGCAGCAAGTGACACGGTGAGACCACGGCGTGATGACAGCTTGACAAGCCTGTGTGCCATTGCGCATCCGACCGCTTGGATTCGAGCAGCAAGTGACACGGTGAGACCACGGTGTGATGACAGCTTGACAAGCCTGTGCCATTGCGCACCCGACCGCTTGGATTCGAGCAGCAAGCGACACGGTGAGACCACGGTGTGATGACAGCTTGACAAGCCTGTGTGCCATTGCGCATCCGACCGCTTGGATTCGAGCAGCAAGTGACACGGTGAGACCACGGTGTGATGACAGCTTGACAAGCCTGTGTGCCATTGCGCACCCGACCGCTTGGATTCGAGCGGCAAGCGACACGGTGAGACCACGGTGTGATGACAGCTTGACAAGCCTGTGTGCCATTGCGAACCCGACCGCTTGGATTCGAGCAGCAAGCGACACGGTGAGACCACGGTGTGATGACAGCTTGACAAGCCTGTGTGCCATTGCGCATCGCACCGGGGTGCCGCCATCTTTGAAGACCCTCGCCGAGTGCAACGGGGGTCAAGTGACAGTTGACCCTCGGCTCTTTGCGAGACGCTGGTGTTTTCGTGTCGCGCGTTGCTTGCCTTGAAGACCACGTTGACCTCGCAGTGCTGGATGCTGGATGCTGGCTGGATCACTTTCCGTTTCATGATGTAGTATTTATTTTTATATCATTTTTATTCCTGATTTGTTTGTTGATACTGATTTTATAAACAAGCCTAGTAAATTACAAAACAAAAAGTCTAGTGTGCGGGGAGGGACCATATCTAAAAATGGACGTAGTTTTGCACACCTACCAACCCCTAAAACCAAACTTCGACGGCGTTATTTCAAAATGTCAACAATTGAACTAACACGTAGGCTTTGAATTTGTCAATAACCAAGGATTGAATACATTCACTGATCGGATTATCTCTGTAGGTAAACTGATTGCAAATTAACCAAATCTTATCTAAAATAGTGTAGGTAACATTTCACATTTCGGTTGTGTGAAGTTGGCAACAAAAAGCAGCTGTTTTGAACACTATTGTAAAAGTAATCTTTCCCCTGTGAACGAACTGTTTGTTCGATTTTCGTAACATTTTCAGAGTTCTTCGTAATGTTCTAACGAGCACATGCTGTCACCCTATCATCATGTATTTTCTGCTTCGCGACCACAACTTTTTGCAACGGTTAAATATTGCGGAAACTCGGATTTTCCTTGGCAATATTATCACTTGAAACCTGTATCTTTCTGGAAACACCGGTTCTCATGAGATCACTGAAGTTAAGCAACATCGCGCTGAGCCAGGTGTTTGATGGGTGACCATCATGCACATGATCAGTTCTGTTCGGGAGAGAGGTTGGAGGGTTTGAAGTTAGTACAACAACTTTACTCGCCTTGCTTATCAACCTCTCGACAACACGGATTAGTGGAGTAATCTTGTTGTTCGAGTTGCACCGTCCTTCGGAAGGGACGTAAAGCCGGTGGTCCCCTCGGTGCTTTTCGACAGGAGTAGGCTACGTGCCGGCACCGGGTTTCCCCTCCTCCCTTCTAGCCATAGGTTAGGTTCATTATCACCCTCATCATCACCATTTCATTCACCGACGCCATTAGACCAGTGCCAAAGGGCCAGTTGTCAAAACAGTGCGTCGTTAAGCACCAATAATCAATCTGTATCTTTCCGAATATTCAAACTTGCCAAAAGGGCTCTTAGCACCAGTCTTGAAAATCATCCATCCACTCGGGGATTCGAACCCCAGCCTGCATCCAAATTGTCTCAGAGAGGTGCTTGATAATGGAAACTGATGCTATTTTCTTGAAGCTTCAGGATTCAACTTAGTACAGGCCTCACTATCATCACCATTCTGAGGAAAGTAGAGGCGGTTTTTTGGATAAGATTCAGCTACAGCAGAAGCAGGAGGTTGCGGTAGATTACCTCCTAACTTGAATCGGGAGGAAAACCATGGAATTCGGTGAGAGATATCTGCACTTGGTGATAGATATGAAACCGGAAGTTTGCTAGACCGGACCGGACAAGGAAGCAGGGAGGCCGAGATAGCCGGGAAAATTCTCTGACGCTGACCAACTGGGCTTCCCTCGGGAAGGGACACCTCTTTTATTGTCTTTGTTGTTGGAATTCTATTTTTTTATTTAGACTGACTTCAAAAACTGATCTATTTTAAACTATATATATTAAAAATCCGATAATGCAGACACCATATCCATGTGTGGCCACGTGTGTATAAGTTCACTGCCGCGATGTGAGATGTCTATTAGCCAGACGCGTGGGCACAGCCTTTGTGTGACCTAGATCCATCGAATTCACCATCGGCATTGCTAGCGACAAGCGCAGACCTGCACTGCAGCTTGCAGCTCGCAACAACGCCTGCTGGCTGTCCTTAGTTGACATTGTTGGACGCTTTGGTTGCTCAATCTACCATCAGAATGGTCCGGCTCGTATTTATACTACCACAAAATAACATTTATTTTATACCTTGAATGTGGGCTTAGACTGGAAATATTCGCTGTGTGCTTCGCTAGATATTTGTCATTAGGCTAGGATCGCCAGCCAGCTTGTCAGGCCCGCGTCGAGCAGCAGGGAGTCTAGCAAACAGCAAGGCTCTGTATCTCAAGGGTTGACAGACTACAGGCTAGGATCGCCAGCCAGCTTGTATGGCCCGCGTCGAACAGCAGGGAGTCATAGCAAACAGCAAGGCTCAAAGCAGATCTCAAAGCAGGCAGCACAGCTTTGCGAAACGTCGGGAATAGTTTGAGTTTGGTAGCTTATCATTTAATAACCTAGTTAAATTTGCAAAAACTCAAGTGCATAATATTGGGAAATGACATGAGTCTTAAGCCAGTAATTAACAGATAGGTTATTTGGAATGGATGGATTTTGATATTTGATCGTGGGCACCCATAACGCTAGTTTCCCAAGCCTCAACACTGGTCTGCTTAACCTCTTCAAGCAGTGCAGACGCCTCTCATCGCGACACGTGCTCTGTATGACAAAGCTCGGGGTCCTAAACGCATTACTGCAATTGAACAGTCAGATATCTAGGTCACTGGCTGGCTGACTGGCTGGATGGATGTTGATTGGACTCGATTGGCGGGGATTGACGAGTGATAAGGGGCCATGCCCTGCTGGCGTGCTTCTCATCAGCAAGTTGGCCCGCGACGGCAACTTAGCGCCACGGCGGGCTGGTGTTGGCAGCCCCGGAAGTGAGCCTTAACTTCATACATATATCCAGGCAGTAGGATGCAGGAAACACTGCCAGCAAACATCTCACCAGGCTGTAGGATGCAGGACACTCTGCCAGCAAACATCTCACCAGGCTGTAGGATGCAGGACACTCTCTTAGAAAACATCTCACCAGGCTGTAGGATGCAGGACACTCTGCCAGCAAACATCTCACCAGGTTGTAGGATGCAGGACACTCTGCCAGCAAACATCTCACCAGGCTGTAGGATGCAGGATACTCTGCCAGCAAACATCTCACCAGGCTGTAGGATGCAGGACACTCTCCCAGCAAACATCTCACCAGGCTGTAGGATGCAGGACACTCTCCCAGCAAACATCTCACCAGGCTGTAGGATGCAGGACACTCTGCCAGGAAACATCTCATTAGGCTGTAGGATGCAGGACACTCTCCCAGCAAACATCTCACCAGGCTGTAGGATGCAGGACACTCTGCCAGGAAACATCTCACAGGCTGTAGGATGCAGGACACTCTGCCAGCAAACATCTCACCAGGCTGTAGGATGCAGGACACTCTGCCAGCAAACATCTCACCAGGCTGTAGGATGCAGGACACTCTGCCAGCAAACATCTCACAGGCTGTAGGATGCAGGACACTCTGCCAGCAAACATCTCACCAGGCTGTAGGATGCAGGACACTCTGCCAGCAAACATCTCACCAGGATGTAGGATGCAGGAAACTGCCAGCAAACATCTCACCAGGCTGTAGGATGCAGGACACTCTGCCAGCAAACATCTCACCAGGCTGTAGGATGCAGGACACTCTGCCAGCAAACATCTCACCAGGATGTAGGATGCAGGACACTCTGCCAGCAAACATCGCAGTCTCACCATGCTGTAGGATGTAGGACACTGCTTCTTTGCTATCACCCCACGACGATTGTGTCGCCAGCTCATCAACGCTATTTCGGCAGAGCTGCCTAAATGTTTAGCCAGAGGACAGCTGCAGCAGCGTTCTCACCAGAATTTTTTTGCTAAAATTGAAGAAATTTTGTCGTCAAAAAATTAAATCGCAGGAGCGAGCAGCTGTAGTTTTTCGTTGTAACTTTGGCAGCAATGCTTCAATCGCTGGACGGATCCACCTGGCACTCTGCTGTCAGATTCGCAATCGCACAACACAAGTTAAAATATGTATGTTAAATATTAGATTCTGTATAATATTAATAATTACACTAACCGTGCCAAAATTAAGGCATAAATATTTATGATGTCATTCTTTGTCGGTTGCATTTTAAGCGAGTCATTTCCCATTATTTTTAATGTGAATTATCGCAGCTCTGCACATCACCGGGGGTGAGAAACTCTGCGCTCGAAACCGCGATTTTGTCCCAAGACATGACCACGTTGCACCATTACACCGGAACGGGGTACTTGTAATTGAAAAATAATCATTTACCGTGTCGATTCGAACCTAAGTGCAAACACTCGACGTTGTATTACGGTTGACATGAATTATTATGAAAACTAAATATCCGTTCCGCAATTTGTATCCCTCCCGGGATTTGAACCCAGATCTTTCGCCTGTCCGTGGATAAGCGTTAACCAATTCACTTATTTCATTCAATCATAATTCTATCATAGTGACGTCATGATAGCCACTCGCTAAAGCCAGGCAGAGCAATTCGGGTCGTGATGTTCCCTATCTTCCTTTGTTATTTAGCAGAGCTAATTAATATTGTTTTCCAAACTGGTAGTACGTCCAGTGGGTGTCTGACGTCATTTTTCTCTGAGTGGAGTGGGTCTACTCGGTGAAAGATCTGAGTATAAATCAACGAATCAAGGCAAAGCTGTGTAGCATTACCACAATGAAAACGAAACGAACATTCGAATTGGGTGTCGTCAGTTAAGGATTGCGAAATATGAGCGGTAACGGACAACAATGATCGAAACCTTTGTCCAAAAGCAGCCATGCGTAACGTCGAACTAGATTTTTCCTTTACTTGTTTACTTTTCCATCGGAAATTCACAATGTAATGTAAATGACTCACTTTTCCCGAAGTACACTCATTATAACACAGAAACTGTAGTCGAGCAAAGCGATGCATGAACAACACAAGGGTATGAATGTCATGTGAGCTGCTATCAGCGTTGTCAGTGTGTTCAGTCCGTCACAGCGAACAAAGAAATGTCCGACCAAGAGTTGTTTTTCATACTCTGTGTAACTAATCTCTCGAACGAAACTAGTTCCAAGTTCTAGAAGCGATGACCATAGCGAAGCTAGCACAAAGCAAATGCAGTCGCGATCAAGGCTGGTGATAAAAACTGATTCAACAATTCATATATTACACTAATCACTTGTTTAGTCATCGTTAGTTAAACAATATGACATGAATAATGTAAGCCTGGGATATACCATTGCTGGCTTTTTTTTTACTTAGTTATTTTTGTCTCCCTGTACAGTTTATTTACCGGGAGAGTGTTAACTGCGCTAGTATATTTGAAACGAACTTTGTATTGCCTACTTCACACAACTGAAATATGAAATGTTACCTACAATATTTTAGATTTGAGTTGGGTAATTTATTTTTAGATACAGATAATCAGATCAGTGAATGTATTTAATTAATGGGTTTTGACATATTAAATTCAATCGTTTTAGTTTCATTGTGGACATTTTGATGTTTCGCCGTTGAAGTCTGGTTGTAGGAGCTGGTACTTTCAAAAAGGCTTCCATTTTTTTTGTAGTGATCTCTCCCTGTAGAGACTGTGGAGTCCTACAAAGTTCAAAACGTTATCTTGCTATTCTTATGTGACTCATTTGACATGGATTTCCTAATTATACTCGAGTCAATAGCCAGAGTGGCTTTAGGCCCTTATGTAGAACATGACCGAGACATTATACCTTGAAAGTCGAGGACATTCGAACATTTTATGGTTGGTGTTAACTTGTTGCCATCACTTGTTGACTATTAGCTTAGAAAATACAAACAACTGCCATTTCAAGCATAAACCATATTTTAAAAAAACTATTTACTATATTAGAGATGCATAGTAATCCTTTATTAATATTGTATTAGAATTATGCAGAAAATAAGGCAAGATAGAAACAACTTAACCGAACAATCCACATTATGTATTTGAAAAAGTGTTGACACGAAAGTATTAACTGAATGAATTCAGATTTCAGACAACCCTTTTCTAGCTGGTGATAATCCCCATTCACTCTCTAACTGGCTTGTAGCAAAGTGTCTGTTCCCTGTAGAAAAACTTATGTCGAAAATATGTGAACTTTGGGTATAAATCGTTCTAGAGCCAAAACAAATACCATGTCAAAAATGTGAATTAAAAATGTGAATTGAATTTTATTCCATCCATTAAAATTCAATCAAAATTATGTCATGATAGCCACTCGCTAAAGCCAGTTAGAGCAATTCGGGTTGTGATTTCCCTATCTTCCTTTGTTATTTAGCAGAGCTAATTAATATTTTTTCCAAACGGGTAGTACGTCCAGTGGGTATCTGACGTCATTTGTCGCTGAGTGGCTTGCCTAAGGAAAAGTACCACACAGAGTTGAGCGCGACATTTCATCGGCATCGACGGCTCGTCAACTTCACAGACATAATAGTCATTTTGTTTGTCCCGGTCAAGGGCCACCACGCGTCGAATGCAAACGTGTTTTCGTCGGTTTGGTTACGTATCGGGTGTCGCCTACGCCGAGGTCTCGACGCCAAGGACAGCTCGTGCACAAGAACTTGAAGCGTTGTCATCCGGGACGAAGATGCTTCATGGCATTTCTTCATGCTTTTTTTAGGGTTAGGCCCACTGATCTCTATTCGCGCTTCGTACAGCGAGACTTTGATGCCATATTGAGACACTTTATCATGTCTTCCCACTGATCTCTATAGCCTGGATAGCGCTTCGTACAGCGAGACTTTGATGCCGTATTGAGACACTTTATCATGTCTTCCCACTGATCTCTATAGCCTGGATAGCGCTTCGTACAGCGAGACTTTGATGCCGTATTGAGACACTTTATCATGTCTTCCCACTGATCTCTATAGCCATGGATAGCGCTTCGTACAGCGAGACTTTGATGCCGTATTGAGACACTTTATCATGTCTTCCCACTGATCTCTATAGCCTAGATAGCGCTTCGTACAGCGAGACTTTGATGACATATTGAGCAATTTTGGGCTACGTCTGCTACTTCAATTTTCATCAAATTTACAGGCTTATATGTGAAAAGGTAAATTTGGTGTCGAAACGATTTATTATTGAAGGAATAATTTAACTTAGGTATTAGGTTAGGTATCACAGCTTGAAAAGTGCATTTTTGGGGTGACTCAGATGGCGAAAACCTGCACTTCACTTTCTTTGAATTTGGCTCAATACGTTGCGCTATCCAGGTAATTGAGATCAGTGGATATTGCCCATTAACAAGTGGCGTTGAGTTCAAGCCCTGATCAACGAATGCTTCTCATCAATATGTATGAAACCAAACCGTGTTCTGACTTCTGTTGGCTGCTACATCCACCGTCGAGGTGATCCTGCTGCAATATCCTCCAACCGATCTAAGAAATCAGCATCTCTCATGGTCATGGACCATTCCGTGGGTCCGCTTTTCGTGTACTACAGCACTCTCCTTACTTACTCTATGCCCTATAACGCTACAAGATCACCATAATGCATTCTCAAACGTTGACCAACTTTAAATGGATTCTATTTATAAAGCATGCGAAATATCGGAATGCTAAATATAAACGCACACAAAGACTGAATGGCCTAATACTCCCCCCCCCCCACCCATGTCTAAACAAAGATCAATAGTCGGGTTCTCTCTCTTCTGAGCGAGACGGCTGTAAATATCATCGTCTCTGTTGCTGCGACGTGATGCAACCTCCTGGCTTCTATCAACATCAACAAAACAAACAACTTCCCCTCTCGCGTTGCGTGGAGAGCCACGCTCGCGCCGGAGTGGCCAACTCGCGGATAGCTCACAAAATGTCAACAATTTAACTAAAACGCAGGCTTCTAACATGTCAAATTACTACTTAAATACATTCACTGATCTGATTATCTGAAGGTAGGTACACTGATGATAAATTAACCAAATCGAATCTAAGAGAATGTGGGTTACATTTTCACATATGATTTGTGTGAAGCTGGTTTGACATAGCCTGTTACGAACGCTAGTAAATGAACTAGTGGAACTAGTAGTCATTATGCCTCCCTGGAAGCCCAGGCGGTAGCATTACCGCCTGGATAATTCTAGAGAGAACTGATCAAGATGATGGTTTTGTTATCCTGAATTCCAATTCGCCGAGCAATAATAGCGTGTCTCGGACAGAACTCATGTGTAAACTGTATTCAACCATCAAACAAACCAGAACCAGTCCATCTCTACTCGCTATCGCCACACTCTTCTTACGCTGTTTCCCGTCCAGAATTTACATCGCTCTTCCAAAACAACAAAAGTACGTGACCAGTTCACCGCTCCCGACGCGTCAGAGCCCTCCCCCCCACCCCGTCCGCCGCACTCCACTTCCTATTCCCCTCCCGAACATCTGATCGCCAGCCATTCTCTGTCCGACGCCGCTGTCACCGGGATTCAGTTCTAGGCGAGTCTTCATCCGGGCAAGTCGCGAGTGAAGAAGTCGCCTACGACCGTCCCATTGTGTCCACCCGTCGAAACCCCACAGCGTCGCCGGTGTTCGAACACGTTCAACTGCACTCCGTGCTAAACCGTGTGTCTAGTGCTTGCTGGTGTGTGTATTATGAGCGGCATCTGTGCTCGACAGCATCGAACCGTGCGGACGCGTGCGTGTCCCGAGCTAAGGGTGTCGTTCAGGGGTGTCGCGTGACGCGTTAGGCTGGAAGTGCGACGGAAGAAGGTCAAGATTCCGGTAGCTAACTTCGGGGCGGAAGGTCCGTGGGTGGGCGCTGAGGCTGCTGCGAGACCTCGAAGGGACGAGATGGGGCAGATCGGGACTGATGTGAGTAGCTACATGAGAACAGCTAGGGGAAGGTGGTATCCTTCCTGCTGCTGCTTACTCTACGGTGGTGTAATTAGTGGGTCATTTGACGTACCGTGCGTTCTGCTGATGAAAACAATGGTTGGGTAACGCCAAATTTTTTCAGAAAATCTATATGACTGGTATTTAATGATGCTGTTTACTATGTAGCATTAAATACACAGAAAAATAGTTTTTCTGGAAAGTAATGTGCTAAGATTTGGAAAATACACGAGTCTTTTAAGAAATTAATAACGTAATAACTGTCTGCTTGATAAATTACTATATCTCTGGCTGTGTTTTCAATGTCCAATTGTCCAATCCAATACTGGATACACCAAAATGTGAGAAACAATAGTCAACTGGACTTGCTGGGACGAACATTATGCTACTTAGTGGGACAGTCCCATTTGTCCCTCTTCTAAAAACAACAAAATACTGGAGGTGTGCTACTTTAATATGATGCGCAACTTCTGAGTAACCCAGATTGAAAAAAAAACCATTCATTATCGACTACATACCGAAAAATGAAATCGTTCCAACTATGTAGCACTCGCATCCCAATATTACACGGTAAACTACGGATTATTTCAACAGCTTACATTGACTGCACTGACAACACTAGTGTTATTGTTGACAGAACCTACACCCATCATCATCATTATGGCCTCTAGCGATTCCTGCGCTTACATATCGGCATCAGGCTATGTGACAATCTTGCGTCAGCGCTCCGGCCAAACGCAGGGGCCGAGTTTGATGAATTTTCAAAGATACTTTCCCAATTTCGCAACGCACGTCCCCTAACTTCACTAACTATCGCTAAGTTTACTCTAAAATCGAAAGTTACGACCATTTCTGTTTCGTCAACGACATACAACTTCTGCGAATGGTCCTAAACAAAGCTTTGCCCTAGTATATTTTTATATACTGCACTAAAACGCTTTTTACTGAAATTTTACCGAGAGTAAAAATAATGCACCTGGCGAGCCATACGTTTTAGAATCAGTTGAGCACGGTTGCCGGAATGTCGGCTCTTGGATTTGACATTGACTGAGTATGCAATCCATACAGCTTCAAGGTCTCTTTCCGTTGAAAGCAGCTCGATTTCCTGTTAGCGTCGGGAGCAGCTCCGAAAGCCTCCAGTGTTTACCATGACTGCCTGTACCATGCCAAACAAACGGACGCTTTTTGCACGCAACAACTCCTAATACCAAACTTCATTTGCGGAAATTGAAAGTGTTAATATTGAAACTTAAACGTATGATTTAAATAAGTAAATATCCGCAAATTAAAAACATTCACTGAACTGATTATCCGCAGGTAAACTGATAATAAATTAACCAACGAGAGTGTTAATCATCAATAAGTCATGATATAATATTAGAAATAACAAATGGAGGATACGGATCATTTGTCTTCATCTCAGATGCCTTCACCTGAATAGCGCATCGTATTGAGCCAAGGTTCAAGAGAAGCCAGATTTTCGCCACCTTTGTCGCCCAACGTTCAAAGCCAATGCACTTATCGTGCTGTTATACCGAGAACTATGAAATGAAACGTTTCCCAAACAAGTATAAAATCGTTTCATACACCAAATTTATCTTTATAATGAATTTGATGGTAATTGCAAGTGGGAGAAGGTTTCCGAAATGTCACAAAATGGCATCAAAGTCTCGCTGTACGAAGCGCTATCCAGGCTATAGAGATCAGTGGGAAGACATGATAAAGTGGCTCAATACAGCATCAAAGTTTCACTGTACGAAGCGCTATCCAGGCTATAGAGATCAGTGGGAAGACATGATAAAGTGTCTCAATACGGCATCAAAGTCTCGCTGTACGAAGCGCTATCCAGGCTATAGAGATCAGTGGGAAGACATGATAAAGTGGTTCAATACGGCATCAAAGTCTCACTGTACGAAGCGCTATCCAGGCTATAGAGATCAGTGGGAAGACATGATAAAGTGTCTCAATACGGCATCAAAGTCTCGCTGTACGAAGCGCTATCCAGGCTATAGAGATCAGTGGGAAGACATGATAAAGTGGCTCAATACGGCATCAAAGTCTCACTGTACGAAGCGCTATCCAGGCTATAGAGATCAGTGGGAAGACATGATAAAGTGTCTCAATACGGCATCAAAGTCTCGCTGTACGAAGCGCTATCCAGGCTATAGAGATCAGTGGGAAGACATGATAAAGTGGTTCAATACGGCATCAAAGTCTCACTGTACGAAGCGCTATCCAGGCTATAGAGATCAGTGGGAAGACATGATAAAGTGTCTCAATACGGCATCAAAGTCTCACTGTACGAAGCGCTATCCAGGCTATAGAGATCAGTGGGAAGACATGATAAAGTGTCTCAATACTGCATCAAAGTCTCGCTGTACGAAGCGCTATCCAGGCTATAGAGATCAGTGGGAAGACATGATAAAGTGTCTCAATACGGCATCAAAGTCTCGCTGTACGAAGCGCTATCCAGGCTATAGAGATCAGTGGGAAGACATGATAAAGTGGTTCAATACGGCATCAAAGTCTCACTGTACGAAGCGCTATCCAGGCTATAGAGATCAGTGGGAAGACATGATAAAGTGTCTCAATACGGCATCAAAGTCTCACTGTACGAAGCGCTATCCAGGCTATAGAGATCAGTGGGAAGACATGATAAAGTGTCTCAATACTGCATCAAAGTCTCGCTGTACGAAGCGCTATCCAGGCTATAGAGATCAGTGGGAAGACATGATAAAGTGCCTCAATACAGCATCAAAGTCTCACTGTACGAAGCGCTATCCATGGCTATAGAGATCAGTGGGAAGACATGATAAAGTGTCTCAATACGGCATCAAAGTCTCGCTGTACAAAGCGCTATCCAGGCTATAGAGATCAGTGGGAAGACATGATAAAGTGTCTCAATACGGCATCAAAGTCTCGCTGTACGAAGCGCTATCCATGGCTATAGAGATCAGTGGGAAGACATGATAAAGTGTCTCAATACGGCATCAAAGTCTCACTGTACGAAGCGCTATCCAGGCTAAAGAGATCAGTGGCTCTTCCCGAGAAGCATATAAACCTGTTATTTGGCTGACGCAATCCCCGAAGCATGATGCAACTTCTGCTAGGGGTTAGTTGATGTTGATGTTGATGTTGAAGTTGAACTCGGCGTGTGACCGGCATTCGGCCAGGTTAAAAACAGCTTGCTCAGTTGGCAACGCGAGCTGCATTCTAGTCGTTGCCATCTCATGGTCGCAGTGGCGGCGCTAAGGGGGTGCATGGGGACGCAAGCGCCCCCCAAAAACATAGCAAACGTGCTGTCTTAATAAAATGAGTCCTGTCTTTCAAGTTATCTGTGATTTCTATTACCATGTCGCCGTCAAGGTCAGGCTGCGTACACATTTTGGGGTGCATATTTCGTCTCTACTTGTAACTAGTATTTGCATTTCTGTTGTAATCACGCCATTTACTATTTTTTGATGGTTACTAGTGTTTAACGACGCACTGTTTTGACAACTGGCCCCGTGGCGCTGGTCTAACGGCGTCGGTGAATGAAAGGGCGAAGATGAATCTAACCTATGGCTAGAAGGGAGGAGGGGAAACCCGGTGCCGGCACGTAGCCTACTCCTGTCGAAAACCACCGAGGGGACCACCGGCTTCACGTCCCTTCCGAAGGACGGTACAACTCGAACAACAGGATTCCTCCGCTAATCCGTGCTGTCGAGAGGTTGATAAGCAAGGCGAGTGAAGTTGTCGTACTAACTTCAAACCCTCCGACCTCTCTCCCGAACAAAACTGATCACGTGCATGATGGTCACCTATCCAACACCTGACTCGGCGCTATGTTGCTTAACTTCGGTGATCTCGCAAGAGCAGATGGCCGAACCCCATGACAATGTAACGGTAGCGTGGATGAATAAGAAGTAGCCCGATGGGACTTTGACCGTGGGTTTCTCGGCTAAGTGAATCACGCGCGAGATGACCGAAATTCGTGTCAATTGAATCTTGCGTCCTAGCGTCGCTGGTCCCTAGGAGTTTCGGCGCCAGTCTTGTTCAACATGCATCGGTTCTAACTCTTGCTAATTGGCACCCGAGCTTAGACCGTTGCTAAAGCTGCCAGCACAGCTTTGCGATACGTCGGGAAAAGTAGTTTGAGTTTCTTAGCTTTGTTGATTAAGTTTGATTTTAGGAGTTGGTACTCGTGCAAAAAGTCGCCCTTTTTTTCGGTGTGGTCTCTGCCTGTACACACACTCAGTTGTTTGTTAGTTACAGGGATAGCGACGCCATGCTCTATCGAACCCCGGACGTAGAAAATCAGTTGTACATTGATTTTCATGAATCAAACAGCTGTCTTGTAAATGCTATACGTACTGACAACGACCGGTGAGACACAGTGTATCATGCTGCCGTTGATGTACTTGGCCGTGGTCCATGCCTCGTGGTGCCTATTCTTGTTGGGGTGGGGGGGGGGGGGGGTTAGATTGTTATGCCTGTCGCAGGGGGGTGTTGACCCGCGGTCTGGAGGCGCGCATTTGGCAGCCGACCCAAACAACCCCCCCCCCCCCCTCCCCTCACCAGCAGGGTCGAGGACTCGTCAAAAAACATTCTGCTGCCCAAAATATTGCGATTTTAGACTCGGCACGTTGTTTGCACGATTGTAACATTTAGTTTTCTGTGGTGTTTTTGTACAAGATTTTAATTTATACATATTTATATTTATATATTTATTTAGTCCAGATTTATCTTGGTGGACGAGCCACAATTTAGCAATATCTTATATTAAAAGTTCATGTATTCTTCCTGAGGATAAAAACATTTTAGAAATTTTTAAATTGTATAAAAATTAAACTATTTGTTCAAACCTAATAGCTTGGCACTTATTGGTTCTGTTCTACCATGGAACCGGCTCGAGTTTATAGGAACTAGTTCAGTTATCATCCGGAAAAGACACTCTTTTATATGTCAGCTGTGAGTTGACGCTTGAGATTGAGCATCAGTGGCAAACAAAGCCCCCTCGATATTACGTGAGATGACGTAAGTAACGTTGTGTTAACTTGTACCTAGATGGCTGTGAGCTGCTTTAACTTCACCCCACGCTCACCATTCTGAGCTCAACAACGCTATTCCTGCAGAGTTTCCTGCATCCTAACAGCACATTACTCGCAACGTTCAACGGCGACGAATCCGCAGCGTCTTACGTCATGTCGCAACAATCGCTTCACAACGTGGCGCTAAAAATACGACGCGGATTTCACACACGAGTTGTAACTTCACACACAGCCAGCACGCGGCCAGGGAGTCGGATGGCGCGGGGGCAACCTTTCCCTTTCGCAGCGCGGCGACCTCGAAGTCTGGTCGATATTTTCCAGTGAATCTCCCCCTGCCCCCCCCCCCCCCCCCCCCCCCCACCCCATAGCGAGCTAGTGAACAGTGTCGACCTCTGGTTCAACGAGGCAATCAATGAGTTGTCACGTGACCCGTTCTGCCTGCTCGTGTTGATTCTCAATTGTGATTTTTAATTTTGATTATTATTAGTGTTGCTGTTGATCTAGTCCATGGGGGGCGATTTGGTAACTTTAATCATTCACTGAGAAATTAGATATCTATATATTTTGTCAATGATTATTATGGAACAATTATAAACGCTGCCGTCGTGAAGACGAGTGACTTTTCTAACCAAATTCTAAAAAAATCACACCAGGATTTATGGTAATTCACAAAAAAATGGCCGCCATTTGCATTCCACCAAGCCGTGAAACTAAATCCAGGCGGCGGTGTTTGAAAATCACAACATGAAACACTAGAACAGTGGCTAAACGTTTTATTTAACACTCGCATAGCTTCTAGCATTTTACTAGCTACTTTATTATTACACTTATCAACTAATGCAGCTAGAAATTAAGGTAAATCGGTGACTGATAATTACTTTCGCATCGTGTTGGTGTTAATGTTGACTACTAGCGCTGAGAGGAAATTAAATATACTTGAAGGTAAAAAAAGGTTGAAAACAAAACTTTTTTACATAAATACAGCGTTGTCGTGTGTTTGGCAAGTTTTTTCATAGTTGCTGAATATTCGAGAGCGATTTTATTTATTCAATGACGACCGTGCGAAGTATGTTTGCTTGAATGTGACCACATCTCGGTGGTCATCATACCGTTTTAGACAGAAATACCCATTTTTTTTCCTCGGCTTTGAATACCCGGCGGTCACCCACCCATGCGCTGGCTCCGCGCGACATTGCTTAACCTGCTCTATTCTCGTCGCTCTGAAGGCCGGTGCCAATTCGCGTTAGGAAATCGTTACAATGTCCAGAGCGTCGTCACGGCGCTCAGCTGCCGCCGAACACCGTGCTCTTTGTTGCAACAATTGCAACAAAACGAACTCCGTCGATGACGCGCCCGATCGGGCGGCTGGCCATGATTTTTAACTTCACGTTTAATTGTCTGGATCGTCCGGGCGGAGGGGAACTGTTAAACACTTAATCGCTCGGGTAATTGTTATGTAATTAAGTTTTTTCGAATTCTTAGGTTTTTCTAAATTAAGTTTTGGTCCCAGAGGCTAGGCACCTGCATATAATTTGACGAAAGGTTCTAGATTTGTGTTCACGCTCACGGTTTTGTTAGTGGAAAAATTTATCTGTTTTATGTTGAGTAGTTTAGTTGATAATGGCGCTTTTTGACGCTTTTGTTCAGAGTTTTTGCTACGAAAGCAACTTAATCTTTAGCCCAAGTTGACAAAATTTGCAATTTGCGTTAAACATCTTAAAAAGAAGATGCTGTGTTATTTTGAGGCAAATCGAGTGAATAGTTTTTCTTTAATTCGATCTTAAACGTTTTAGAATGTTTTCATCTCATTTCATTTTATATTTTCAGTGTAATTTCAGCCCTTAGAAGGCTAAACTCCAGAGTCCAGATAAAAACTCACCTCCACGGTGACAAGTTTTCAGTTGCTTCTATATTTTTTTCCTAACCGGAAGTCAACTATTTAACTTGAAATTGTAAAACCTAACCTATAATGGACGTGATAAAACACCATTCACAAATGATAAAGAAATCATCGTTGGTGACGCAATGTGACAAAATATTTGTCCAGAAACGCTGGCACGCTGCCGTACTCGATGCTCCGAAAGTTGTGCGAACAAATGGACCCATTTAAACACAAGAAACCGGAATGAAGATTACTCCAGCAGCGAGCAGCGTAACAAACGCACACGTGTGGTGCGGCTGGCTGTCTCAGACGTTGCGCTGAAACCATGAAACAGCAGCGACGTGACCCAGTATTGTGACCGGGTAATAAACATCCCAAAAACCGACACCTCTTTCAGACACCATACAGTCTGTCCATGGAGCTGTGAGCTTATATACCTACAGTGATACAGTCTGTCCAACATAAGGTCATGCTATGCTGAAAAAACATGGCCGCCATTTGCATTCCACCAAGTCATGAAACTAAATCCACAAGGCTGTGTTTGAAAATCACAACATGAAACACTAGAACAGTGGCTAAACGTTTTATTTAACACTCGCATAGCTTCTAGCATTTTACTATTATGTATGTAATTATTTATTGTGCTTTCGACAGGAGTAGGCTACGTGCCGGCACCGGGTTTCCCTCCTCCCTTCTAGGCTAGGCTAGCTTCATCATCATCATTTAATTCACCAACGCCGTTAGACCAGTGCCAAAGGGCCAGCTGTCAAAACAGTGCGTCGTTAAACACCAATAATCAATCAATCAATAAAAATAAACGGAATGTTCAGTGAAGGCTTGCCAACTTCACGGAAACCTTTATCATTACCGTTTTTAACTAAAGCAGTTGGAAATTAAGGTAAGGTGATGTCTGTAAATTTATTTGGCATCAAGTTGGTGTGAATGTTGTCCATCTAGCACTGAGCGGACTGTGTTATTCTGATATTAAATAGAGTACAGCTGGCCTGTTCATCGACTAGCGATGCTAAAGCCTTCGCACGTGACCGTCTATGAGCTAAAGCTGACTTACTGGCTGGACAGAATTACAATAGCGAGCCCTTGAGACACCTCGTGTGTTGCTTGCTGGACTTCCTGTGATGGCTCCATGCTGCTTTCAAGATTCCCCCTCCACCGACCATTTGCCGAAGTCTAGACATACTTCATTGGAAGAAACAAACAAGAACCTTCAGTGAATTAAAAGAAACGAAATATCAATTCCTAAATTTGTATCCGTACCGGGATTTGAACCATTCCACAGTCGCGAGTAAAGCATCATTGAAAGTGCATTGTCCTGGACGGGTGAAGATCCGGGTTCAATTTCCGGCACGGATACAAATTTAGGAATTGATAATTCGTTTCTAATAACAAATAACTACCATCCATGCAACGAGTATTTGCTTTAACTTACACCTTAAAGTACAGTTTATTCGCTGAGAGAGCATACGTGTCCGCATGGAGCGCTAGTGTCTTACGGATTCGTTTGTTTTCTTGTAACTCGGACCCTGCACTATTTTCAGCACATTCCACTTTTCCAATTTCGAATGAAAATCAGTTTCTACAAAAATTTACAGTTTATATATTACCCTAGGGCTTCGCGAACACTAATATAATCGTGTTGTGGATGAGCGTTAATCTTACGCTCATCCATAACACGATGACATGACTGTTTACGAAGCCCTAGGGAATGAATAAACTGTAAATTTTCTTGTTAGTGTGTTCGCAACTGTCTTTGCTGCAGAGTAGTGCTATAGTCTTTCCAGGATAAGATAATACTCAAAACATGACCGCCATTTGCATTCCACCAACTCATGAAACTAAATCCAGGCGGCGGTGTTTGAAAATCACAACATGAAACACTAGAACAGTGGCTAAACGTTTTATTTAACACTCGCATAGCTTCTAGCATTTTACTAGACTACTTTATTATTACAGTTATCAACTAATGCAGCTAGAAATAAAGATAAATCGGTGACTGATAATTTATCTTCCATCATGTTGGCAGTCGTATTGACTACTAGCGCTGAGCGGACAAGGTTATCCTTAAATTAAAAAGACTTGGGCCATCTGAGATGTGTACAATCCGGTGCTGCACCCAAGAATCTCGTGCAGCTCGAGTACCGGTCGCTGCCTCCTTCCCCGCACCTTGTCTCGCTCCCCTTGGACTGTCCAACAACAACAAAAACACCTACCACGTGTCAGAAACTGCGATGAATTGAATCCAGTCCTGATCACCTGTAGAGCAGCACCGGTGCGTTGCCAACAACAAGTTGGAAAAAAACGCATTCTTCAAGGACAAGTCAAGTATCAGATCTCTGGGGTCAGAAGAAGGGCGAGTGAAAAGCTCCTTGCAACCATCTCTTGAATGGGCTCTGATTATCGAATTGGCACCCCGCGCCTCGGATAGCTCGGTTGGTAGAGCACTCGCCCGGCAAACGGAGGATCCCGGGTTCGCGCGCGTTTAGCTCGGTAGCCCGGCTCAACTGCTCACTGCTGACGACGAGACACAGTATAGCAGCTTATGGACGTTACATGGCGTTACCATGGTGTAACTATCTCAAGCTCGACCATGCGTCCCTGAAATTTGAATGCATGCTCCCAACTTTAAATTTATCGTCGTTTCTGACCTTGTGCAGTTTATTTACTGAAAGAGTATACTTTTCCGCAGGGAGCGCCAGTGTTTGAAACTGCTGCTTTGTGTTGCCAACTTCACACAACCGAAGTGTGAAATGTTAATACAATATTAATGTTTAATTATTAGCTTACTGACAGATGATCAGATCGGTGAATGCATTTAATTAATGGTTATTGACATATTAAAAGCCTACGATTTAGTTTCATTGCTGACATTTTGAAATTCCGCCGTCCCAGTTTGGTTTTAGGAGTTGGCACGTGTGAAAAATTGTGACTGAAAATGACATCGATTCAGTTTAACCATTCGCAAGTCGCAGTGACGTAGACCTTAAAGATAATCTGAGATCGTGTCCCGTGTTCCGTCGCACTTCTTTGTCGTTATGCAAATGACGAGCGTCGAATGCAGTCCGCAGTTGCACCATCCGATGACCTCCAGCCAGCATGAAAACAAGTCCTTATTTCACATCTCCATCTCCGGGAGTCCACCTCAGGATGGATGGAAAGAATTGAACTAATGAAAAGGAAGGCTGAGCTAAACAACACAATATTTAGAATTGGGACCACGAAATAAAAGTTATGTTTAAGTCTCTACTTGGAGTGTCCAAACCCTAAAGCTCCTTTTACACGGTCACATTTTTTCATCACATTCCGTCAAACCCTTGTACAGCAGTCTTGTATACAACTGCATGTGACCGTGTAAACAGTCCATTGCACGGCAGTCTTGTCTACAACTGCATGTGACCGTGTAAACAGTCCATTGCACGGCAGTCCGTCACATAAAAGTCTTGTATGGCAGACTGTGGCACATTTTTTTCGGATAGCCCAGGCTCTATTTCCATCACATCTTGTATGGAATGCAGCCAATCAGAGATCAGAGATTGCGTGACGTCAAACTTTTCAAAAAATCGTGGCGGCAAATGTCAGTGAGCAGTGCAAAATTTGAAAGGGCTGCAATTAAAATGAATTAAAAGTTGATAGAAGTTTATTTTTAAATAGAAATCACACCCATACCTGACGTCTGACGAAAGTAGATCTAAATTCACTCTCATTTTTTTCTGAAATGTCAACTGACATCACTTCCATGGCCTACTGTGATAATAAATGTGATACAATGATGATTGTACCGTTTAAAAGGTCGTCACATTTTTCATCAAATCCGTCACACAAAACCTTGTACAATGTTTATATTACAGACTGCTGTGCAAGGGTTTGACAAAATGTGATGAAAAAATGTGACCGTGTAAAAGGGGCTTAATAATGGACGCATTTTTTGCACATACCCACCCCTACAACCAAATTTCAACTGCGGAATTTCAAAATTTCAACGATAATACTAAAACGTAGGCTTTTAATGTGTAAATAATCACGAATAAAACACATTCACTGATCTAAATATCTGTAGGTAAACTGATGTTTAATTAAGTGACTCGCATCTAAAATAGCGTATGTAAAATTTCAAATTTCTGCGGTGTGAAGTTGGCAACACAAAGCAGCTGTTTCGAACACTAGCGCTCCTTGCGGTGAAGTACGCTCTGCCAGTAAACGAACTGTAGACGGCTAGCGTCGGCGTTAGCAGCTGTGTTGAGATGATTGACAGGTTGTCTTAGCAGCGGCGGTGGTGTCTGGCTGACTGTTGATGTATTATCATCCGGAGCAGAGAGTGATGTGTGGATGATTGTTGTGATGCATTGCGTCTGGCCCGCTAGCTGGCTGCATGCATAAGTTGTACTCGTGGTCATTGTCATTCATTGGTCGCCCTTTCGGCGATGCCCTCTGCCCAGGGTGGCTGACTTTCTGGGTTGGTCTTCTGTATTCTGAAACTGAAGGGATTTCCATTGCATTAATGACGAAACAGACCAAATTTCCCAAAAGTTCAAGCTATATGTTATTTCCTTGTTACAAGAAATGCAAGAACACCGACTTTGTCCGTTACCATTATTTTCTTACTTATTACCAGGATCAAAAACCTTAAATAGCGAACATAAAATATGAAACAGCATTATTTCGGTAGCTTGATTCTTGAACTACATGATGCTAGAAAGAGAAGAAATTATTTATCGTTTCATTTTCCATGTTTTGAAGCAAATGCTTATTTATTTTACTAACACTTACTTAAATCAGTGGTTTTTATTTTTAAAATGCATCCGCTTTATTTTATTTGAATAAATTATTGAAATTATCGCCTGTCTCCGTTGGGCATCAATCATCGTTGACAATGAAATGACACGTCCTTGACAGCTTAGCCAATGACTCGGGAATGATGACATTCTGTCTCACCGTGTCTCACCGTGTCTCATCGTGTCTCACCGTGTCTCACCGTGTCTCATGGACATGCATGGACATGCACGGAGTCTGGCCGCTCTATTACGTCCAGGGTTTGTGTGTGAAGCTGTCTGCTTGCTGCCGGTGATAAGCCGAGTGTTTACATTCGGCGTTATCTCCGACGGCAAGGTTGTCTAACGCCCCCCCCCCCCCCCCCCCCTGCATCAAACTAGTCCAAAGGGCAATGTCGGGTTGTTACATATTAGTGTGTTATGCATCATCTTTTATTATTATGCTCAATTGCAGCTTTAAAATCGACGACTTTTACCGAATTTAATATTTCTGGGTGAGATCTGGGTCATTTTTTAGTTCTGTGGAATTGGGTGAGTTTCGGCCTTTGTTTTCTATACTTCCTGTGGTAACAAAAGCCGAATTTTACCCAATTCCACTGAATTATAAGCAGAAAAAGTTATTGAATAGTGAATAGTGAATTTTTCACTAAATATTCTGTCCATTACCATTGTTGGGTCGCTTCGCTATGCGTTCTCATGGATCTCTATTGATGTCTCATATTGATATCCCCAAATTATTGAAGAGGCAACTCGAATATCCAGACAAGTACATGTTGTTAAATGTTGAGGAACAAAAGCAGCGAGGAAGTTATACACAGCAGCAGCAGGTTGAAATGTTGAACACATGCTTGTAAAATGGGAACGGAGCAATTGGGATTCTCCTAACTTTTCACACTTCGACGGAGATTCCTTGTTTTATGACGACTTCACAGCCGACTCATCTTTAACAAACGTGGACTTGACGGATTCCATTACACCTATAGAATGGAATGGAATAGATTCCATACACCTATTCCATTCTATCAAAATTCAATCAAAATGACGTCATGATACCCACTCGCTAAAGCCAGGCAGAGGAATTCGGGTAGTGATTTCCCTGTCTTCCTTTGTTATTTAGCAGACCCAATTAATATTTTTTTTCCAAACTAGTTCAGTGGGTATCTGACGTCATTTTTCTCTGAGACGAATAGGTCTATTGCTTATACTGGTGTAAGATTCCATCACAGAAACGAATTTCTCATTTATATAACTAAGTTTACTCAAGCGTGACCGCTAATGCTTATCACAGAAATGTAGTAGTTTCTATTTCCTTCCAACCGAGGGTCCATCGATCACCGTATGCATGGTCATGTGTTGTCTAATCTCATGTAGTCACCCGTCAAAGTTTCATCATCCTCGCATGATGCACTGCCGCCTTATCGCTATCGGCTATCGGCGACACGGAAATCTATGCGTCGTCGGGGCCGACCGAGCGTCGACAATCGACGACGATGCGCGGTGAATGCGGATTTTATGCGTCACACGGGGCCACCTTACGATTTTTCAAAAAAATGCCCGCCATTTACATTCCACCACCCCATGAAAGTAAATCCAGGCGGCGGTGTTTGAAAATCACAGCATGAAACACTAGAACAGTGGCTAAGGCCCGATTTTACAATTTTGCCAACTCCAGGTTAAAGTGGGAGTTAAGTTATTTGTTATGGCAACGGCCAATGGGATGCAGTGGAATTCATTTGTTTCTAGGAGTTAGATGCTTAACCCAGAGTTGACAAAAGTTGTAAAACCGGCCCTAAACGTTTTATTTAACACTCGCATAGCTTCTAGCATTTTACTAGCTACTTTATTATTACACTTATCAACTAATGCAGTAAGAAATAAAGATTGGTGTCTGTAAATATCTTTCGTTTTATGGAGGTGTTAATGTGGACTTCTTTCGTTGAGCGGACTGTAATTGAATACAACAGCTCTGAAGTGGTATGTCCATGGGTATGGCCCTAGTGGTAAATTTCTGACAGTGGAGTGGGTCAGTTGTGTCTGCTTAATGACCCAGTGCAGCCGTCAAGGTCGCCGAGTGACAGCTGATGCTACGTGATAGGGGTGCTCTGTCTGGTCGCGTGCATGTCATCGCTTATCACTTGTTATTTTTGCAACGCAACATGGGGGCAAAAGTGTGTGGAATTCGTTTCGTATGTAATGAAAAACTAAGCAGGCCTACTTACAGGTGACAGATCCTGCGAAATTTGGCGAGAATATTCGCGACAGCTCTGCCTCGTGCTGTATAGTTTTGTACAAATTCCGTGTTGTGATTAGGTTTTTACGAGCATAAATATACTAAATGAATTTTGCGGTTTTCTGGATGAGCGTAACGAGCGTAGCGAGTGAAGCGAAATCTTCAATTACACTTGACTGCTTAAAAATTCCGGTTTTCTTTTTTTTCTGTGCGCGCGCTACAGCCAAAACGCCAAAACCGATTTTGATGAAAATTCATATGGACCTTCGTTTCCTCTGAAGTTAGATCTACCACGTTTTTGAAGCAATTCGGACCAGTAAATTTTATGCTAATAAGTTTCGATTTCGATGAAGCAATCGATTTTTACGTTTTGAAATATTCAAATAATTTCATCATGATATTCTCGTTACGTCATATCAGGATTCGGGATTTCTTTGAGTGCGTCATGAGCCGATGCATCTTTGTCGGAGTTCTTGCGACGATTTGCTTTTTATGACTTCAGCAGCTAAATCTAGTACCTACCTAGGTGTACATAACGTGAAATCAGACAATGAAAGTATGCTAATATTTGAAGTGGAATTGGTTGTTGCTCTAGGTACCATGCACGCATGTAAGGTACGATAGATTTGTGTTTGCACTTCGCTAATATTGGATTTGGAAGGATAGTATTGGTAAATTGGTAAATAGTGGAATATCCCGTTGTGTAGGTACTGAACAAAACGAAATTTCCAATCTGCATTGAATGCAAAAGCATTTGCAATTTGGTTCTTTTTCCAACAGCCAACACTCTCACTTTTTTATTTCGAAGTGATGCAATGAAAATTTTCGTTGCTCTTGCTTACATTTCGTATATCCTGGTCGATTTTATTATACGATATTTTTACTCGCGGGTTCAAGAGATAATCGCGCAGCAAGCAGTTTAGGTTCGCTGCTTTTGATGGCCGACCTTGACATTTGACTTAACTCTGGCTTAGTTCAGGGATTAAAAGTTGTAAAATTAACCCGAATGTATTTGTCTGTAAAAGGAAGTAGGCGTGCAATCCGATTATAAATAATATGTATGGTACCTGAAATTAGTCGAAAAAAAATGCGATTTATTATATGCCTATAAATAGTTTTTGGAAATAATAGTTTTGAAATCAATAAATAAGAGTAAGAAGCAAAGCGAGTGAAGATAATCTACAATACATTCAATTAAAATTCAATCAAAATGACGTCATGATAGCCACTCGCTAAAGCCAGGCAGAGCAATTCGTGTTATCTTCCTTTGTTATTTAGCAGAGCTAATAATTTTTTTTTTTTTTTTTTTCCAAACTGGTAGTACGTCCAGTGGGTGTCTGACGTCATTTTTCTCCGAGTGTAATACGTCTATTACAAACCCGTGCTGCCTGCTTTATCAACGGTCAAAACTCGAGAGCCAACTAGCAACCAATCGAAACACTTACCACACCTCCTCATCAAAGCACCCCAAAAACCCAAACAATCCCACCGGCGCAAATAGCCATAGTTGCTGACGCGCCGTAAAACCCCACAAATCAACCAAACAATCCCAACAGCCTTTGAAGCAACCATTCTGAGAGTGCCGTCGTGTTTCAGACGCAGCTGCTGTTCGTGGACGCGTTCCTGCAGAACAACCGGCTGGACCACGTGACGCAGGTGATGGGATTCCATCCGACCTACCTGGACGTGTTCTTGCGCACGCAGAGCTTCATCCTGCGCGGCGACGGCCCGCTCTCCTACGACTACCGACACCTCATCGCCATCATGGTACGTCGCTCTCTTACGCTCTTACTTATTCAGGAAGATCCTCGTTTTAAGTGATTATGAGTCGGCTGCGTAGTCGTCCTTACACAAGGAATGTCCGTCAATATATGAAAAGTAAGGAAAGTCCTAACACTCTGAATAATGTTGATAGAACTGCATGCACCGGATAGCTTGGGTTTTCTTTGAATCCTAGAGACTTCAAAGCTGGTTGTCTGTCGTTGATTGCTGATGACATTGCTTGATTATTGGATGAGCGAGCGAAGCGAGCGAAATCCTTCAATTTAACAACATAGGGGAAAGAAAAGCATTTGGATTTTTTTTTTTTTTTTTTTTTGTAACAAAAACGAGCAGCCCTACTTAAAGGTCACAGATCGTTGCGAAATTTGGCAAAAACGTTCGTGGTGACTCAGCGAGGTGCTGTATGGTTTTTGAGCAAAATCTGTTCAGCCACTTTGTTTTTATGAGCAAAAAACCCGTTAATTTTTCAGTTTTTTGGTACTAGCTTCGTAACTAATTAACCGATCCGCACCAAATTTGGATTGAATATATATGATAACAAGTTAAACGAATTGCCTAAGTTTCAGTTTCGTGCATGAAGTATTTTGGTAATCAGAAAAATAAAATTACTTAATAATAATAAAATATACATGATCATTAAAGCACCGTTTTCAACAATATGATTTTCAAATGTTTTCCGTTTGGATTTCCTCAGGGAGCTTACGGCTCGCTCATCCTGCAACGAGTATAGGCTCTACTAATCGTTTACCTAGTTAGTAACAAAATATCAATTCCAAAATTACCAAGATTCAAATCCAGATTAGATCCGAATCCAGGTAACCTGCCTGCCCGGGACACTACACTCATCCATTATGCTTTTTACGGACAATGCTATTTGGTTAGACCCGGATTCGAATCCCGGCACGGAGATAAATTTCGCAATTGAAATTTTGTTACTAATTATCATTGTCTACCAAACATTCAACGAGTATTTGCATTTCGAATAAAAATTCCCGCTGATGAGATTGCTTGTTCTTTGTAGGCGGCGGGCAGACACCAGTGCAGCTACCTGATCAACCTGCAGAAGCAGGAGTTCCTGCTGCAAGGCGGCGACAGCAGCTGGCTCAAGGGGCTGTCGTCGCTGCCGCAGAAGCTGCGCGACCTCTACGAGATCAACAAGATCATGGCGCACCGGCCGTGGCTGCTCAACAAGTCGCACATCGAGGTTAGTCGCCCCCTCGCTGCTCCTGGGTGCTGCTGGACCCCCGGGCCGCTGTTCACTAACTCTTTCATCAATCCTGCACAGTAATACACCAGTAGTACACATCAGAGATGGCTCTGTCTATGCACCTAACCTCAATCTCAGTAGATGTGGAATGTTTGAGGAATCGGTGTTACTGGTAAAAGCTTACCTACGCCTGGAGGCAATTGTTGGTGGGTTGGAACGATTTTATTTTAGTCATTTTAGTCGATCCGACACTAGCCGTGGCTAGGGATGCGTAACTAGGAGACACTAGTAACCAGTAGAAGTCACTTCAAGCCTCTGGGAGCGCAGGGAACTGACAAATTAGTAATTCCATGCTAGAGCCACGTTGCCTAGGCCCTAATCATTACATTTTTCATTTTCCAATACACCTATTCATTCAATCAAAATAACGTCATGACACCCACTCGCTAAAGCCAGGTAGAGCAATTCGGGTTGTGATTTCCCTGTCTTCCTTTGTTATTTTGCAGAGCTAATAATTTTTTTTCCAAACTGGCAGTGTATCCAGTGGGTATCTGACGTCATTTTCCTCCAAAAGAAATACCTAGATTGGGTTTGATTCATTCACCGACGCCGTTAGACCAGCGCCACAGGGCCAGTTGTTAAAACAGCGTGTCGTTGAACACCAGTAATCAATCGATTCATTCACCGACGCCGTTAGACCAGCGCCATAGAGCCAGCCATCAAATCAGCATGTCAGATGAACACCAGTAATCAATCGATTCATTCACTGACGCAGTTAGACCAGCGCCACAGGGCCAGTTGTTAAAACAGCGTGTCGTTGAACACCAGTAATCAATCGATTCATTCACCGACGCCGTTAGACCAGCGCCATAGAGCCAGCCATCAAATCAGCATGTCCGATGAACACCAGTAATCAATCGATTCATTCACCGACGCCGTTAGACCAGCGCCATAGAGCCAGCCATCAAATCAGCATGTCAGATGAACACCAGTAATCAATCGATTCATTCACCGACGCCGTTAGACCAGCGCCATAGAGCCAGCCATCAAATCAGCATGTCAGATGAACACCAGTAATCAATCGATTCATTCACTGACGCAGTTAGACCAGCGCCACAGGGCCAGTTGTTAAAACAGCGTGTCGTTGAACACCAGTAATCAATCGATTCATTCACCGACGCCGTTAGACCAGCGCCATAGAGCCAGCCATCAAATCAGCATGTCAGATGAACACCAGTAATCAATCGATTCATTCACTGACGCAGTTAGACCAGCGCCACAGGGCCAGTTGTTAAAACAGCGTGTCGTTGAACACCAGTAATCAATCGATTCATTCACTGACGCCGTTAGACCAGCGCCACAGGGCCAGTTGTTAAAACAGCGTGTCGTTGAACACCAGTAATCAATCGATTCATGCACCAACGCCGTTAGACCAGCGCCATAGAGCCAGCCATCAAATCAGCATGTCAGATGAACACCAGTAATCAATCGATTCATTCACCGACGCCGTTAGACCAGCGCCACAGGGCCAGTTGTTAAAACAGCGTGTCGTTGAACACCAGTAATCAATCGATTCATTCACCGACGCCGTTAGACCAGCGCCATAGAGCCAGCCATCAAATCAGCATGTCAGATGAACACCAGTAATCAATCGATTCATTCACTGACGCCGTTAGACCAGCGCCACAGGGCCAGTTGTTAAAACAGCGTGTCGTTGAACACCAGTAATCAATCGATTCATTCACCGACGCCGTTAGACCAGCGCCATAGAGCCAGCCATCAAATCAGCATGTCAGATGAACACCAGTAATCAATCGATTCATTCACCGACGCCGTTAGACCAGCGCCACAGGGCCAGTTGTTAAAACAGCGTGTCGTTGAACACCAGTAATCAATCGATTCATTCACCGACGCCGTTAGACCAGCGCCATAGAGCCAGCCATCAAATCAGCATGTCAGATGAACACCAGTAATCAATCGATTGTCTCTCCGCCTTGCAGAAGCTGACGAAGGGCAAGGACAGCTGGTCGCTGGCGGAGGTTGTTCACGCGATCGTGCTGCTCGCGCACTTCCACTCGCTGGCAAGCTTCGTGTTCGGCTGCGGCGTCAACGAGGAGCTGGACCAGGACGGCGGGTTCCGGGACGACGTCGCCGCCGTCGCCGCCGCTGCCGTCGCCAAGCCGACGACCATGGTGAGTCGGCGACGGGAATCTTCGCTGGGCGCGGTTTTCCAGCGCGTCTTTATCCCGGAAGCTTGGCTAGCGTGGCCAACGGGCCGGTTTAATGGCTGCTAGAGTGGAAAACCGGGGTTTTCACATCCTTTTAACACAGTTATAGAGTCTTTAGCGCCGCTCGGCGCTAGTAGTCAACATTAACACCAACAAGATGCAAAAGAAATTTGCAAATGTGCAAATAGTATAATTTAAACGTCATTTTACTTATTTTTCACTATGAAATTCATATCCTGTCTTCTTTTTGTAAGGTTTTACATTTCTGGAAAGTTTAGTGAACTTATCTGAAAAATTTCAGCCCCTGGAGTGACAAAGGTGGTGTGAAAAAATGCAGTAATGTGGATACTTTTTCGTTGGTATTTACTTTTTAACGGCTAGCGCTTTGAGAAAACTGAAATATAATGAGATATGAGATATCATATTCGACTCGATTACCGGCGTTTAGATAATTATCGAGCGTGTATTCCCTTCGTTCTACGACGCTGACAAAGTGGCTCGTGTTGTTCAAGTCCCGAGTCCCATTTACTTGTATCACCGATTTACCTTTACTTCTAACTGCATTAGTTTGCGTGTGTTTCCTTTGTTTGTCGACGCTGACCGCGTTGCTCGTGTTTCAGTCCCGAGTCCCGACGGGGGGCAGCGGTGGCGGCATCGCGGGCCAGGAGGCCATCTCCTGCGAGGTCGGCGTCGAGACGCTGATGCAGCGGATGAAGTCCCTCTCCGAGCAGTCCGAGGAGTTCTCGCAGGAAGAGAAGACCAAGAGGTGGGTGCAGCGTGACGCGGCCAACGGAACAACTCGACAAATACCCGATTATGAATCAGGGTTTGAATTGACGCCAAGTCTCCCGGCCTGAATGACCTTCATTTCCTCTGAACTTAAATCTGCCATATTTTTGAAGCAATTCGGACTTGTTAATTTAATTTTATCAAGATTTTACGAAATTATTTTAACTATTAATTATTAAAGTCTTAAAATTATTTTAGAAAGTTTTCTAAGATAAACAAATTACCCTGCTAATAAGAAAGTATTTTAAGATCAGCAAAGTGCCCCTGCTATAATTAATACTTTGTAACTGTTTGAAGTAAGATGTGTGATTTTTGCGCTAGGTTTGAACACGTGGAGAGCCAGAGCGTGGAGCTGTCGCCCAAGGTGGAGCCGCCGCCGCTGGTCAAGTCGGAGATCGGACACTTTGTCGACGACCCGACGTTCCTCTACCAGGACTTTGCCCGCCGCGGCGAGGTCTCGGACATCCCCACCTTCCGCGTTCAGGTAACACTCGCTCAAAACACTCATCTCCGGTACAGCTAATCAACCTTCTAGAAAATCCCTATTTTGGTAGCTTTCAACTTTTTTGTGGCTGGCTGGATGGCTGCTGCTTTCTTTGCCAACTTTTTTTCTCGGATTTTACGTGTTTTCAGCAATTCAATCATATTTATAGGGTTTTTTTTGCCTTATGGCCCATAAGTTTTGGCATAGTGTTTTGCCTTATGGGCTTATGGTTTGCCTTATGGGAAAAAGATTTGCCTTAGGGGGCTTATAATTTAATGAAAAAAAATTACAAACATATAAAGTATAAGGCGTAAACACATAGTGGGCTCCACTGCTTACTCACGTTGCGTCTAGTTACTCTTCATTCACGTTTACAAACATTTTGTCTACTTAAAATGGCGTGTTTTGACCCTTTTTTTGTGTTATTTTGCAAATTTTTCCATCTAAATCAACCTCATGTTGAAGTTGAACCGATCAAAATTTATAGTGTGAGTTAATCGTTTCCTAAAGAAGATGCTCTGTTATTTCGATAGTTTGGAAAGTTGGAAACATCGGTTCTTGTGACATCACCAAAGTTACGCACGCTCTCTTTCGACAACTGGCCCTATGACACCAATAGTGTCAGTGAATGAAAGGATGATGATGAACCTAACCTAGTCTAGAAGGGAGGAGGGGAAACCCGGTGCCTGCACGTAGCCTACTCCTGTCGAAAAGCACCGAGGGGACCACCGGCTTTACGTCCCTTCCGAAGGACGGTGCAACTCGAACGACAGGATTCCTCCGCTAATCCGTGCTGTCTAGAGGTTGACAAGCAAGGCGAGTGAAGTTGTCGTACGAACTTCAAACCCTCCGACCTCTCTCCCGAACAGAACTGATCCTGTGCATGATGATCACCCATTAAACACCTGACTCAGCGCAATGTTGCTTAACTTCTGTGATCTCACGAGAACCGGTGTTTCCAACTTTGCCAAACCGTTGGGTCGTTCGAGTTTTGACGTTGCGTTTGCGTGTCGGCAGGACTACTCGTGGGACGATCACGGCTACTCGCTGGTGAACCGGCTGTACAACGACGTCGGCAACCTGCTGGACGACAAGTTCAAGACGGCCTACAACCTGACGTACTTCACGATGGGCGGGCGCACGCACGTGGACACGTCGCGGTTCCGTCGCGCCATCTGGAACTACATCCAGTGCATGTTCGGTGAGAGATAGAACCGTTTGATACGGATAAAACCCATGTAGCAAGGCCCATTCACAGCTAACTTGTGCTGCCAACATGGACGTTGGCGTAGTGCCCTTTTTACACGGTCACATTTTTCATCACATTCCGTCAAACCCTTGTACAGCAGTCTTGTCTACAACTGCATGTGACCGTGTAGACAGTCCATTGCACGGCAGTCTTGTATACAACTGCATGTGACCGTGTAAACAGTCCATTGCACGGCAGTCTTGTCTACAACTGCATGTGACCGTGTAAACAGTCCATTGCACGGCAGTCTTGTCTACAACTGCATGTGACCGTGTAAACAGTCCATTGCACAGCAGTCTTGTCTACAACTGCATGTGACCGTGTAAACAGTCCATTGCACAGCAGTCTTGTCTACAACTGCATGTGACCGTGTAAACAGTCCATAGGACGGCAGTCTTGTCTACAACTGCATGTGACCGTGTAAACAGTCCATTGCACGGCAGTCTTGTCTACAACTGCATGTGACCGTGTAAACAGTCCATTGCACGGCAGTCTTGTATACAACTGCATGTGACCGTGTAAACAGTCCATTGCACGGCAGTCTTGTCTACAACTGCATGTGACCGTGTAAACAGGCCATTGCACGGCAGTCTTGTCTACAACTGCATGTGACCGTGTAAACAGTCCATTGCACGGCAGTCTTGTCTACAACTGCATATGACCGTGTAAACAGTCCATTGCACGGCAGTTTTGTCTACAACTGCATGTGACCGTGTAAACAGTCCATTGCACAGCAGTCTTGTCTACAACTGCATGTGACCGTGTAAACAGTCCATTGCACGGCAGTCCGGCACACAAAAGTCTTGCATGGCAGACTGTGGCACAGTTTTTTCGGATAGCCCAGGCTCTATTTCCATCACATCTTGCATGGAATGCAGCCAATCAGAGATCAGAGATTGCGTGACGTCAAACTTTTCAAAAAGTCGTGGCGGCATGTGTCAGTGTGCAGTGCAAAATTTGAAATGTCTGCATTAAAAATGAATTCCTGGATTTGAGATGAATCTACAGACATCAATACAAGATCAATACTAACATCAAACTGACATCACTTCCAAGGCCTACTGTGCTGATAATAAATGTGACACAATGATTATTGTATCGTATAAAAGGTCGTCACATTTTCCATCAAATCCGTCACACAAAACCTTGTACAATGTTTATATTACAGACTGCCATGCAAGGGTTTGACGAAAAATATGACTGTTGAAAAGGGGCTTAAGATATCAAGAACAGAAGGTTGATTGTATGTAACTGTTACTTTTGGTTGCTATGAGATCTCCATTTTTCTTAATTTTGTAAATATAACAAATGAACGTTTGCACATTGATGTGATTCGACCTAAATTCAATAGACAGAATATCAACTAAAGACTTTTTATTTCTAATGGTAAACGCTCTCGCATCGTCACATTGTGATAAAAATCATATAATTGCGCTCGAGATGCATAAAACAGCGTTCACAACCAACTTATACCGTTATCTCGGACGCTAACGTAAGATATCGATAACACATGCACATAACAGCGTTTGGAAAGTCGGAGTGGTTCGGAGCAGTGGTCGGTATACTGGTTTTGCTCTGATTTGACGCGTTTGCAGTCCTAAGAATTACCGTGAAGAGTGTCCGCGTTTCTTCCGCGTTGGCGCGGACATCTTCAGGACCCGCCAACGCGGACGAAACGCGGACACTCGTCACGGTCCTTCTTATCACCGCTAACGCTTCAAATCAGAGCAAAACCGAACTCTCGCCAGAATATAACGGTGTTTGCAAAGGCTAACAAAATACACACCGACTTCAACTTGCAAAGTAGAGTTGCGATCGCTGATCGTGGGCAGCGCGTTACGAAGCGGCCCGGTAGGCAAGGGGCAGGCGTTGACGCGCGTCCGTCCTGCGCAGGAATCCGACACGACGACTACGACTACGGCGAGGTGAACCAGCTGATCGAGCGGTCGCTCAAGTCGTTCATCAAGTCGGCGTGCTGCTTCCCCGAGCGTGTCACCAAGGCCGACTACGACAACGTGCTGCGCGAGTTCCAGCACAGCGAGAAGGTGCGTCCACGTGTGTTAATTTAATCCTAGATGCAAATACTCGTACGGCCATGTCTGTCGTGATAACGAGCCTATTACTTTCCAAAGACTTGTGTCTGTCCCTAATCATAGCTTACATTAGCTTACAGGAAAACTTGGTAGCTTGGTATAATAATAATAAAAATATTAAAAATAATATATTTATTCTGGTTGAATAATTTACAAGATTGTTAGAGATTGTTAGAAGATTGTTAGAATAACGGCTATTAAATAACTACAGCTATTAAAATCCTGCCAAGTCCCAAACTAAAACATTTGCTGAAAAGTTAGAGTTAAGAAATTCGATACCGAGCCGAATAGTTTCTGCGCAACGGCTGGTTTTGCCGCACTGACGCCTGCGTTTTCCTCGCCAGGTGCACGTGAACCTGATGGTGCTGGAGGCGCGCATGCAGGCGGAGATGCTGTACGCGCTCAAGGCGGTCATGCGCTACATGACGTAGACGCCGCCGCCGCCGCCGCCGCCGCCGCCGCCGCCGCCGCCGCCCGGCCTGCCGGACACTTCGATGCTTCCTTCAGCCGCCGCGACGTTCGCAGGAAGCCGACGCCTTCGCGGCGTACGCAACCACGCGTCCGGGAAGCTGTTTTTTTCGGGGTATTTCGAGAGATGCCGACTCCGGCACCGACTGAATTAGAAGACGTCTCGTTGGTTAAGATATTAGGAAGATGCTACCGTTTTTTTTATGGCTGCGGGTATCGAACTCGGAAAAAGCTTGTGTTGGGTGTATTTCGATTCGTTACTGGACGACACTGTCTCTGGTAGCGAGTAATTGAAAAGATGTCGACTACGTTGTCGAATTATTCGGAAGATGCTCCCGTTTTTCATGGGAGAAGTATAAAAAGCTGTTTTTTTTTTGTGTCTCGACTATTTGCTGGAAGATACCGACACCGGCAAGGAGTCTTTCGCTTGACGTCGACTCTTTGATCGACCAATCAGGCTGATCTGATTGCCGTCACCGACCAATCGGAATGATCCGATTGCCGTATCGAACGGATGTCGGCGTGTATTGCCGAACGCTTTGTTCGCGCGTTTGTCTGCAAGTGTTTTGGCCTGCCGTCTGGATGTGATTGTTTAGCGGCTGCCGCAATGGATGGACTGTCTATTGGCTAGGTTAACCTACGTTATCTCTGTTAGTTTTATTTGCGCGTAACTTATCGCTCCGTGCGATGTCTTGCACCCGGAAGCTTCCTGCCTTTATTTATTCCCCTAATCTATTTGTTTGTTCCGAGCATTATGCATGGAATGCCGAAACTAAATTAAAAAACCAAAAAAAAAATACACATAGGTCGGCTTTTCGTCTGAACCGGACTGCAGTTTATTTTAGAAACGTTCGCGGAAACGACGCGGAATCGCGTACGAAGCTCGGGTCGGTTTGAAATCCGGGTCGGTTTGAAATCCGGGTCGGTTTGAAACCCGGGTCGGTTTGAAACCCGGGTCGGTTTGAAATCCGGGTCGGTTTGAAATCCGGGTCGGTTTGAAACCCGGGTCGGTTTGAAATCCGGGTCAGTTTGAAACCCGGGTCGGTTTGAAACCCGGGTCGGTTTGAAACCCGGGTTGGCGCGACACCGGCTTTGTGAAGCTCCGATTGTTCGAGTCGAGTGACCTTGGAACACCTCCCCCCCCCCGTGATTGGCCGAGCTCGCAATCGAAATCGCAATGGCAACACCTTCGACTGTCAACGACCAACACACAGTCTTGATAATTACGGTGAATCACTTGTTTTTGCTAGAATCGCTCGCCTGCTGCATTTGTTTCTGCCTACTTTCTTATTTATATTTTTAATTTCAATCTTTGATCATATTTATAGTCATCAATTTGCTTATCCATAAATGGCCCACTATTTGCTGACCGTTACCATTTCTAATTCTGATTAATTGGGTTAGTTTTGTCTTCTGTTTCCAAATGAAGTATGGAGACAAGAGACGAGGTTCACTCGAGTCCGAGTCCGCAGTCCGCAGTCCGCAGTCCGCAGTCCGCAGAACTAGAAACGGAAAAAGTTATAGAACAGTGGCCGAGTTTGAATCCCCACTCGATAATCATATTTTTGTGGACCGCTGTTCAATATTTGGAATTGTTATCCAAGAAGAGCGATTGCGAATCCAACCTTTGGCGAAACTTCGCCGAGGCCGTTTGTTTTTCGTTTACGTGTTCCAAGATTTCTCGAAGCGAGTCACCCCCACCCCACCCCCCGCTAATCCCACTAATTAAGTATTAACGTTGTTCTCGTTGTCGTAGCGATAGAACAATTGAAGCCCCGGGCGTTGTGGATTTAGCGAAGCCGTCAAAGCGGACAGCTCGAAAG
The DNA here is from genome assembly GCA_921293315.2 of Nemurella pictetii. NCBI lineage: Eukaryota > Metazoa > Arthropoda > Insecta > Plecoptera > Nemouridae > Nemurella > Nemurella pictetii. Next base: position 10,299,851 of record OV121126.1, read on the forward strand.
AGTGCCGGCTAACCCCTGCTCCGGTCGAAACGCGCCGCCAAACCTCCTCCGAAGTTCCTCTAAGGACGGAGATGTGAATCGCGATCCAAGCGGCTTGGCTAACGGCCGTCGGCACTTTGCGGTCAGAAATCTCATCGAAATCGTCTGTCAGACCGTGGAGATTCCTGGCTTTTTCAATTTGTCACAAGAAGCCACGTTGTGATACATCTATAGATATATATATAAATATAAATATACATTTCCGCTCCTCTCGGATTTTCGGCGGGAAACAAAGTCTCGATTCGACGGACCCCGAGATGTCTCCCGCCCCGAAGCAAAAGCCGCGAAAGAATCGCTAAGCTTCGACCGCGGCGGCGGCGACGGATCGGACCCGCGACCGGGAAACGAAAGGGCGGTTTTTTGTGATTTTTTTTCGACCGTGATAGGTCGACGGGCGCGATCGGGAACCAGTCGAAAGCGCTCCAGTATTAACCCCCCTCCCCGCCCCCCTCGTTCCCCCGATGGCTGCGTCCGATTCGACGATCGATCCGTCGGCTCCGGTCGGCGGCCGCGACCGCCGCTTGTTTCGCGTCCTGCCGTCGCGGCCGCGCGAACGCAGACGGGTGCTTCTCGTTTTGTTACCGTCGAGTCGGTGTCGCGTTTCTTGCGAGCGAAGCAAGCCGGTGTCTTTGTCGTTTGGCCAACTTGTGATCGACGGCTGGCAATCGATTCGGACTCCTTGCAAAACGTCAAACGCGGAATGTTTGCTTCGGATGTCTTGCCGCATGCGATGTGCGATCGACAATCGACGGCGAATCGATGTGTCGGGTTTACGTTCGAAAAGCCCTAGAGCCTTGTGTATTCCTTCGCTTTACGATGTTGTTTGTTAACGAGACGCTTGCTGGCTTGTCGTAATCACGCCCCTTGATCATTGAAACGGACATCCAGCGAGCGGTGAGAGTACCGTTTTCCTTGCACTAAACTCTCGTACCAATGAAACCCGGCGTGGAGCCCCTGTTTATCATGTAGTTGAACTTCGCGTAGAAGTGCCATATTCTAATAACCGTACTGATTGTGTGAGCGGAGCGCGGAAACGACTCGTTTCGAAGTTTTTCTCGCGGTCGCGCGGCGTCGGATCGGCGGACGTGATGTCTGCGTTTGCGGCGTCGCGCGCGTAACTTAGTCTCGATATCGGCGGGAGATTCTCTGCTAGCCATCTCTCTGCCGAATAATGTGTTGAAGAATATTATATTTTAATCGATATGAACTTGTTGATAGTAAAATTCGATTTGTATTATAAATGGCGTCGTGTTTTACTCCCTGGTTGTGTAGAGGTATGTTTAGTTGCGTACGAAAACTGGGCGGCTGTTGACAGAAATGAAGGTGAGTTCAAATGTCTTGAACGGCAAATAAATTTGGAGTGTTGTTTACTGCCTGGCTTTGCGAGCGTTGCGCTGTGGCGTTCTCCAATTGGCCCCTGAGTTTGGAAGTGCTGCGAGATTAATTGAAATTGGTTAAACATTTTGGTTTTGCACTGGCTCTGTTCATCGGTTTTGCAGAGCCATCTTGATGAGCTGCAATACAATCTTTATGTGACATTGCCAGTTTGTCTTTCAATGGGCAGTGAAGAGAAAAGAAGTCGATAATCTTTCTTAATTTTGATACAATTCCGGACGTTTTGTTAACACAGCACAACACTAAATATCTTGATGACAACTGACCTTGTAGAAAGGTTAGTCAATATCATGTAGGTTGTACAGACAGGACCGTCCAAGAATATCATATGTCGCTTATCAGTTGTAGGCGTAACCTGAAGTGAAAAATCAGTTATTAAATTCTAAGAGTTTCCATCAATAATTAATAAGATCAAGTGCCAGAAAGCTGTCTGGGACCTTGGCTGTATTGATTATCGGCATTTGAAGCCCGCCTGATAGCTCGGCGTACGCATGCGCGCTGAGCTGCGCAGAGCTGGAGTCTCACTGGACTTGGGCCGCCATTGCAGTTCATCGACCATCGAGTAGCTCGCCGGCGTGGCTTCTTCGTCGTCCGTCGCCCGTTTTTATAAGTTTTCTGGTGCCGAAGCAAACGTCTTCGATGTTGGAGATACGCTACACACGCAATCTCTTCCTTAGAGGAATGAGCATTGTGTATATGTTCGCATTCACATCGTTTTATCTACAGATTCCCGGTAAGTCTGTTTGGCATGTTGAGATTTCGGTGTGGTCCATCCCACTTTATTACTAAATTAGATTAGTTTGTCGATTACGCTGCGATCAAAGCTCAACGCTCGATTTTTTATGTGTTTGATATAGTTTTGTAGGCCAGTGGCGTGTTTTTCACTGTCAGAAATGAGTTTTTATGTCCAAGTGAAGTTAAGGCCCCCGAGGCAAAGATGGGTGTGGGTGTTTCCACGATTCATATCGCTTGCTATACCATGGGCAAACATTACATTTCAAAATCGAATGTACTAACTATCTCATCATGTAACCGAAGAACCCACCGGGTATCTGTCCAATTGTGACATTTGCGGTTTTCAATCTGGTCACATGAGTATCTAGTTTTCAGTTTCAATTACCGACTTAGCACATGTGGTTGTAATTGATACAGAAGGCTGCCTACTTACTGCAGATACTTGTAAAAACCTAGCTAATATCATACCTAGACTTCCTGTTTGTTGTAAATTAGTGGAATCAGGAAGGTTTTCGTTCTTATTGATGTAGTTTTACAATATTTCTCGACTAAAGTAGGTAAGGCACTTATGAAAAATGTGACCGTGATCACCCTTTTTTATATGCCGGTCCCAATTGCGGACAGTTTTATAGGCTGTGATTGCCTACTATTTTTTTTGTACACATACTCACCACTGGGTAGAATGAAATGAATCAAATGTCTCCACGCATATGATAGTTATTATTACTATATTATTTCTTATTTAAATTTAAAAGACTTTATTACTCTGCTCTATTTCTTTTGCATTATACATAAATGTTAAGCGTAATTAATTACTGTTGAAGAATAAGGAACAAATAACACATTCACGGATCACATTGAATCACTGAACCATTGCGTGCGTGCCTGACGTTATGCTGCCTGCACAAAAGCACCGAGGGAACTACCGGATTTATGTCCCTTCCGAATGACGGTACAACTCGGCAAACAGGATTCCTCCACTAATCTGTGCTGTCGAGAGGTTGATAAGCAAGGCGAGTGAAGTTGTTGTACTAACTTCAAACCCTCCAACCTCTCTCCCGAACAGATCTGTTCATTTGCATGATGGCCACTTATCAAACGCCTAACTCAGCACGATGTTGCTTAACTTCCGTGATCTCACGAGAGCCGGTGTTTCCAACGTGCCGAACCGTTTGATATTGCGTGCCTGACGTTGCGTTGACGTTTTTTTGACGTTGCACAGGTCTGTACGGGCGGGAAGGCATCCTGCCAGCGCGCACACAGCTGGAGGGCGGCTCTGAAGCGCTGGCGACGCAGCTGCAGCGCAAGCCGACGCTGCTCTGGTTCGCGCCGGCGCTGGGACTCGACGTGGCGGCCATGATGGAGCTGCTGGCGCTATTCGGCGTGCTGCTCTCATTCACTGCGTGAGTGCTACGCCCCCCTCACAAAACACTTTAAAAAATATGTGTCAAAACACCTGCAAAAACACTTCACAAAACACCCAATCACTTGGCATAACACTTGCCATAATTTATTATTAGACACGAAACATCCATTCCTAAATTGTGTCCGTACCGGGAGTCTAACCTGGATCTTTCACCTGTCCAGGGTTTAGCATTACCAATTATGCTACACGGACAACGAACTTTCGAGTGGATATTAAGCTTATTTGAGCTGTCGGGCTCCATGGAGTTGGAAACATGACTATGAATGAACATTCATACGAGCTTTCTACCAACTCACGAAACTAAATCCACAAGGCGCTGTTTGAAAATCACAACAACAGTGGCTAAACGTTTTATTTAACACTCGCATAGCTTCTAGCATTTTACTAGCTACTTTATTATTACACTTATCAACTAATGCAGTTAGAAATAAAGGTAAATTGGGATTAATATTGACTACTAGCGCTGAGCTGACTGGGTTAAATATTATTACTTTCTTTAGACTCATGTGTTTTCCTAATCTTAGCTCGATAGTTTCAACTCGAGTTTAAAACGTCGATAAAGGAGGCAGCACAGCTTTGTGAAATGTCGGTAAAAGTTTTAGTTTGGGAGCTTAGAATTGAATACCGAGTTAAACAGTTTGTCTGAGGACTGACTGAGGACTGGGACTTGAAGTAAGCAGACTAGTATAGCATAATGGTGTGTAGAGGAGAGGCTCTCAAAGACCAAGAGCTCGTAGAAGCGACGGGAGTGCAAACGTGTCGATTCCTTGCCGTGTTTTCCAACGAGCCGTGTCTCCTCCGTCCGGCAGGTTCGTCTCGCAGAAGTTCTGCTCGGCGTTCATGTTCCTGGGGCTGTGGTCGCTGTACTACTCGCTGTACCAGGTCGGACAGACCTTCATGTGGTTCCAGTGGTGAGTCGACCTCCTCGAAACACGCTTCACTGCGTTTATGTAAAACCCCACCCTGCCGTCACACACCGGGACTAGGATCGAGGATATTGGGAAATCTCTCCGTCATTTTTATTATTTAATTATTTTCTCCATAAGAAAACAAACAAGTCATTATTTTAATTTCATTTCTGAGAGGCCTTTTCGAAGACTTGTTTCAGTTTGAAAATTTCGACTTATTTTGCATTTTAAAAACAACAGACATATTGAATTAGGTATGACATCATAGTAGCAGTGATGTCATGGTTTCCATGAGAATACAGCTTTCCTATTGGTTGGAAAAACAAATCAACGTGAAAAGTGAAGTCATCACTCTGAAAATAATTTAACATTTCGGCAGCCACGGAGCTCATTCACTGCCATTTACTGTAATCGCTGGCCACGCCACTATCTGTCAAACCGGACGTCAGGTTCGATTAAAGACATGGTTTGCGTCAAATCTCTTGGTGATAAATTCTTTAACCAACCTGTTATGAATCTTTCAAATCACATTCATTTTCGCTATTGATTACATTGAAATCATGATTCCCTAAGCATTATTGCACCAGAAGGATGCTGCCTTTTATCTAACTTTATCACCGTTCGATGCTGATGTCTGCTCCACTGCCTGCCGAAGTCCCTCGTTCAATACCGATGCAGGTCCCCGGTTCCCATTCTCGTCCTCTATTTTCATTATCCCTCTGCCGATGTCCCGTTTGATGTCTCCTTCTCTCCGATGCCGATGTCTCCTGCTCTCCCTGTCCGATGCCGATGTCTCCTGCCCTGCCTGCCTCCTTGGCCTGACGCTGTCGCCTGCGCAGGGACCTGCTGCTGCTGGAAGCGGGCTTCCTGTCGGCGCTGGCGGCGCCGCTGCGCTACGGCTCGCGGCGACAGCGCGGTTCGCCCGCCGACGCCGTCAGCTTCTGGCCGATCCGCTGGCTGCTCTTCCGGCTGATGTTCTCGTCGGGCGTCGTCAAGCTCACCAGCGGCTGTCCGCAGTGGTGGGGTCTCTCAGGTAGGTCGCCTCTGACGTCTCGGAGAAACGTTCAGAATCTCGGAACTCCGATCGGCCATGTGCTTGAAGCGAATCGGCCGCTGCAAATCACTTTCAGATTTTTTAACATTAATTTTCTCGCTCTAGAGGCCGAATAATTTAATTGAATTCAAAAATAATTACCAAATATGTTGTTTGTGCAGATTTACAGGCTGTGTAAGAATTTTACTGCGTTGTGTCTAGAAGTTTTCTTGAAAACGGCACCGACGAAATTTACAAAACACGTCGGGAATATTAATCTTAAAACACTGTAACAGTTTGAAACATATTGAACCAACAGTTTCCTTTAAAGTCAATTCTTACATTTTTAAATATCTGATTTGCAGCACGAATCAAAACAGGTTTGGTTGTGTAGTTGTCTGTTTTGCTCTGATCTGTCAGGCTTTTGGTCATAAAAAGGACCTTGGTAATAAAATGTATATACAATACAATACAGGTTTGTCCACAAAAAGGTACAAAAATATCGAGTGGACATTTCTCTCCCCTAAACAATGATTTCCGGCCTTAACGCTCGCTTGCCGTTGCAGCTCTCTCTGTGCACTTCGAGTCTCAGTGCCTGCCGACTGCGCTGGCCTGGTTCGCGCACCACCTGCCCTCCTGGCTGCTGCGCCTCACGACGGTCTATGCAAACGTCGCCGAACTCGCGCTGCCCGTGCTCTTCTTCGCCCCCCTGGCCGCAGTGCGCAAGGTCGCGTTCTACGCGCAGGCAAGTCTATGTTGCCACGATTGTTGGCATTACTATGTGCCTTGCCTAATGCCAGCAAACACCGGTGTCACTGCTGTTGCTAGTGTTGCTACGCTGCTACGATTTTTGGCCTTACTATGTGCCTTGCCTAATGCCAGCAAACACTGGTGTCACTGCTGTTGCTAGTGTTGCCACGCTGCTGCAATTGTTGGTATTACTATGTGCCTTGCCTAATGCCAACAAACACCGGTGTCACTGCTGTTGCTAGTGTTGCTACGCTGCTACGATTTTTGGCCTTACTATGTGCCTTGCCTAATGCCAGCAAACACTGGTGTCACTGCTGTTGCTAGTGTTGCCACGCTGCTGCAATTGTTGGTATTACTATGTGCCTTGCCTAATGCCAACAAACACCGGTGTCACTGCTGTTGCTAGTGTTGCCACGCTGCTACGATTGTTGGCATTACGATGTGCCTTGCCTAATGCCAGCAAACACCGGTGTCACTGCTGTTGCTAGTGTTGCTACGCTGCTACGATTGTTGGCATTACTATGTGCCTTGCCTAGTGCCAGAAAACACCGGTGTCGAGCAGCAATCCTTAAAATAACTATTAATGCACAGTTTTCCAAGTAACTCTCAGTTCCAGACACCATGTTGTTTTTCATGTTTCACTGCCTTCTAAGCAGTGATTTGAGCTGAGCATTCTTAGTTTTGTGGGCGTAAATACTGACAGAAAATTGAGCCGTGTAAACGGCACTTCAACTTTTTCACTCAAGTCAGTTGAGCCCAAGATTAAGCTCGATGACTGAACGAAAAATCGAACCGTGTAAACCAGGCTAAATTGCGGTTTGTGCCCCTCGGCAGGTGTTCCTGCAAGTGTCGATCATCCTTACGGGCAACTACAACTTCTTCAACCTGTTGACGCTGACGCTCTGCCTGTCGCTGCTCGACGACTCGTACTTCATCGCGGCGAAGCCGGCGGCGAAGATGACGAAGAAGGAGCGCGCGATCGCGCTGGCCAACGCTCCCAGCAAGGTGACCTGCCGCTTGAGCATTTTGCGGATTGTCATGCTTTCAGTTGCGTTGTCTTGAATACGGTGTTTTCAGAGCGTTTACCTTACAACGCATGTTTCTATTACTTAAGACTCGTGTCTTTTCCTAATGTTAGCACGTTCAAGTTCAGAAAACTCGATTTCACTCGGTTCTTAGCTCCCAAACTCCAACTTTTCCCGACGTTTCTCAAAGCTGTGCAGCGTGCTTTATGAAAGGTCTTAGTTCGAGTTTACACCGTTGATAAAGCAGTCAGCACAGCTTTGGGAAAAGTCAAGAAAAGTTCAAGTTCGGCATTTGTTTCTGCTTTCTTGTTGCTAGAAATTCATTTCGGGAGACTGAATATCTTTGCTAAAACGTAAATATCCTTTGATTTGCGAGAAAATGTCCAGTTTTCGAGTATCGCTTCTGATTGTTGGTGTCAGTGATGCAAAATTTTTAATGAAGTGTTTTGAGTCAATAAATTGTTGTTCCCGTTGACAGATGTCAGACTTGACTTTAGGACAACGGAAGGCATTGCTGATTTGTATGACTGCCTTGCACATTTTCCTTTAAAGCCTATCAATGCTAAAAGATCGTGAAATGTCTGCTTGTAATTTTTATATACGTCGCCGTTTGTACGACTGCCGCTCTCGTTCCCCGTGCAATCCGTGACTTGTCTGTTTGTCCGTTGCGTAGGTTTGGTCCGTGCTGTCGGTGCTCACGACCTTGGCCGTGTACGGCGCCGTCGTTTACGCTACGGTCGTTCTCTTCGGCATCAAACTCGGCGCTGACAACATCCCCAAAGCCGACATCGGTGAGTTTATCTATTTACCTTGATTCATGGAAGCTTAGGAATATTACATAACATTGTACATGGTACCTTTCTGGTGGCTTCATTGGTATCAATATATATATTTCTTTAATTTTAATTTGCAATTCTGCTGAACAATGTTCCTTCTCTTCTCTGGAGCGTGTATAGCGATTGGCAATTAATTACTTACCTTCCAATCAGGATAAAAAAAAGGGAAGCAAGTGATAGCAGGGAGTTCAGATCTGGAGAATTACGAGACGCAATCATTTTGGGCCCTTGGTAGCAAGCCGGGGTATATTTATTGTTCAATACTTCACTAGCTTCATTGCTTTTATTAGTAGGTATTTTTTATATTTACAGTACAAAATAATTCTCTTCATATGACTTTGTTGCGCTCTTTAAATATTTCTAGATTTCTAGTTTTATATTTCTATAATTTTTGCCTTTACTTTTTCCTTAATATTATTATCAGGTGCAATAGTTCCCCAAATCTTAGACAAGAAATTCGGTAGCTTCCTGCCTTTGAAATCAATAGCACTTTTGGCATAGCAAAGAAAATATTACTCTGCAAATACTTCAATTTACTAAATACTCAATCTCAAGTGACAAATGACCACACCCACCTAGGAAAACAACTTGACTATTACGCTATTACTTAGGGAGCTTTGTTTGTCACTGATGCTCAATCTTAAGCGTTAACTGACAGTTGAGATTTAAAAGAGTGTCTTTGCGGGTGATAACGGATCTTGTTTTATTTAACTTCACCCCGGTTTTTTTGCCAAGAGTTTCAGACATCCTACAGCCTGGCAAGATATCTGCCCATTTTTTAACCCAGTGTCAACATTAGCAATGCATAGCACACAAGAAACTTAGAACATGGTTAGCTTTGTATGGTACTGCCCACTAAGGACACTAGCCAATACTGACCCACTAAACTTGCCAAACGCTCCCATGATAATGCAACCCCATCTCTCTCCCAGCGTTCACGCGCGCCGAGTTTGACTGGGCGCTGGGCCGTGCGGTGCCGGGCGCCGTGTACGTCGGCGGCGCCTCGCTGGCGCTGACGTCGGCGCAGGCGCTGGTTCGGGCGGCGCTGGAAGGCGGCAGCGCCGCGGGAAAGGTCGGCGCCGTGGCCTCCGTTGCCGCTTACGCCGTCGCCGCTGCCGGCCTCTTTGCACTCAGCACGGTGAGTGTCCGTGTCTTACAGCAAGGCTGGGTTGGGATATGCAGCTTGAGTCGAATCGCATGTTAGAACCGCTTCCTACCTGTGTTAGCAACTGTCCAGTCTGTACAACGTGCAAGCTTGGAGCAAGGCTAGGTTGGGATACGCAGCTCGAGTTGAATCGCATGTTAGAACCGCTTCCTACCTGTGTTAGCAACTGTCCAGTCTGTACAACGTGCAAGCTTGGAGCAAGGCTAGGTTGGGATACGCAGCTCGAGTTGAATCGCATGTTAGAACCGCTTCCTTGGTGTACAGTTAAAATTTTGGAAAAACCTAATTTCATAAAAACAATGTCGGACTTAATTGAAGGTCTTTTGAAATCTTCATCAATATGGGTAGAGTGAATGGAAGATTTGCTTTGCTAGTTTCGTGTGCCATTTGACCTAGTCCTGCAACGACGCCGACAATGCTTGTCCCCGTCGCAGCATTGTTGATCGCCAATAACCAATCGATGGATCAACCTCTGTCGCAGGTGCCGCATCATCACTCTTTCATTCACCGGCGCTGTCAGACCAGTGCCATAGGGCCAGTTGTCTAAACAGTGCGTCGTTAAACACCAGCAATCAATGAATCGTTTCTATGCAACGGGGGGAACCTAGTCCTGCAACGACGCCGACAACGCTTGCCCTGGTCGCTGCGTCGTGAAACACCAGCAATTGATGGATGCCTCGCTTTCGCAGGTGCCGCTGTCCACGCTGCACCCGGCGACGGGCAACGCGACGGTGCCGCCGGCGGTGCGAACGTGGCACGCGCGGCTCGACCACCTGCACCTGGCCAACGCGTACGGCCTGTTCCGCTCGATGACCGGCGTCGGCGGCCGGCCGGAGGTGGTCGTCGAGGCCGCCGACCACCTCGACGGGCCGTGGCTCGAGATTCCGTTCAAGTACAAGCCGGGCAACGTCAACGGCACGCTGGCGTTCGTCGGTGAGTAGCCGCCGGGCGGGAAATGCACGTCGCTGATGCGTGGCTTGATTTAATTTCTAGACCGTACACTCTAGAAAATTTTCTGATGCTATTGGAGGAAATAGGAAGGATAACAGATTATATTTGGTTGAGTTAAAGCAATAAAAGCAGGTGAAAACACAGGGCTCGTTAAGCCAAGCTACTTGTCAACTATAAATCCCTGAAGTCTTGTAACACCAACCCGGTCCGCTCAGCGCTAGTAGTCACATTAACACCAACACGATGCGAAAGTAATTATCAGTCACCGATTTACCTTAATTTCTAGCTGCATTAGTTGATAAGTGTAATGAGAAATCAGTGTCACTGGTGGAAGCTCACACCAGCAGGCAATTGATGATGGGATAGCTGGGCAGGAAAAATGTGCGTCGGAACCGGGATATGAACCCGGGACCTTCCGCTTGCCGGGCGGTTGCTCTGACCACTGAGCTACCCGGCCGCACAAGATTCCTGCTTCGCTGGGTGAGGAAAGAGCTCTCTTGGGAGAGAAGGGGAAGAAGCGACTCGTAATTGCACGATTTGCCTGTGTAGTACTCGTACCATAACGAGTTGCTTCTGATGTGTTTGATGTTGTGATTTTGAAACAGCGCCATGCGAAATTAGCTTCATGAGGTGGTGAAGGTATACTTTACTTCTAGTCTGTAACAAGCAAGCGAGCCTCTCTCACCCCCTCCTCCTTCTTCAAAATCAAAAACACAGCCAAGTCAAGGTCAGTCTGAATCAGCTGTTGAATTTAGCCTCAACCTTGCAGATTTATTTTAACGAGTTAAACGAAATTTATTAATTCTTTATTATTTCTTTATTGAAATAGATTTGTACATTGCCATGTACAATCCTCATGTTCATATACATTTCATTCAACATAAACAAGATAGAGTAAACAATAATGCAAAGATACTCTTTTATATGTCAGCTGTCAGTTGACGCTTGAGATTGAGCATCAGTGGCAAACAAAGCCCTCTCGATATTACGTGAGATGACGTAAGTAACGTTGTGTTAACTTGTACCTAGATGGCTGTGAGCTGCTTTAACTTCACCCCACGCTGACGATTCTGAGCTTGACGCATCAGAACAGCAAGCTATTGTAACGCCGCCACGCAACGCTAACCGCGTTTTCCCCCGGCAGCCCCGCACCAGCCGCGACTCGACTGGCAGATGTGGTTCGCCGCGCTCGGCACGTACCACCAGAACCCGTGGCTGATGAGCCTGGCGTACCGGCTGCTTGACGGCCAGCCCGACGTGCGCTCGCTGCTCGACGCCGCCCGCTACCCGTTCGCAGCGAAGCCGCCAAAATACGTGCGCGCCTCGCTCTTCGTCTACCGCTACACGACGTGGGGGCAGAGGTGAGTCACGCACGACGGCGTCGCGTCCTGGAGTCCACGTAGATCTCCACATGGAGATGTGGTGGATGCCTTTACGCTATGGTTGACCATCATGCACATGATCAGTTCTGTTCAGGAGAGAGGTCGGAGGGTTTGAAGTTAGTACGACAACTTCACTCGCCTTGCTTGTCAACCTCTCGACAGCACGGATTAGCGGAGGAATCCTGTTGTTCGAGTTGTACCGTCCTTCGGAAGGGACATAAAGCCGGTGGTCCCCTCGGAGCTTTTCGACAGGAGTAGGCTTCGTGCCGGCACCGGGTTTCCCCTCCTCCCTTCTAGCCATAGGTTAGGTTCATCATCACCCTTTCATTCATCATGGCAACATGACAAAGTCGTGAAAACATGTTAACGTCGTGACTTGATGACAAAATGACAATGTTGTGACAACCTCGAGACAACATGTCAACGTCGTTTCAACATTACAACGCCATGATGCCAACATGAACCCTGATTCAGGTCAGCGCCAGCGGTGTGGACTCGTGAGCGTCGCGGCGAGTACTTCCCGGTGTTCTCACGCGACCACCCGCCGCTGCTCGAGTACCTGCGCAACCTGCGCATCCTGCCAGCGCCGCCTGCGCAGCCGTCGCCTCCCGTTGTCGCCGCCGCGCTCGCGCACATCCGGTGAGACCGACAGCCACGACTTCGTGACCTTCTTAACACTTGGGTCTTGTCCTAAACTTAGCACGCTTACGTTTGTGCTCTGATGGGAGAAGTGTTCGTTTACTAATTCGAGGCACATTTTACATACACTGGCGATTATGAGGTTATGTAGAACGTACAAGTCATTACTTTCTGAATCTTTCAGAGTCTTTCCCTAATCTTAGAACGTTAGTTTTCAGAAATACTAGTTAACCACGTTATTGATTGCTAAGCTAGCAAACTTAAACTTTTCCGTTTCGCAAAGCTGCGGTCTGAACTCGAGTGCTTATTTGCAAAACATGGGGAAAAGTTTGAGGCTTACCATTCAATACCCAGTTACATAGTTTTTCTTAACTCTTTCCTTCCTTCCTTACCTTGCTTTGCAAGACTTGCAATACATGTTATGCAATGCAAGACTTTCCATTCAGGGAACTATGACATCATATACCCACTAAGAAAATCCAGTTGGATTGAGATTTCCATGTCTTCCATGGATAAACTGTATAGAAAATAATTTTTTGGTGGACCTGGAAGAAGATGGGGAAATCAAAACCCAAGTGGCTTTTCTTAGTGGCCGCTGGACGTCATTTGTCTTTCAGTGGAATACACCTACTATTCCATTCAATCAAATTTCTATCAGAATGACGTCATGATACCCACTTGCTAAAGCCAGGTAGAGCAATTCGGGTTGTGATTTCCCTGTCTTCCTTTGTTATTTAGCAGAGATAATTAGTATTTGTTTCCAAACTGGTCTAATGGGTATCTGACGTCACTTTTCTCTGAGTGGAATAGGTGTATTGGCTCGGAACAGTAACATATTTGGTATATAAAAACAAAAAATTGTTGTCTTGCTGTGAATGCAACCTGACAATGAGAACATAATGTCTAAGTCGTAACGCAATGTGGATGCCTGGTGATGCCGCTGTCTAAACCTGACTCCTTGCCCGCAGCGTTGCCGCCTCCAGCCTGGAGCCGACGGTGCTGTGCTTGGCGCTTCTCAGCGCCGGCGCCGCCATTCTGCTGACGACGGCGTCGCGCAAGTGAACGCCTGTCCGCCACCCGACGCCTGTTGCCGGCGGCGACCGAGGCAACGCGTCGAGCCGGCTTCGAGACGAACGGATCGCTTGATTCAATCTGCCCGGTCTGTCAAGCGAGGAACGGGCATTTGTTTGCCTTGTGGCGGGATGTTTAAGGGCCACCAGTAAACGGAACCGAGGTGGCTCTGCACTGTGATTCTGTTGACTTCTTCAAGGCGAGATCAGATGAGAGGTCATTTGATCTATCAAAATTGTTGACAAAAGTTCTCATCTTATCCGACATAGAGGAAACTAACAGAGTCTCCCACCTGGGCAGAACAGGTTGTGGCCTATCGAAGAAATGTCACTTCACAACTCTAGGTAGCCCCTTATCCAAAGGAATTTCGGCAACCCGACCAAGGAAGGAAACAAAATTTGTATCCGTACCTCCGATCTTAACGCCTTTCTGGGGCTATGCACTATCCTATAATGCCACACTGAAAACTGGATAATGCATGGCCCCGGACAGGCAAGGAGATCCGGGTTCAAATCTCGGTGCGGATACAAATATGGGAATGGATATCTTGTTTCTTATCTACCGTTTATGCAACGAGAGTTTCCATTTAGGTTCAAATCAACACTAAGATTAATTTACCCGTGTTTACCTAAGTAATAAGGTCACTTGCCAAAATTTACTTCGATTACCACTCAGACCGACCGAGTTGTAATGACCACATAAAACCGCAAAAACTCGTGGCACATTTAATTGGGTTTTCCGCTAAAGCAGCGCCAGCCGTTTCAGAGAAACTGCCGAGAGTGCTGGGGTGTTCACACCCAGGCTTAGCCCTTTCAACCTACAAAAGAATGGAAGGTGTAAACATCGTTGACAGGCATTGACGAGTTCAAGATGCCAGCTTTCTGCAGAGTAGCCCCTGCCCCTGTCTTTACGTTTGTGACAAATAATTAGAGGCAGTATTCTCCTGTACTAATGAAGAGAAGGAAGGTTTTTAATTGCAAGAGTTTTAAGATACAGGGAAATCATCATTTGTTACTTTCTGTTTTTGCGTTTACGAGTCATCATCGTTGTGAATATGCCGGATCGGGAGCTACAATTCGTTAATTTTATTAAATGACGCGGAATATGTCCGAGAGAATTACAATTTCTTCGGCACACGCTGTGACCAAACCGTTTTGCTCTTTGTTTCATTAATCGAACATCACGACTACCGTTTATTAAACTCGGTAAATCGTCCAGCTCGGCTTATCGCCTTTTGTGAATTTGTTATGATTTTACGAAAGTGTGAACGGACCGCTGATGGTTTCAGGAATTGACTAGATCTGAATATCTTAGTGGCAATCTTGTTGCCGACACTATCTCAAGCTCTCATTGTCATCATCACTGTCTTGTGACAAGTTACTTAATTTAAAGCATTATGTCGCTAAGTTTTATTGACCGTGTAACATAACATTCTAATTAGATCCATGCAAATTGCATACTTTTATACTAACTGTGCAATCTTGAATTAGCAGAGGTAATGTTAGTTTGCCTGCTCTGGGGACAACAAAATCACCCACGAAATCAACCCTTCATGCTTTGATTTCTGTTGTGTAAATCCTTGTCTGGACTTATTTTTTTAATTCATTCTTTCATTCCATTTGTATTTCTTTGCTTTTAAAGTAGAGTCTGTATCTGTGTGACGATTTTATAATAAAGTAACAACGTTACGGCACCCGGCATTTGGTTCTCTGAAAGAGGTCTGGATTTTGAAAGCGACGTTTGGTATCGGGCAAGTGAAAATGTTCCTGCCGTAAAACGTGATGTGGGAAATGTGGAAGTTACTCAGAACATCGGCAGCCGGTTATCGGCTTCTGCAGCCGCCTTTTCAACGGTAAAACAAGGCAAGCTGTTACATCACGCTGGCACGTAAGTAGATGGAAAAAGTCGAGTCCAGACTCCAGGCCCCCATTCACTGACTTTTTCAGTTTATAATTCTGTAGAATTGGGAAAATAAAGATGTTAGTGCAAGATTAGGGACCCAGTGTGAAGTAAACCTATTTTAAAATGTACATTTTCACATGTTACTTTTGGTGACCTACCAAAACTGGCATCCAAAAGCCCTATCAACCTTTGGGCAGTTTGCAGTTTTGCATTTTTAAGTTTCTAAAAGAAACGGGCATATTTCATAAAAAGAAAAATTATGCTCAACGCCACTTAGAAAAGCCACTTGGCTGAAAAGGTTGTGAGGTTTCCCGGTCGTATCTAAGGGTTTACACTCAGAAAGAAAGTCAATTGCTCCGTGGAATACAATTAAGTTTATAATCTTTATTTATTTGACTAAACACAAACGAGACTCCGAGACTCCGCAGACAACTCCCTCTTCCTTCCCACATGAGTCTCAGAGCTACCCTTGACTTTTGGGGATGGTCAACTCCCAGCCATCAGGCAGGCAGGCAACAAAGACAGAGGCAGACGAATGCACACGATGGGGGTGCCGTGAATAGTAACAATGCAGAGGCACGCAGAGGCACCCGTGGAGGTGCCGTGATTTGTTACAAGGAAAATGTTCAGTTTTGCAACATCACGTTTCCCACACTAGAAGCCAAGAATCTTACAAAACTTTCCTGATTCGTTACACCATGGTACACAGCTTTGCTGTAGCATCTGGCTATTTTACCATTTTTAAGATCTCTTTAATTTTGAATTCTATTTCAATATATCAGTTAAAATCTCATCCCTCGAATGGCCGAGTGGTAACGTCGCTAGCTTCTTAAGCCAGAACGTGAAAGAGCCTGGTTCGAACCCCGTAGCATCCGTCTTTTTTACCATTGCAAAGACCTTTCAATTTATATATGCATACATTGAAAAATCAATCACCAACACATCACTCGAATGGCCGAGTGGTTAAGTCGCTTGGTTACGAACGCAAAGATGATGCGTTCAAATCCGAGTGGCTTTTGAGCTTTGCTCATGAATTGGGGTGGCGGGGTACGCCATCCTCGCGAAATTTTAATAAGTACAAAAGGTAAACAAACCATTGGTAATTCATATGCCTTAAAAATCCCC
This sequence comes from Nemurella pictetii, assembly GCA_921293315.2. Taxonomy (NCBI): domain Eukaryota; kingdom Metazoa; phylum Arthropoda; class Insecta; order Plecoptera; family Nemouridae; genus Nemurella; species Nemurella pictetii. The sequence continues at coordinate 10,316,233 of OV121126.1, forward strand.
CGGACAGTATCGTGTCTTAACAGCCGAGTGGTTAAGTTAAGGAACTGTTAACCCAAAGGCACCGGGTTCGAATCCCAGCTCTAGAGCCGGGTGAGCTTTTTTGCATTTAATTCAGGCGAATGTTATTAAAGATAGTAGCAAAAATCCAAATCTCGGTCGCTTCGCTCCCTCGCTTTGAATTTTTGCGGAAAATCGTACGTCCCACCCTAACACCCTAAGCACTTGAACTTAGCTTGGCCAAAATGTTAGCTCCAAACAGCCTCGAGTGTGCACAAATTTGGTAGACAGCGCCATCTGGTAGATAAAATTGAACAAATCTGTGACTTAATATATTTTTTTTATTTTTCTTCAAAACCCAACTATTTCTTCGTGGCTTTGCACGATAAACAGAACCATTTGAACCATTTGAAATTTAAGTTCCAAAAAGCTGGCTGCTCCGGGAATCGAACCCGCGTCGCTAGATTACTAGGCAAGTGGGCTATCCAATGCACCACGCTGTCGATGTTTGATCGCCTTGAATTCTCCCTACACATTGCACATGGTAAGCTGGTGTGCTTTTTTAAGTCGATTCACTTGTGTTTCTGACATTGCAGACGACCAAGTCCTATACTTCACTGTTTTTCAGTGTATATTCATTATTTTGACAATGCCAGTCATTGCCAAAAAGCTACGCCTGCTGCTGGGATCGAACCCGGGGCGCACAGTACGCTCATTTGCAAGCGAATGTGCTATCCACAGGACCACGCTGGTGTTGGTGAAGTTAATGTTTATATTTCCTTCCCATTCATTGTGTTGAACCTAGAGGCTGTAATAAATTGAACGTCTGTCCTCTGGCTGTCGGGTGTCTCAGCTTGGCTCTCCGTGACGTAGAACTTAGCAAGCATCGTACAACGATGAAGTTCCAGGCAAAGATTGTTGGACAAAAAGCCAGGCTGGCATCGGTAATCGAACCCCGGGCTTCCTGGTCGGAGACAGCGATGCTGAGCACTCGACCACACAGCAGATGACGATGACGTGGCATTTGTTTTAAACTCAATGCTCATCGACTACGGCCTCCAACTCGAGAATATCATAACGCAAAAGCATTTACATCGCTGTTTTTTTAACAAGTTTTGCTTCTACGAAAGGACAGACAAGCTCGCAATTAATGCACTCTACATTTGATCATCAGACCAGCTGGACCACGGTGTTCATCGTGCCGGGAGCACGGTCACACTGCTTCTCATCGAAATCATCTCGTGGTTTTATACTCTGTTGATAGTTGAGACAACCAATCAGAGATTGCGCTGTTATCAAAATCACGCCGCTATCACTTTTTTGAGTTCAAACGAGAGATTTAAGTAGAGGGAGGTGGATTTATCCCTCAAACTCAGAAGGCATGAGCAGTAGGCTCGTCAAATGCCAAAAGCTTAGGAAGCTCTGTGTGCTGCTGACGACGTCGTCAGCCTCACTGGACGCTTCATTTGCCGAGCGTTGATTTTATACGACGCAATTGTCACGTGTTCGCATGCAGATAACAAACAAGTACCCCTCAAGGGGTGGGGGAATAATTAGAAGCTCCCATTTAAGTCACGTGCGATTTTAGATAACAATGCTGGACTTTGAAGCATCGAATGTTAATCGAGTAAAAATAAGTAGGATTTAAAAAAAAATTTGATTGTTTTCGACAAGGAACTTTATCGCACGTAAAATTCATCTGGCGTACAGGCTTGTTGATTAAGTCGCAACGTTCTAAAATTAAAAATGTGTTTGAACCTGTTTCGAGCTGTAGCATCTGGCTATTTTACCATTTTTAAGATCTCTTTAATTTTGAATTCTATTTCAATATATCAGTTAAAATCTCATCCCTCGAATGGCCGAGTGGTAACGTCGCTAGCTTCTTAAGCTAGAACGTGAAAGAGCCTGGTTCGAACCCCGTAGCATCCGTCTTTTTTACCATTGCAAAGACCTTTCAATTTATATATGCATACATTGAAAATTCAATCACCAACACATCACTCGAATGGCCGAGTGGTTAAGTCGCTTGGTTCCGAACGCAAAGATGATGCGTTCAAATCCGAGTGGCTTGTGAGCTTTGCTCATGAATTGGGGTGGCGGAGTACGCCATCCTCGCGAAATTTTAATAAGTACAAAAGGTAAACAAACCATTGGTAATTCATATGCTTTAAAAATCTTCCGGACCGTATCGTGTCTCAACAGCCGAGTGGTTAAGTTAAGGAACTGTTAACCCAAAGGCACCGGGTTCGAATCCCAGCTCTAGAGCCGGGTGAGCTTTTTTGCATTTAATTCAGGCGAATGTTATTAAAGATAGTAGCAAAAATCCAAATCTCGGTCGCTTCGCTCCCTCGCTTTGAATTTTTGCGGAAAATCGTACGTCCCACCCCAACACCCTAAGCACTTGAACTTAGCTTGGCCAAAATGTTAGCTCCAAACAGCCTCGAGTGTGCACAAATTTGGTAGACAGCGCCGTCTGGTAGATAAAATTGAACAAATCTGTGACTTAGTATATTTTTTTTATTTTTCTTCAAAACCCAACTATTTCTTCGTGGCTTTGCACGATAAACAGAACCATTTGAACCATTTGAAATTTAAGTTCCAAAAAGCTGGCTGCTCCGGGAATCGAACCCGCGTCGCTAGATTACTAGGCAAGTGGGCTATCCAATGCACCACGCTGTCGATGTTTGATCGCCTCGAATTCTCCCTACAGATTGCACATGGTAAGCTGGTGTGCTTTTTTAAGACGATTCACTTGTGTTTCTGACATTGCAGACGACCAAGTCCTTTACTTCGCTGTTTTTCAGTGTATATTCATTATTTTGACAGTGGGCTATCCAATGCACCACGCTGTCGATAGGTGAGGGTATCAAATTCTCCCTACACATTGCACATGGTAAGTATTACAGACAACACAGTGTGTATTCAGTATTTTGACAGTGTGATACTTCGCCAAAAAGCAACGCCTGCTGCTGGGATCGAACCTGGGTCGATACGAAATCTCACCCGCAATGCTAACGTGATATCCACGTGACCGCGCTGTCGATGAGAGCAGGCCATTTCATTGCGATGAACCTAGAGTACGCAATAAACTGAATGACTTAGTTGTTCTCTTGCTGTCAGTTGTCTCAGCTTGGCTCTTCGTGACGTAAGAACTAGCAAACATCGTATAAAGAAAATGATTCAGCCAAAGACTGTTGGACAAAAAGCCAGGTGGGAATAAGGAATCGAACCCCAGCCTTCCTGGCCAGAGACAGCGATGCTATGCACTCGACCGCACAGGAGATGACGATGACGAGTCGTTTGTTTTCAACTCAACGCTTCTCGAGAGTATCACAACGCAATTGCATTCAAACCATCGCTGAGGGAGTTGTATGCGCTAATTTCTTGCTTCCACTCTGATACTTTCAATTTTGTTAAAGTTGAGGGAATATTTTGTGTAAGTAAATTGTTGTTCTATGATTGTTATCCATTTTTTTTTACGAGGCTCACTGAAGCCCTGAAGCCACAACGATTGCGTTGCCCACCTAGCTAAAAAATCTTCAGACTTCTTCGTCGAACTTTTCAAATCGAAAAACAATTATGAAAAAATTTGCGAGCGTGTGGGTACGAACTCAGAACGTCTGAGGATCCCCGTTGTTGAGAGAGCGGGTGGTCCACTACTCCAACTCGGAACATCTCCACGGTGGTAAACATTCCCCTATTTCAATTGCCTGCAACGCCGATAAATTCAAAACCATGCATGACAGTCCGATGGGACGGTGTGATTTGAACAGAAGCGTGCAGCCTGGGTATACCCAACGTATGCGCCGCATACCCGCTAAAACAGGGGCGTGCCGTCCATGGAATCAAGGGAATCATTGATTCCCCTCGAATTCCCAATAAATAAATTTAAAAATATTTTTTTTTAACACCGAAATACATTCTTATTCTTACATTCATATTCTACATTCAAATCTACTTTTAAAATAAACGTCGATATAATTATTGAATTGATGTGAATTCAAGTCGGAACTCGGCGCAAAACATCCCTCGGCAGAGAATGCGCGTAACGCAACCCGCATCGCTCGACTGTAGCTCGTCCAAGGGAATCACTTCTTTGAAATGCTTCTCCCGTCCCGTGCTCTTGGCTGTGCAGCGTGCTAGCAGCCAGTCGCTGCAGCGAGCCGGCCGCGCGGCAAGCGTCGCCGGCGAGCACGGCGGGCCAATAAAAGCCCAAAATATGCGCGTGCAGAGCACAGGCGAGGCTTTTAGGTCCACAATATTGTTCGTTACTCTTCTAGAGCCAATACCGTGTTAACCTTTTGGTGCATTTTGCCCATTATAGCAGCATATATCGAGTTTTAAGCTGAGGAACAAAGATGGCCGACTAGACAGTTTAGGGTCCCGATCGTCTCCGCACTTCATACCAGTTTTTAGTGTTTTCCTGTGTTTAACCAGAATCAATCAATTTCACAATATTACAACTGCTACCCAGTGTACTCTCAGTGCTCGAATTCACCCGCTAGTGATTACCAAGTGACTTATAAACTACAAATTAACGCAGCGAGTGCCTTGATCACCACGTGTATACCATGCAGGATCGACCAGCCACCCAGTCTTTCAGAGCTCCGAGCTCACAGCGTTCACCCCATGGTAAAATCTGTGCACTACTACAAGAACTGGACATAATCAAACACGCAATTAATGAACTGGGAAAAAAGATTCAGCAACTCGATTCCCAACCAAACACAACCTCAAAAATCCCCTACAGCACGGTAACCAAAACTTCCAAAGCAACCCACCAGGTAGCACCACCACCCGCGCCTATCCCGGTAATCAAGAGGGACGAAAACCAAGACCGCATCACCCACATCTCAGCAAACATACTCAGCGCCCCTTCAACCACTCCCATCGCACATTGCATCTCAACCGACCACCATATGGAACAGGGAGTTGCAAAAATAATTAAAACACAATTCTTTGGGCAAGAGGGGAAAAAACACTGCTTAAACCAAAAAAATGAAATCGGTCAAATCACCACGCTCCACTCCTCAAGACTGATCATCAACCTTATTACCAAACATAAATATTATGAAAAACCAAAATTAGAAAACATAAGAAATTCTCTCACCGCCACAAAGAACTTCTGCAACTACTACCGCATAAGGAAGATAGCCATGCCTCGCATAGGCTGCGGGAGAGACGGCCACAAATGGGCCACAATCGAGAATATTATCAGAGAAGTGTTCAAAGACTCTGACATTAAAATTTCTGTCTACACCCTCCCTGCCAGACGATCACTAGACACCCTGGATTACGTGTCAATATCCAACCCCACCGCACCAACGCTCACCATCACCAACAACCCTGTGAACCCTTCAAAAAGCCGTCAGTGTCCAACATGCTGGCTTTGCGACGCCCACGACCCGGAATGTACGAAAGCCACCCCCGTGGTCGCTGCCTGTGCCGCCCCTACGAGTGACACCCCCGTGGTCGCTGCCTGTGCCGCCCCTACGAGTGACACCCCCGTGGTCGCTGCCTGTGCCGCCCCTACGAGAGACACCCCCGAGGTCGCTGCCTGTGCCGCCCCTACGAGTGCCACCCCCGTGGTCGCTGCCTGTGCCGCCCCTACGAGTGACACCCCCGTGGTCGCTGCCTGTGCCGCCCCTACGAGTGCCACCCCCGTGGTCGCTGCCTGTGCCGCCCCTACGAGTGCCACCCCCGAGGTCGCTGCCTGTGCGGCCCCTACGAGTGCCACCCCCGTGGTCGCCGCCTGTGCCGCCCCTACGAGTGCCACCCCCGTGATCGCTGCCTGTGCCGCCCCTACGAGTGCCACCCCCGTGGTCGCTGCCTGTGCCGCCCCTACGAGTGACACCCCCGTGGTCGCTGCCTGTGCCGCCCCTATGAGTGACACCCCCGTGGTCGCTGCCCCCACACGATCGACACCACCTTTTACCACGAGCGCTGCCCCTGCGAGCGCTGCCCCTGCGAGCGCTGCCCCTGCGAGCTCAGCCCCTGCGAGCGCTGCCCCTACGAGCTCAGCCCCTGCGAGCGCTGCCCCTACGAGCTCTGCCAATGCACCAAAAACGAGAACCCAACCCCAACGTTCCTCGAAAACCCAACACTTAACCATCCCCTATTCTTCTTTTCACCGGTCAGAGCAAAAAACAGCCACCTGAGCAAAAGCCCTCCCCAAACTACCATTATAACCCTCAACACTCAATCCTGTAGAAACAAAATCGAACAACTAGAGCTACTTACCAACAGACACTCCCCTGATTTCTTGTGCCTCACGGAACACTGGCTACCCGCCACTGACTCCACCTTTAACATACCCCACTACAATAAGGCAAGCATATTTCATCGTCTATCTTCCTCCCATGGCGGTGTCGCCATATTTGCTAAACCCCAACTCACCACCTCTCCACTAGATCTCAGTCTACACTCAACGGACAAAACACTGGAATGTACAGGCATTATTTGGACCACGCCCCAACGAAACACCCCAGCCGACATGATCATAGCAATCTATCGCTCCCCATCCGCCTGCACAAACTCCTTCCTATCCAAACTAGAAGACCTAATAATACACATCACCAAAATCCACCCCAAAGCTCACATCACCCTATGCGGTGATTTCAACATCAACTTACTTAACTCCAACCCACTAACCACAAAATTCCTAGACATCCTTCACTCCTACAACCTCCACGAAGCAATTCTCACTCCAACCCGCATCTCCACAACATCTTCCACGTTAATTGACAACATCTTTACATCACATCCCATCCACACCCTAAGGCCATCCACTTTCGAGAGCGGTTTCTCAGACCACCTAGCCCTCAAAATAGTTCTAACTCCCGGCAATTCCTCCCCTGCCAGACCTAATTATATTAAAAAACGCGTATTCTCCCAAAAGAATCGCGATCACTTCAAAACCCTACTCCAAACCGAAACGTGGACTGAGATGACTCTAACCACCGATATGGATAACATATACAATGCCTTTGCCACAAAACTAACGACTCACTTCCACACTGCCTTTCCCCTTCAAAAAGTAAAACTCAAACCACCAACCCCAAACAGCTGGATCACGCCCGAACTCCAAGCTACAGGGGATCACTTACGTGATCTGCATACGTACCTCACGATCTCTCCCAACCCACTCCTCAAACCACAGTACAAAGATCAACTGAAACAACACGTTGCAAACCTAAAGACCACAAAGAGAAACCACAATGACCAAGTCATAGCAAAATCCAAAAATAAATCCAAAGCCTCTTGGAACATCATAAAATCCTGCTCGAAACCTGCTTGCCTCCCCGAACAACCCAAACTCCTTATCAACAACGTCAATATATCAGACCCCCACATCCTGGCAGAGGAATTCAACAAATTCTTCGCCAAAGCAGGAAACGCCGCCGCGCCTGTAAGCCCCGGCGCCAACCTCCCACCAGTCCTAGCCAAGTCACCCTCCAAGTCAATATTCCTTTTCCCTACATTTCCTGCAGAAATCTCCCTCGCAGCCCGCTTCCTCCAAAACAAACACTCCAGCGGACTAGACGAGTTCTCCGGATCCCTCACTGCCAGCAACATACACCTCCTAGCCGACCCTCTCACCCTCATCATCAATAGCTCTTTCACCTCCGGCATATTTCCCACCAAACTCAAACAGGCTCTCATCATCCCAATCCACAAGAAGGGAGAAAAGTCCAATATTGACAACTATAGGCCCATCTCTCTCCTCTCCACTATATCCAAACTCATCGAAAAAATCATGCTCTCCCGACTTCTTTCCTTCCTAAACTCCCAAAACATCCTTGCAGACTGCCAACATGGCTTCCAGAAGAATAAATCCACCATCACAGCCATCTTCCAATTCCTCTCCACCCTCCATACCGCACTTGACAAAGGCGATCAGGCACTAGGACTCTTCTACGATCTGAGTAAAGCCTTTGACACCATCAACCATTCCCTCCTCCTCTCCAAACTCCAATCGCAAGGAATCCGAGGAACCGCTAACAAGTGGATTGCCTCATTCCTCTCCGACCGCACCCAGGTTGTTCGCATCAACTCCTCAACCCCCGGCAACCCCCCTTTCCTATCTACCCCCCTCCCTATCAAACAAGGTGTACCGCAAGGCTCGGTGCTCTCCCCCCTCCTCTTTCTGCTCTACGTCAACGACCTCCCTCAACTCATAACCCAAGGCTCCCTTTTCCAATTTGCAGACGACACGACCCACCTCCTCACCATCCCAACCTATGAGCTCCCTCACCCAAACTGCAAACTCCCAAACTAAAATCATCACATCATATTGCCTTGACAACCAACTAGCCCTCCAGCCAGCAAAGTCCACCTTCATCAACTTCCACTCCAAGGCAAACGCCCCCGACTACTCCCCCCTCATCCGAGTCAACAGCAGAGGTATTCCCAGTGCCCCCTCTTCAAAATTCCTTGGCATCTACATCACCCCAACCCTAGACTGGTCACTACATGTTCAAAAAACCCTTTCCAAAATCAAAACTACCTGCTTCCTCCTCCGTCGACTAAAAAAGATAGTAAACCTCCACACCGTCAAACTAGTTTACCACGCACACCTACACTCACACCTATCATATGGCCTCCTTTTCTGGGGCACCTCCACCCAAGCAAAAAGGATCTTCATTGCTCAAAAACAAGCGGTCCGTATCATCGCAGGAGCGCCCCGTCGTAAGACATGCAAACCACTCTTCATAACCCTCAAAATCCTCACCCTCACCTGTACCCTCATTCAAATCGCAAGCACCCTAGTTAGATCCCACCCCGACCTATTCCCATCTAACTCCTCCGTTCACTCCCACGCAACGAGGAATAGACAAGAAATCAGAGCCCTCCCCCACAAAACCACACTCTTCGAACAGAGCCCCCTATACCTCTGTACCAAAATCCACAAGCACCTTCCCGCCTTCATCAAGGACTCCCCTACCCGCAGCTATTTCGACACTAACCTACGTACTTTCCTTCTTAACAACCCCTTCTACTCCCTCGACGAATTCTTCCTATCTAGCACGGTGTAAACTGCCACCTGTAATTGTGTAATTATGTAAACATCTCAAAACAAAACCTATTATTATTACGACCATAGTTTACTTTTAACAATATTATATTATACTATTCATTTTACATACTTTACATATCATATTATCGCTTGCCTGACGTTGTTCACACCTGTATTCTGTACATGTCACGAACCAAAATAAAAAATACAAATACAAATACAAATACACTTCTCAAGATTGCTTCCCATGAGATGTGCGACAAGCACTGGGTCTGAGTCAGCCTGCCGAACGATGGCCGGTAACAGCCGAACTTTTACCGCCTGTCTACCATGTAGCAAGGGACAACCAATGACATTCAATCGGTAGTAATTCAGCAGTCAGAAGCAATTAATAATGAGGCAGTGAAAAAGATCCGATCGATCATCGAAAGATTCACTAACGTCATGTATCATTTTGGGGCTTATCAGTAGGATTTCATGATGAGGATTGAGGAAGAGGAGGCTAATTTTTTACCCGATTGATTCCCCTATTGATTTTTCCACGGCACGCCACTGCGCTAAAATCGTCCAAAATAATAACTCACTTCGCTTCAAAATACTAAGATTGCATTCTTTCCATCGATATTTTTCTTGCATGTGTTACATTGTGTAGCGGTTTGCCGCGATATTCATGGTTTGACCACTAGGTGCTTCTCGCTCTGTGTTTCACTGCTCTGCCATAGCTGGTACTCGCTTGGAAGATTGCACCCTGTCTAGCGCTGCAAAATGAATCAAGTGGCCGGCCAGCGTGTTAAAAAACACTTGCACCGCGCTCTACGGTAGCTCAAGCAAGACTTGTAGGGTGCTCGCTGCCACCGTACTCAATGGTACCAGCCTGCCATGAGCAGACAACACTATGACCGCACGTCTATCGCACAAGCACGTATGCGTTCTCAACTTCTCCTTCTCCCCCTCAAACACTAGGAATCTTCTATTTCGCTCGCCCCCTCTCTGATTTTCTCGAGTCAATTCGACTTCGTGCCGGACCGCTGTAAAGGAGCCTTTAGGCAAATGTTTATGATTCAAGTGTGGCTATAGAATAATACGATAAATGCGATGTTTAAAAAGTGAGCAATGTCTTCGAAAAGCAGGAAAGAAGAATAATTTGGAACTAAAGAATGTGTCAAGATATGATACCTATACAGGGCGTAGTGTAGACATTACGTTCACGGTTCACCCGTCAGGGTAAATTTTTGATAGATGTGGCGCACACCCGCCCAGAATTTCACTGCACGTCACTGGATTCGAACAAATACCAACTTGATCCGAGGCAGAGCAAAGGGATAATTTTGGAGTTGTTTGGAATCTGACGAGAGCGCGCTGTCGTCAAAAAAGACCACAACGTTGGTGAGATTGGGGACCGGCACCTCCAAAGTGTACGTCGGCCCCGCGGCTGATGTGATCTCACGGGATTGATTCCACACAGCCGGTGTCTATATATATCTTTAGTTTATATTCTTAGAAATTATAATCTTTAGTAACATCTTTAACTCTAGACCCAAAGAGCAGCACCAAATTGGTCTTGATACTTTGACTTGAACCAATTCTTAACGTTTGTGGTTCATAGACTAAGAAATTCTTGCAATTGGCCAAATCGCCAAATGACCGGCACGATGCCTTTGCTGACGCGATGCGAGATGTAATTAAATAGCATTTATATCATGTTACACGCCTGTGACCGATAAATATGCCAGCAGTTTAAATTACGTTGAAATGTTAACTTATAATATCTTTAAAAATACTGAACGCGATACTTCTACCTTCTACCGAACGATTCAAAGATACTTAACTCAAGTGGCTATAATATAGTAAAAATGTCTTTGCCAAGAGGTCGTTAGTTTGCTATGCACGAAGCAATCGCCACAACGTTAGGCAACCATCACGACACCCATCACCACACCAGCACTGTCACCGAGTGAACATAGCATGACATGGAACGCATTACTCATCGAGTCAATAGCACTTCCTACCATCGCCGCATACCAACGTTTACTTCGGGCTCCAAACAATGCATCGAGTTGCTTCACGCACTGCCCAACTCTCGTTGCTAGCCCATACTATCCCCGAAAAAGCTGTAATCATTCGACGTCTACCTCCTATCGAATTTACCACACGTGAGAGGGCAAGAAGCACACATCTTTACGGATGGTTCCGATGCAAGCAGGGTGTGACACTGGTAAAACTGGAGGTGCCAGCTCCGACAGTCAAACCATCCTAAGCCGACATCACCCGACATTATGTAGCACTACCGCCATTGACCTTGCTTTGAATTATAGACCGAGTAGAGAGCACGTATGCACGCTACCAACAATTGAAGTTTGGTTAAAAAAACCAAGTTACCAAGTTTAACTACCCATATAGCACTGGGAGGCAAATAGAATGGACCTTAAAACGACAAAGCTAAAGGCATGTTCTTTGCTGTTATTGGAAACAAGCTGCCAAAATATCAAGCAAAATAGCGTGGTATGTCTCAGACCGGCATATCGACAAGAATTTATGAAACTATGGTGCTGTACCGATGTGCAATTCGAGACATTTCTTTGTAATCGATTCGACCCGGACCAACGCAATCAAATAATTGGACAAAAAGAATGCGCGGCCTCATTATCAGATACTATACATCTACCGTATACGCAACGAGTACTTGCATGTCAGGTTCAAGATATCGCAAGAATACGCCCTCTATCCCACCAAGAATAATATGGGTGCACTTACCGCCACGGCCAATCATCACTCCATCTCTACTCCTCCATCTGGCTGCTAAATCGCTCAAACATTGTCTCCAGTTTCAATCGTTTATTGCAAAAGTAACAAAAATAAACAAAATAAACAAAAAAATATCGAGTCAACACTCGATTCATGCAGTCAGTTGGTCCCGAGTGTATCGTCAGACAGATTTCGATCTCACACTCTGCCGTCCAAGGCCGCGTAACAAAGCTCGGTCGCGAGCAAAATCGAAAAGGCAGCCGCACTATACGAACTATTGCCAGCGGCAGTCGTAGTCGCTGGCCGTTGCAATCTCATTCAAAGTCACAAGCGAGTCAAAGAATTGCAGCCATACGCACCGAACTAATACTTCAACGTTTTATTGATCATCACGCCCGCCAAACATGGCGCGGTCAACGACGTCAACGGAAACCGGCGTCGCGGACATCGGCAACAAACACAGCCAAATCTAGCCGGCCGGGACGGGATTTTCGGCTGTGGGAAGCGAACAAACGGGGGCGCTGCATCTCGGCAGGCGCGACCAGCAAACGGATCGAAGTCGTACGACGAACGCCGGCGTATGGATGGTACGCCGTGTCGGCCAGCGAGAGCAGCAGCTCGGTGGCAATGCAATCGCAGTTGCAATCGTGCAGCGAACACAACCACAGCTGCAATCGCAGTCGAGATCCTGCAGCTGGTATAACCCCAGCTGCAGTCACAGTAGCAAGCGTGCAGCTAACCTAACGGGAACCGGAGCGGTGACGGGACACCGGGCGTCTACCTGCGGCTAGTTGGCCAGCGACAGCAGCAGCGCCGTCGCGCGCTTGATCCAGTGGTCGGCGTTCTCGTCGCCCGAACGGAGGTCGACGGCGACGACGAACGCCGGGCGGCCCGTGTCGCCGCAGCGCACGGGGTAGTAGTAGGCGGGGCACGCGTACACGCCCGACTTGCGCTTCTTGTGCTGCTCCACCGGTCTGAAACATAGACGCGTCAGCAGGGGCAGACGTGCAGGACTCCGTTCTGGGCCGAAGACCTTCAGATCCAAGGTCGGCAGCTTCGGGACCATCATCACGTCGTTTTTGGAACAAAATAGTTCAGTTTCTTGTAGACCGAATGCATTCCAGCAAACGCCCACCAAGCCACTTGGGTTTTGAATTCCCTGTCTTTGTCGGTTATAAATAACAAAAAATATTTTTGGCTTTGCAATTTAGCCGTGTGGAAAATGGGGAAATATCAACCAAGCAGAACGAGTGACCAGTGTTTACATAACCCCACCTTTCTGAACCAGTCTACACGACGTAACACCAGTCTACACGACGTAACACCAGTCTACACGACGTAACACCAGTGTACACATTGTAACACCAGTCGATACGAGTCTACACAAAGCAAAAAGTGCAAGAGACTCACTTGAAGTGCACAATGGGCATGGGTGTCACCAACTGCATGGGCTGCGGCTCGACCAGACAGTTGAGCTTGCGGTCCCAGCCGGCGCCCTCGAGGAACAGGCCGCGCACGAAGACGCCGCCGTCGACGGGCGCCGTCGCACGCTGCCGCTCGTCCGGCGTGAAAACCACAAAGTCCCACGACAGCGAGTCGATCGATATGTTGGCCGAGCGCGCCGACGTCTGCACGGAGCAAGCAAAGGCGGTCAGGCGCCGTCGGTTTCCACGCGAGCCATCTTTCACTTTGCCAAACGTCAAAGCAAAGCCACAGCCCAAAGCTCCATTGTAAACAACCCGGCACTACTTTATCTGAGTTTTCAGGCTCCATGGAGATAGAAACTGGACTATGAATGAACATAGAAGGTGGTGAATCTACTGACGCTATGCTGCAATCACACACCAACAACTCGACTAACCCCGATTATAACGTGGCTCCATGGAGATAGAAACAGGACTATGAATGAACATAGAAGGTGGTGAATCTAGTGACGCTATGCTGCAATCACACGCCAACAACTCTACTAACCCCGATTATAACGTGGCTCCATGGAGATAGAAACAGGACTATGAATGAACATAGAAGGCGGGGAATCTAGTGACGCTATGCTGCAATCATACACCAACAACTCGACTAACCCCGATTATAACGTGGCTCCATGGAGATAGAAACAGGACTATGAATGAACATAAAAGGCGGTGAATCTAGTGACGCTATGCTGCAATCACACGCCAACAACTCGACTAACCCCGATTATAACGTGGCTCCATGGAGATAGAAACAGGACTATGAATGAACATAGAAGGTGGTGAATCTAGTGACGCTATGCTGCAATCACACGCCAACAACTCGACTAACCCCGATTATAACGTGGCTCCATGGAGATAGAAACAGGACTATGAATGAACAAAGAAGCCTGTGAATCTAGTGACGCTATGCTGCAATCATACACCAACAACTCGACTAACCCCGATTATAACGTGGCTCCATGGAGAAAGAAACAGGACTATGAATGAACATAAAAGGCGGTGAATCTAGTGACGCTATGCTGCAATCACACGCCAACAACTCGACTAACCCCGATTATAACGTGGCTCCATGGAGATAGAAACAGGACTATGAATGAACAAAGAAGCCTGTGAATCTAGTGACGCTATGCTGCAATCATACACCAACAACTCGACTAACCCCGATTATAACGTGGCTCCATGGAGATAGAAACAGGACTATGAATGAACATAAAAGGCGGTGAATCTAGTGACGCTATGCTGCAATCACACGCCAACAACTCGACTAACCCCGATTATAACGTGGCTCCATGGAGATAGAAACAGGACTATGAATGAACAAAGAAGCCTGTGAATCTAGTGACGCTATGCTGCAATCATACACCAACAACTCGACTAACCCCGATTATAACGTGGCTCCATGGAGATAGAAACAGGACTATGAATGAACATAGAAGCCGGTGAATCTAGTGACGCTATGCTGCAATCACACGCCAACAACTCGACTAACCCCGATTATAACGTGGCTCCATGGAGATAGAAACAGGACTATGAATGAACATAAAAGGCGGTGAATCTAGTGACGCTATGCTGCAATCACACGCCAACAACTCGACTAACCCCGATTATAACGTGGCTCCATGGAGATAGGAACAGGACTATGAATGAACATAGAAGGCGGTGAATCTAGTGACGCTATGCTGCAATCACACGCCAACAACTCGACTAACCCCGATTATAACGTGGCTCCATGGAGATAGAAACAGGACTATGAATGAACATAAAAGGCGGTGAATCTAGTGATGCTATGCTGCAATTGCACACCAACAACTCGAATAACCCCAATTATAACTGAATGTTTAAGATGTAATCGATTTTAAAGATAAACAAAAACTATTGAAGCAGTTTAAGAATTTATAAGAGCTTAGAAAAAGAGCAATTATATGGAGTCAGCTAGTGGGATTCGCAAATCGGTTTCACCAAACGGAACAACATCAAGCCGGTGACGGGGGACGTTACCTGCAGCACTGCCGTGAGGAAGCCGGTGGGGAACGTGTAGGCCGACAGCCAGAAGTAAATGGGCGGGTGGGTGGTCTCGGCCCACGTCGTGAAGTGCTCCACGCGCTGCAGCAGGTCGCGCGCCCACGATCCCAGCAGCTTCAGCGACGGGTACGCCTTCAGCCAGAACTGCAGCAGCCGCCGCCGGGAATGATGAGTTAGTTACAGAGCTCGGAGAAAAGTGACTTCAGATACCCACAGGACGTACTAACAGTTTGGAACGAAAATATTTATTAGCTCTGCTAAATAACAAATGAAGATAGGGAAATCACAACCAGAATTGCTGTATCTGGCTTTAGCAAGTGGGTGTCATGACGTCATTTTGATTGAATTTTGATTGAATTTTGATTCAATTGAATAGGTGTATTGGGAAGACCAAGGGAGAAGTGGAGAGGTTTGATTTAAGAAGGTTTAATTAAAGAAATTGTGGGAAGAGCGAGAGGCATGGAAGGCGATAGCGGAAATGGAAGAAAAAGAGAAGAGTGAAGAAGAGGAGGAAGAAATTTCGACAGGCTTGGACAGCCGGATGTCTTTAAGAAGGCCTTAATTTGCGTTTTATTTTAAGCCCCTTCACCCTAACGGACAAATGAAATTCATTATTATTACTTTCATGCCACACTAGTGTTTGAATTCGTGTTCGAATCGACAAACGCCACGTTGCGACGGCAAGTCACCAACTGTGTTCAACGACGCACTGTTTTGACAGCTGGCCCTGCGGCGCTGGTCTAATGGCATCGGTGGATGAAAGGGTGATGACGAGGAGCAAAGAGGAGTAGTTTGATTTAAGATGATTTAGAAGAGATGCAACAGAGTTGGAAGAAGCTGGAAATTGTAGGAATAGGCAAGTATGGAAGCTGCGATGGAAGGGATGGAAGAAGAGGCGAGTGAAGAAGGCTGCTCACCTGAGGTACGCGGCCTTCGAAGATGCAGGTGAAGATGTCTTCCAGGTAGACCGACATCACCACCAGGCCGAGGATGCCCCGCTGCAGGTCTTCCAGAGAAGAGCGGATCCGCACCAGCAGCACGTTGTATCTGCGGACAGCCGCCGGCGTTGTTGTCACTTGCTCGGCACTCGCCTTGTTTCACAATCTCAGCACGTCAGTTTCCACGGACACCGTCGGGTTTTGTCGGTGCGTTTGTCTCAATTTGTTGCTAACGGGCACGCAAGTTTTGACCATTGGTTGTTCGAGTTTGAGTTAGAGACTTGGAAGCCGCAACCCGTTTGAATGGGCAGAAAATGGGTGCATAACATAAAACACGTGCAAAACGTGTTATATCTGCCAACCTGGCAATCTCCTTTCCCTAATCATCTTTTCCAAATCAAAGCACGCCTGGGTTTTCGTCGGGGCTTCCGTTTAGATTTGCTGCCATCTGGCCTAGAGTTGACACCGTTGTTAAGGCAGGCTGCGAAATGTCGGCAAAATTGCAAGTTCGACACTTGGAAACCCAAACCCGGTTTGCAAAAAGTGCATAGAACACGCACAAAACACACTCGAAATGTGTTTAAAATGCGCGCAAAACATTCGTAAGACATGCGTAAAACAGGTGCTGCCTTCCCACCTGGCAATCTCCTGCAGCAACACTACGTCCAGCGGCGTCTTCAACTCGCCCATCAGCTTCTCCGTCTGCTCGTAGTCGATCGGCATCGGGATCTTCGACAGGATGTCGGCCGCCATCTTCTGGACCTTCTCCTCCTTCGTCTCGCCGCCCGAATCGGACACCTGTCACACGGAGACAGGATTCATCTCACATCTCTCCACGCTGTAGAATCTAAGACAATCTCTTCCTGGCAGACCGGGGTGAAGTTATAAACAAGTGCAGATGTCATCCGGAAAAGATACTCTTTTATATGTCAGCTGTGAGTTGACGCTTGAGATTGAGCATCAGTGGCAAACAAAGCCCCCTCGATATTACGTGAGATGACGTAAGTAACGTTGTGTTAACTTGTACCTAGATGGCTGTGAGCTGCTTTAACTTGTAACCAAGCTGCCTGATCTATTGGCTGGTGGTGAATGACAGGCTGATTGTGAAGCTAATCTAGCCTAGCAGCGAGCTGAGGGTGAATGCCAGGCTGATGAAGCTAACCTAGCAGCTAGCAGCGAGCTGAGGGTGAATGACAGGCTGGTGATGAAGCTAACCTAGCAGCTAGCAGCGAGCTGAGGGTGAATGACAGGCTGATGATGAAGCTAACTTAGCAGCTAGCAGCGAGCTGAGGGTGAATGACAGGCTGATGATGAAGCTAACCTAGCAGCTAGCAGCGAGCCGAGGGTTAATGACAGACCGATGTTAACGCTGTCCCTGTAACACCTGAGTCCTGCCTGCGTGGGCTCTCCGTTGGGCTACGTCAGAGCGATTCCTCGCCTACCTGGACCTGCAGCGACATGAGCGTCTCGAACAGCGAGCGCGTCACCGTGATGAGCGACGTGATGTCGGCGTTCGAGTGCTGGCCGAACGCCTCCGGCTGGTCGACGTTGGGCAGCGTCGAGATGAAGTCCGAGTAGCTGGAGAGCTGGCCG
Organism: Nemurella pictetii; assembly: GCA_921293315.2. Lineage (NCBI taxonomy): Eukaryota > Metazoa > Arthropoda > Insecta > Plecoptera > Nemouridae > Nemurella > Nemurella pictetii. The sequence continues at coordinate 10,334,016 of OV121126.1, forward strand.
TCGCGCGGGATGCAGTACGTCGGCAGCGACGACAGCCTGCAAACGACGAGGCGACCGGCCATCAGCGATCACGCACTCAAACACTCGCACGGTTCATTCGTCGCCTTCTCCCAGCCGCAAGACATGGCGACGAGGGGACCAACGATTAGCGTGAAGAGTAGACGCAGGATAAGTTTTCGTATTATTTATGCATCTCAAAAATTGACATTTGATTACCACATATCAGAGATAAATAAGCTGAAAATTTCATGGAATTAGGAAAGCAGGTGTATGAAGTTATGAACACAAGTGCCAAATTTTGTATATAAAAATTTTCTGAGAAAAAAAAACCCAATCCACTGGATTAACACCATTCGCTCAGATGGCGTTAGTAAACAGTGCATAACACTTGCACGGATTTAATCGCCCGATTCGAAATGCCTCGGCTCAATACGATGCGCTATCCATGTTATAGAGATCGGTTAACTTGGCTTAATACTCTGTGCTATCCATGTTATCGAGATCGGTGGGTGCTGCAAGACTCACCTGTATCCCACGATGTCGATGACCTTGTCGTTGAAGTAGAGGTTGATGTACGTTGTCAGCAGGCGGCGGTCCCAGTCGTCGGTGACGTGCCCGCCGTAGTTGACGTCGGCTATCAGGTACTTGAGCGCGTCCCACGGCACCTCCTGGTACTCGTCCAGGTAGAGCGAGAGCAGGTTCTCGGAGACCTGCGCACCGCGAGCAGACAACCACGCTGTTGTTAGATAACTAATATACTCTCACCCAGAGATAGTAGGGAAGGTGGTCTCCCTAGCAAGGTCAGAAACCAATCTAGGCAGCCAGGTGTTTACCTTCTTGTAATGTAATGTGTGAAGTACTTAACGTAGATTAATAAAATGGTATATCTTTTAATAAGACCCGATTTTACAATTTTGCCAACTCCAGGTTAAAGTGGGAGTTAAGTTATTTGTTATGGCAACGGCCAATGGGACGCAGTGGAAATCATTTGTTTCTAGGAGTTAGATGCTTAACCCAGAGTTGACAAAAGTTGTAATACCGGCCCTTAATGGTACTATTTTGACTAGCACTTCTTAAGCCCCTTTTACATGGTCACATGTTTTGTCAAACCCTTGTATAGCGGTCTGTGCTTATTAGCAATTAGCATTGTAGGTACCTACAAGGCTTTGTGAGTTAGAATTTAGTTATTTACCTCGAAGTCCGAGTCGTTGAAGCTGTAGATGACGTTCCAGCCGAGCTTCTGGAACTTCTTGCGCTCGAGCAGCACCGAGTGGAAGAAGCAGAGCGAGAAGAGCAGTCGGCGGTACGGCACAAAGTTCTGGCACATCTCGAACCGCGTCTCCGACATCAGCTGGCCGGCGAGAGAAAAGCACGCCGCTCGTTAGATGCTTCGTAAGGAGCGCGCCGAAACGCGGCGAGAAATTTACAGGAATGCGAAAAATAATCGAGTCATCAGAAAGACTAGGTAACTGGGTACAGCATTCAATACCCAGCAAAATAGTTTTTCTTGCAAAAGTGAGTGGATGGAAGGCAGCAGAAAAACAAAAATATTTTCTGATGTTGAGTTCAAAGAACAAAGAGTGGGAAAGATGGAGTATAATCAGGAGAGAAAAGATGTTGAAGAGAGAGGTGGAGAGTGGGGAAACACTGTTGAAGATGCAAGATTTTGGGAAAACAAAGACAACCGGCAAGAGCTAATCGAGCAGCGGAGGGAAGGAGACGGCGGAGAAAAAGACGTGGAAGAAGTTGCGTAATAGATTTGTTGCGACGGCTCGACAATTACCTGGTAGAGCCGCTTCAGGTTGGCCTTGATGCCCTTGGGCGGCTCGGTGGTCATCTTGATCCCGGCCTGGAGGATCGAGATCGGGAACTCCGGGTGCGGGCTCGAACTCAGCCACAGGCGGAACGTCGGCGCCACCTGCAACATCACCCACGCGTCAAGTGATGACTCTGCGTTCCTGATGAACCGCACTTGCTCAATTTAACTACATCCCAGTTCGTCAGGTTCGCAAGGATTTCCCCAAGAGTTTCCTATATTCATTATTATTTATTACAGACGAAATATCCACCCCAACAAGAGTTTTCTGCATCCTACAGCCTGGTGGGATGCTTGCTGGCAACTAGAAGATGGAGAGCATTTCCAGACAAAGGGGCCTACCTTGGCTGTCTGCAGCATCTCAACGATCTTGTCCAGCTTGGGCATCCAGCTGAGAGAGAGGTGACAGTTGGCGAGGAAGACCCAGTCGCCGTCGCGGGCGCCCTGCTGGATCAGCCTGCAACCAACGGGACACGTTCGGTAACGCTTCCTTGTCAACGTCATCATTCCCGGTCACGGCAAACAGCTAGCTACTTCAGTTTAAAATCTTACATCAGTTTCAGTGGCTTGCTAATTGTTTGTCAACACAATATCCAGGGATCTCATTGGTACCGTAAAACGGGGTGACTTTGGCCCAGTGGGATGACTTTGGCCCAAAGTCAGTTTTTAGGTATCTGTTTTTTTTTCGTGACAAATAACCATGAATTTTTGGTATACATATTTTTTTACCATTCCTTACGTTTGGTAGATGAGAACAACGTTAAAACTATTTTTGTGGGGATATTCTGATTCCCAGAAAGAAAATTAAATGAAATGGGAGAAAAAACTGTCAAGTTTCAACTTCCCACAATTCCTGTGGACATGCCTACACATGGCACCAGATTTTCTAGGGGTATTTTTTTGTTAAGTTGGATTAGTATCAGTGTATTTTGTTGCAAATTCGTCCTGGTATCCATATGACTCGTTAATTTCCACCCATTGTATCATCTTTTTCCTATTTTAATCTAATTTTCAATGGGTGGTCAAAGTCACCCCAAACCATGGGGTGACTTTGACCACCCTCATTTTGATTTTTCACAGGAAAATTTATAGCATTTGTGAGATGGACCATATGTTTATTAGAAGGTCTAGCCATGAGTAATTATCTAATACATTAGTATATTTTTTATAAAGCCTGGGTCAAAAGTTACACACTGTTTCATTTTTATTGTGGGCCAAAGTCACCCCGTTTTACGGTAGTGTCTGTGTTAGTTACTAATACCACATTAACTGACTGTTTAGAAGAAAACTGAGCTTAACGGCCGGTTTTTCACTGGCTTGTTAATTTTTGAACTGTCTTCTACCACAATATCTATGCATTTCTCTGGCAGTGATTGTGGTAGTAACATAAAGATAGTGTTGAGAATTTAACGTTTATAAGAAGTTAACAGGTGAACCTTATTGACTGTCTTAATAACATGATGTCTTAAATTAAAATAAATACAAATACAAATATGACGCCTGCTTTATCAACGGTTTAAACTTGGATTGGTACGAGTTAGTTGTTTGGTATGAGCTAGTAGTTAGTTAGTTGTTAGACACTGACTTGGTAGCGATGGGAGCCTGGCCCTGGCCCAGCGAGAGGCTGTGGAAGTTCTCCGACATTCCCTGGTGATCGGCAAGCTGGATCAGAGCCGTCGTCGGGTCAACGCCCGCCGAAAGCACGAAGATGAGCGGCGTGTGACAAGACGAGTCTTCCAGCACGACGCGGATGTCCAGCACCGGCGGCTCCACAAACTGTTTAAGGGACAGTGGACAGTCCTATGTAAAGCGTACAGCGTACAATGTAGAGCATACAATGTAAAGCATAAAGCGTACAATGTACATGTCGTGTAGTGTACAGTGTGTAGTGTATAGTGTCGTGAAGTGTTCTCTGACTTCAGAGGATCTAGGGATTAGGGTCCGTCGGGGAGTAACCCGAGTAAATATATCTAGATAATGGGAATACGACAGTGTTTATTGAAAGTGAGAACAAATGATACAGATGAATACATGAATTCTTAGGGGAGGAGAGAATTATAGATTTAATATCGTGTTCACTTACCAAAGGTGACTCGGACGATGGATAACGACTTGTTTAAGATTTAGGATGGTAAAGAGTAAAAAGGGAACCACGTTTAAATAAACTAACTAAGGGACTTCGGTATTGTACTTCGGATTTACTGGTCGGATAACCTTCGTAGCATTAAACTACGGAATACTAGTATGGTGTTAATTCTTAATAATAGGTGAGATTAGAATTAGGTAACTCTAAAGTTTTAGTCAAGCTAATCTTTCATGAGAAAGTCGGCGACTTACTTTAGCTCTATAGCACCTTGGCAGGAGGTACTATAGGTTCCTATAATGTTAATTATAAATAGAGCTCTAAAGTAAGACCAGCCAATCCTGCGTGAGAGTAGTCAGCGGCTTCCTTTAGCTCTATAGTCCTCGGCAGGAGTAACTATAGGTTCCTATAATACTAATTATAAATAGAGCTCTAAAGTCAGACCAGCCAATCCTGCGTGAGAGTAGTCAGCGGCTTCCTTTAGCTCTATAGTCCTCGGCAGGAGTAACTATAGGTTCCTATAATGCTAATTATAAATAGAGCTCTAAAGTCAGACCAGCCAATCCTGCGTGAGAGTAGTCAGCGGCTTCCTTTAGCTCTATAGTCCTCGGCAGGAGTAACTATAGGTTCCTATAATACTAATTATAAATAGAGCTCTAAAGTCAGACCAGCCAATCCTGCGTGAGAGTAGTCAGCGGCTTCCTTTAGCTCTATAGTCCTCGGCAGGAGTAACTATAGGTTCCTATAATACTAATTATAAATAGAGCTCTAAAGTCAGACCAGCCAATCCTGCGTGAGAGTAGTCAGCGGCTTCCTTTAGCTCTATAGTCCTCGGCAGGAGTAACTATAGGTTCCTATAATACTAATTATAAATAGAGCTCTAAAGTCAGACCAGCCAATCCTGCGTGAGAGTAGTCAGCGGCTTCCTTTAGCTCTATAGTCCTCGGCAGGAGTAACTATAGGTTCCTATAATACTAATTATAAATAGAGCTCTAAAGTCAGACCAGCCAATCCTGCGTGAGAGTAGTCAGCGGCTTCCTTTAGCTCTATAGTCCTCGGCAGGAGTAACTATAGGTTCCTATAATACTAGTTATGGTTAGTTGTGAATTTAAGACGATACCGAGTTTGATGACAATACCGAGTCCCTTCCGACGATCACCGATGCCTAATCTGGCTCCAACAAGACTAATGACTAGAATGAGTGAATTGAATAGAATGTGTATTTAAGTGAAAATTAGCGCTCTTTATATACGATTGGGCTACTAATTTATGCGTGTGATCCAGCGTCGCGTCACCTATGGAGAGGTGTCGTAGTGGGAGGATTGTTATGATGACTCTGCCTCGAGTGTGCCGGATGTGCACCCGAGCGAGGCTAATGCTTCCTGCCCGCGGCACGTGTGCCTGGGGGCTGTGCGTAAATGAGTCCGTGAGCATGATGCTCGCATCATGACAACACCCCCACCAACACGATAGCTTGCTGCCCATGTGAACAAAAAGGGCCAGCAAGCGACAAAAAAAAAATGGCTTATACATGAATTTGGGGAGTGTGAATAAAGCAAAGCAAAAAAAGAAAAAAAAAATAATAATTCCCAAATTAAAATTTCATGACTATAACTGGTCATAAAACTAACTTTCGAATCAAATGACAATTAGTATCAAAGTTCAATTTGATAAAGGTAATTGGAGAGAAAAAAAATACAATATATCATGTTTAACTTGAATGAATTGAACTATCGTGGTTATTGATTATTAATAATACAAAAATTCCACATTGAAATTTCCGTTCATATAAATTATATGTTCATTGAAAAACAATTTCTCTTAAGAAATTATTTGTTTGTACGTTTTTGAACATTTGAATAACTTAAAACAAGAGTACGTTGAACAACAAAAAAAAAAAAAAATATATATAAATGTGACGCTAGATGATCGGTTTGCCCGTGGATGTTACACATAATATCGTGAAGGGTTTTGGAAAAAATAATTTTACTTGGGAATGAATTTACGAAATGGAATAACTTGTTTTTCAAGTTGGAATTTGGAAAAGACCGACGATGTGCGAACACTAACCTCGAGGTTGGGGTAATGATTGACACGACACATTTGAATGCCGTTGACACTGCACTTGTTGGAGATTGCATGTTTGGTTTTGCAACTCGTTAAACGGTCTGACTCTGCTGTTGTTTGCCAAAGTTTTGAGCGGGGGGGGGGGTGATCAGTTCAACGACGCATGTTGGATCAACGATATTGTTCTGTTGTGGTATATTGTTGGTTGGTGTTTGGTCGTTGATGCGTCGTGAATCCCCGGACGGCCGAATTGGAGCGTCCTCGTCGTCAGGCAAATGTATGCAGCAGCAGACGTCAGCGTTTGTAGTGCATTTGAGTGTGTCGGAAGGCTGGTGTACGTGGTCATTCCTCGGGTTGTGCGCTGCGTGGTCGTCTGTCTATTACATGAAATACATATTTTCGGCAGTAAAATGTTTTGCAAAAACCTTCACAAGATATTCAGGCAGCAGTGCGGCGTGTGTGTAATGCACACGCTAGGCACGGCTCCTATATGCGATTATGCCAAGTGACATTTGGTCATTTTGACACTCGATCATTCCGTAGCTAAGCCGATATAAACTGGACATGGCGGCTTGCTGGGAACCATATTTCGGTAGCCTGTGGCAAACCGAGGGATAACTTAGATTGCCGAAGGGGCCTGGCAGGAATTGACTTGACATCCCGGCCGCTCCGGAGGGAAAAACAAAAACATATCCACATGAAAAACAACATGAACAAACATGAAACATGAAAAACATGAAAAACCTGAAAAACATCCACATTCGGAAAAAAAAAATCAAAAAAAATCAGCTGGATGCTTTACATGACAGGATCCGAGCGGGGAAGGTGTTAATTCTTATACTTAACACACAGAGCGTGACTTAAAAATTGTGACATTGTCGGTCTATGTTTCATAAAATCCGTGTGCAGGGACTGAAAATGCGGTATCACAGGTAATTGAAACAGAACGATGAGACAGGCAATGAAAACTGGCCGGACCCATTACTCACAGGAGCGTGGGGCCATTAAGTGGCAGTTGCACAGTAGCACGGCCAATTAGGGATGTGGAGTTAAAATTAATAAATAATAAAGGAGATTTTATAATGCCGTCAAGGGTGGCAATGGGGCAAACCGGTCGCGGTGGTGGCGCTGGCTGGTTGTTGAGGAGAAAAAATGATTAGACACGCCACCTAGGGGTGGTCGAAAAAACTTCCTCCGTCTGGTCGGTAAGGGTGGCCGCGTGACGATCCCAGTGGTGGTCCCTAGTGGTTAAATAAGGAACCGGGTGCCGGGTCGAGCACGGGCGAGACCAGTGCTGGTTTCGAAAACAATTTCACACCATGCATGAATTTATTTGTGTGGGGGAGAATAAAATTGAAGACTCTTGTAAACAACGACAAAAATTTGACGGGAAACTAACATCACACAGTGACAGAGTGCATTAAAAACAATAATGAATACTTGTCTTAAAAGTAGAGTGAACCAACACCTTAAATGTAAATGTACTAAATTAACGTGAGAAAAAAAATTTTTCGTTGTACATGAACGAGGAATGTGATTATCACTAACATAACTAGCTGACACCAAAAAAAAAAACAACACCGTATATGTAAATGCACTATATAGTGTGGGATACACACACCGGTGGGCGGCCTATCGGCGAAAATGCGAATGGCCTAAAATTATCCATCACCAATAAGTAACCAACACAGCATGTGGTAATGCTCTAAATTAATGTTGGATGCAAAAATAAAATTTCGTGTGACACACAAAACAAAAAAATTATATGGGATTTAAAAAAAAATTAATCTGCCACCAAGTAATAAATAAACCAACACCTTATGTGTAAATGCAAACCACAGGTGTTCGTAAACCAAGGAAAAAGATATCAAAATATCACCGGAGTGACTTAAACGTACTTGGATTCTGTGACGAGGATGTGTGGCTAGCGAGGAAAATGAGGTCCATAGCCGGGAAAGGGAACGACCAAGGGAGGCAGCCGGGAATAATAGCGGCAAAGTGTATCAATGTCGGAGCCATAAGGGTCCAGATGCGGAAATGCCTGTGTCACAGCCCAAAATGTGTCCACTTTGATTCTCGGATATGGGGACACAAGAGGGAACGCAAATGGCTGAGTCGGCAAAGGATGAGGTAGCGCGGTAGGCGATGTTGTGTCCCGAGACGGAATACGGGCATCGGTTATCAAGGCAGAGGGTGATGGGGTAGGTGATTGGTAAATGGGATTAGTGGTCCAACGAGTTTGCGTGGCTTGTTGTTGTGATGCTGGCGTCGAGGGTAGAACGACTGCAATGGGCGGAGAGGAGGCGGTAGACATCGGCGGTGAAAACGAGGACGGGGGCAGGAGGTCGAGTCCCGTAGACTCACCCGTTGTAGCGGTTGGACTCGATCGTCGAAGTGGACGGGGGCGACGCGGGTTATATGTATGCGTACCAAAATATTGGGAAAGGGTCGTTGGAGACCTGGAACGCGGAATCGGGGAACGAGAACCCGCAGGAATCGTCTCGGATGGTAATGGTGGGAGTGTGGGGACGATCGAGGCATATGATAGAGGTCGGGGAGACGCGGCAGGGCCTGCCATAGCGTTTAAGGGCGCCGAGGTTGAGTGTGGTAAAGAAAAACCACCGTGAGATGTGTGGTCATCCGTGGATGACTCGAGGGTGTTCGCAAATCGTTGCAATGAAAAGGGTTGGGAGCGCCTGTTCGGCTCGCGGTGATGTTGGAACACCACGCTAGGATCCGGGAGACTGCTGTAAGATCTCGCTGGAGAATGTAGTGCGTCGCTTTCCGGCATGTGCTGGCGATGCATGATTGGTGACACCAAGGTGATGGACACCCTTGGTACGTGAGATATCCGAATGCGATGAGATGAACCGTGATCGCCGACCCAGCTGTTCGTGGAGCAACTGCGTGGATGGGCACAGGTGACGAGGCGATGTCTGATGACAAGGGCGACGTGTGGGAAAATAGGCTGAGTTGAACTTCAGTGGGTATGCCGGCATTGTCACTATGCTGGCGGGAAATTAAAAGGCAGTATCGTAACGCAAAAAGAAAATATTTGAGAAAAGGGGTTGGGGGATGGGAGTCACTGCAGTGTTAACCGTTGAGGGCGGTCTGCAGAGGGTAACGTAGTTCTGCCACCAGGTGTTTACACCATTGTATGCGTAAAGGCATACTTATGAAGGAGAAGAAAAATGCTGTTACGATACCATGGGATAAATGGGGTGATAAGTGCGCTCCGGAAGTGGTGCTTGAGGTTGGGGGTCGTCGATTAGTATTGTCGTTTCTTTTACCGCGGACGAGGGGGGGTCAGATTTAGGTACTGCTCTCTCTATCAGCTGGAAATACAGGAAATGTTTAGCTAGGGTTCCCCATATGGCTGAAAATAAGGTCATGGACCAGCCGAACGTTTTATAGAGCAGTGTGCCATTGATAAGCATATTAAAGAGACTTTTTACGAGTAAAACAATAAAAATGATGCCGGAGAAACCAGCTACATAAACAGAGAACTGCCAAAATCCACCATATAGTCGTTGAAAGAGGGTATTGTGAATATTATTCAGTGTAAACTGAGATAGGAGACTGCCAATGTCGACATTTTGAGAATGAATGTTAGCTCCACCGGCCTTGGAAATGAGGATATTGGTAATGGCGGCCTTTTCAGAAGAAAACATTAGTTTACGTTGGTAGTTTTCGAGGTCCTCCGGGGAGTATAGACCGGCGGTCATTAAGTTAGTTGGTTGTGTATACGCCCATTTTTCTGGTAGTTCGGGATCAAGGGAAATAGGTGCCTTGACTTCGATAGGGTTTGGGGATAATTGGATCCAAGCATGGTTGATTTGAAACAGAGCAGGGGCAAGGGGGTTGCAATCTACTTGTGTGCCGTGCTTGGCGATAATGCGCGTGCGGGGTTTGAGGAAAAAGGATTGATTATTATACGTGACTGGTATTTCTTGATAGCAATCAGGAGTGTTACGAAACTCTAGAAGAATAGGAATGCACTGTATTAGGTAGATTATTTCGCCACGCAAGAGGGAGGTAACGCCTGGTCTTTGGGTATAGGCCCATGCGAATTCATCTGGGGATATATATGCCAAAGATATGAGTTGTAAAAGGGACTGATGTTTTAGTTTACACATTTGCAGGTAGAAATGTTTGTAAAGGGAATCCAGTTGACCCGCAAAGTGGCGTTCGAGGTAAACGAATTTACTATTTGTATATAGAAACATATCGATGTTAAAGGCCAGTATTTGGGCGGGACGGAAATAGAAAGTGTTTGATTGACTAACTGCGACGCTGAGTTTGGGATGATCTGTATCGTAGCCATGCTGTTGACAGATAAGAGTGTCGCCGCGGATCCCAATGGCCATGGCATGAGTAGACGTATTTATCATGAGGGTCTTACCACCGGCCACTGTTTTGTAAATAGTAGCAGGACCTTGGTACAGGACTACATGCGATGTGGGCGAGCAGGCGAGATCTAATTGACGGGAATTCCAAAACAGATTTCCATATTCGGAATCAAAACCGTTATCGGTAGCCAGAGCATAGCTGTATCCGGAAGACATTTTAATAGCGGCGGAATCAATATCCATTGTCGCATATTCCTCGCGGAGCGTGATAGCATAAGAACGGGTGACTAAGACATTGTCATAGTTCCGGTTGTTATAGGAATAGAAACCACCCTGGCATTGACCATTGTCGGTAGAGATCATACCAATGTCGACCACGGAGTGACGGAGTGTGGCGTTAACTTTAAAACCCGCCATGACACGACCTGAATTGGAGGTGTATTCACCGGTGGTATGGAGGTTTTGACATGTTTCATAGGTAACTTTCCATAACTCGCCAACCGTGAAGCCGTCAAGCGCGAGTGAGCTGTGTGAGTGCATGCCACAATGGGTAATTAGTGTGGATACCTCAAGAAGACAAGCGATGACGTGGATAGTGCCAAACATCTTGCGTTGAAGTAGTTGAATATTAATGCGCTCTTGACTGTCAATGGGGGGGGGTTTGGACACAGTCCGTGACCCGGGAGAGAGAGATAGCTGTGATGTTAGCTCGGCGGCCGACACAGTCATAGCCGACTAAGGCAGTAGTTAGGGGGGTGGATAGAAAAAGGACTAGGAGGAATGGCGATAGGAGATCCATAATGTTGGGACAGACGTCCGGGGAGGTCAGGTTGCCAGCTGCTGATCTGGAAACATAAGAACGAGAGCCAAAAATAGGAAGAGTGGCCCAGTAAAATGCGGATGAATAAGCTAGGACCGGAAACGGAGGTGGTGTGCTTTAAACTCCCGTATGAATAGTGGAATGCGGGCACTCCAGGAGGGGAAGTTCGAGCATTGATGGGGGGGCAGGAAGGGGACGTGGTCGGGCCCAAGTTTTAGCAGCCCAGTATAAAAAACCGACAAGGAAAAGCAGCGCGGGTGGATAGATTATTGCAAATATCCACGCATGTTTGGTCAAAAATGTCTGTGGGAAATATATATCTGCCAAACGGGAATATGGTGTCTTGGGGGATGGAGTTGTGGAAGGAAAAATAGGTTGCTGATTTTTCGCAGAACTTGAGTTGGTCGAGGCGATATCGATGGGTGGCTGTTGTAAACGTACGCGAGTAACAGGGGAGTAAAAACTCGCGGTAGCTGGGAGGGTCAATAAAAAATTCTTCGATGTTGCTTGACATCTAGGGGGAATGCGGAACGTACCCGTGCCTGTTAGGGTAAGGTATGTTTCTGATACCGCCTGATTGGAGGCGTTGGTGACGCAATTCAGAGTCAGAGACTCCTGGATGACGGAGTAAATCCAGAGATGTGTAAAAGGTGTCAGGAAAATCTGCGGCTGAAACACCGGGGAGAGAGATGTAGCGCAGCGAGCACTAGGAGATGAGTAGCCAGAAAATAGCGCGGGTAGGCAGGGGCCTGTGGAGAATGTGTGTACTGGTCCCAGAGAGGGGCAGGTATATATGAGATTAAGCGCGCATTGTTGTAGGTCGTCGTGGTTAAACTGCATATACAGCAGACGATCCGGGGTGAGGGCAAAATATTCAAATGGTGGGTGAACGGTAATAGCCATGTCCTTGTCAGGGACATACGTGGGGAGTGAACGTACGTGATAGAGTTGAAAATAGTTGGTTGTAGTACGCAAGGGAATCGAGACAAAAATACGAAGTTTGTTATTGAAATATGTGGAGTCTACGGTGGCGGTAGAATAGTAAAAATACATGTTTGGCAAGGTAAGGTCGGTCAAAAAGGTATGCGTAGTTGGAAGAAATGGTTGCGCATATTGAAGGGTGACGAGGAGGTGTTCCGGGGAAATTAAAAACGGCGGAAGTACATGAGATGCTAGGTGAGTAAGTGCCGAGCCAAAACGATGTAAGTCGGTCGACAGGGAATTTAACAATATCTCAAAGTCGCGAAAAAGAGATTGTGTTGATGATAAAAGACCAACGAGGCGATGGGCTGGAGCTTTCGCGGCAGTAAGAAATTCGCTGAGTCTGGTGATGTGAGAATTAAGGGTGAGCGCTGTATGTGTTAGATACGAAATTGTGCGACCGTAGCGAGCATATGCATGCGTGCTGGAATTAAGATGGGAAATCTGGTTATTTAATAAAAATGAGGGCGGCGTGTTGCGATAGTGTGGGGAGGTAAGTAAGGAGTTTATGTTGGCAACATCGGGAGACGTGGGAGGTGCAAACAGCACGGGAAACTCTTCGTTTTTGGTGTGGTTAAAATCGGTGGCCGACGAAGGTGTTAATGTTAAGATATAGTTGTCGATGGTTGATAAAATGTCCGTACATTTCTCGAACAAAAAATTATTCCGGTGAAGGAGGACTTGATTAATTTCACGAGCGGATAGGAGTGTAGTTTCTTTGGAAATTTCCGTAAAGTTTAGCGCTGTGGTGCGGCTTAGGAGATCGTGAATCGTTACAACACGGGTACGGTAAGCCGTGAGTGAAAAATCGATAGCAATAGTCCAGTGAGAGTCTCGCGTAAGCATTGGGGGTTGAGGGAGAAAAACAATGCCTTTGTCGAGTGATGCGAGATGGGGGAGGATTTGGACTGTGGTAGCTAGAAATATATGGAGGAGAAAAAGGAGGACCAGTAGGACACTCATCATAATTGCGAGTAGATCACCGGTGTTGTCTGGAACAGGTTGCAAAAAACAAACGTTTCGCCTTAATGGAGATTTCGGCGTCTGTGGAAAATGTCAGGCAAACGAGAACGTGGGGGTGGATCTTGCCGTAAATTATAATCATGAGTTGGAGGGGTCGCTCCGGGTGGTTGGCTGGGCCTGTGTCGAGCTACAGGCGTAGTGCCTGGGGTGCTGGTAGGCCGTGGTGGGCGCGATGGTCCTGCGGCGGTGTGTTGTGGCGCCGAACGAGGGTGTGGGTTAGGTCGTGGTATTCGGGTTCGGGACCATAAGTCGCGAAGTGTCGGGGCACGCGGACGAGTTCGAGGCGCGCTTAGAACGTCACGAAACAGGGGTTGGTGGGTCGGGAGTCGCTGAAGAGTGGCCCGTTGTGGTGTGGCAGCAGGCTGCTCGAGGGGCGGTATGACGGCCGGCGGCGTGACTTCCAAAGGGGCTGGCGGCACGTGCTGTGGCACAACCTGCGCTGGGGGTTGTAAGGGGGGCGGGATTGGTAGTGGGGTCACAGCGTTTGGAAAAATGATAGGTGGCTGTACCTGGTGTCGGTAGAGTGTATCAGGATCCATATTGGGAAGGGGATCATCCACAATCTCACTGTTAGGAAGAGACTCGGGACACGTAGACGGGGGGTTATTGATCATACTGGTTGAGTCTCCAGATGTTGGGTCCGTCATGGTGGAATCTTGGTCGATGGCGTCCTGCCTGATTGTGAGGTCGTCCTCAAAGATCGTGGGGTCGAACGTGTGGAAAGCTTTGAGTCGATTCGCGTGGACCCTCTGACTGTTTTTGGTATACACGTGTTGTATATCAAAGTTGACCGGGCTATGTTGTGCCATAATGCGCCTTGCCATAAAGGGCCTTGCCAGAGCTTTGCCAGTTTCTTTGTGACGTGAGGTTGGATGACTGGAGTATATAATAGCACTAAATCGCCAATTTGGAGTGAGACGGGAGTAGTTTTCTTGTTGTAATTCTTTTCGTTGCGTTCGGCGGAACGGCGAATATTTTCACGTACGCGGGCAAACGCCTCTGTCAATTTGTTACTAACTTCCGTAGGATAGTGATTTTGGGGATCATGGGTAGTTGGCGTGGGACGGATGATCGTTTCGAATGGGAGATCTATATCCCTGCCGTAAAGGAGGTAGAAAGGGGAATACCCTGTTGTGGTAGAGACGCACGCATTCATGGATAGTGACACAAAAGGTGCGAACGTATCCCAGGCTTGGGTGTCTGTTACATAATGTGACATGACGGTCGCCACGACCTTGTGTGCCCGTTCTATAGCCGCATTACACGCTGGATGATAGCTAGTAGTGAAAAGGCGTCGTACTTTGAGTAAGGAACAAAGTTCGGTGAAGAGTTTAGATGTAAAATTCGTACCACGGTCGGAGAGCAGTTGTTCCATGATGCCATGTTTGCTGATGACTTCTTTAAAGAAGGCGCGAGCTACAGTGACGGCAGTCTGGTTGGGCAAGGGTATAATGGTGATAAATTTGCTGAAGTGGCAGACCACCGTGAGGAGATAACGGTTGAGGGAAGGCGTTGTCCGAAATGGACCCAGTATGTCTAAAGATACCCTTTGAAATGGCCTTAGGACCTCTTGGAAACGTTGGAGAGGCGCACGGGCAGTGGTGGGGGGCGACTGACGTTGTTGACAGGACATGCAATTAGTGCAATATTCCTTTACGTCCGCAAAAAGACCCTTCCAGTAGAAACGGGGATAGATTAAAGACACTGTACGTTGGTGTCCTGGATGTCCCGCGTATGGAGCTTTATGAAAACTCTCCATGATTTGGTGGCGCATGGATGATGGAACGACCAGTCGGTCAGTTTTGTCTGGCGTTTTGCGAAGTCGGTAAAGCAAACGATCGCCGTCTAAGGTGAACTTGGGAACCGAATCGGGAAGTCGGGTGAGGTTCTCAATAATGGGACGCAAGGTGAGATCAGCGCGTTGTTGGGTGTAGATATAGTGGCGGTCCCAGAAAGGTTCGTAGGGGATGGGAGTTTCAATATCCGTCGGGGAGGGTTCCGGGCGGTTGGTGGCGTAAATAGTAAAATCTGGTGCTGTGTGAAGATCGGGGGTGGCGGGTTTGGTAAGGACCACCCTGGAAAGTGCATCAGCATGAGGTATAGTACGGCCCGGACGATGAACGATGTCAAAATCGTAATTTTGAAGAGTCAAATTCATACGTGTATGTTTGGATGTCGGGTTGACATCGGAGATGAGGAATTTAAGAGCCGAATGGTCAGTTATTAACGTGAAACGACGACCGTAAAGGTAGCAGTTAAATGTTTTGATGCCAAAGAGGACCGCTGTGAGCTCGCGCTCAGTGGCGTGATAGTTGAGCTCACTTGCTTTCAATACCCGGGAGGCATAAGCGATGGCGTGTTCGTTATTCTCCTGGATTTGGGACAGGACTGCCCCTGCAGCCGTGTTACTGCAATCGGTAGTTAGGATAAAGGGGAGATCGAAACGTGGATATTTGAGAACGGGATCCGTGCACAGAGCGTTTCGAAGGAAGTCAAAAGCTTCCGTGTGCTTGGGGGTCCACAAAAAGGGCACGTTTTTCCTTGTGAGATCGGAGAGGACCTTGGAAACGTGGGCATAGGACTGAATAAAACGAGAGAAATAACCCGATAAACCTAGAAATTGGCGGACCTGTTTGACTGTCCTTGGTTGAGGAAAGTTGTTGATGGCCTCGACGAGGCGAGGAGTGGTCTTGATACCGTCACGAGAAATAATATGTCCAAGGTACTCGCACTCTGAACGTAAAAAATAGCATTTGCTGGGTTTAAGTTTGAAGTTATTTAACCGCAAACGGAGGAAGACTGCGCGGAGGTTATCGAGGTGAGCGTCGACTGTGGCAGACCAGAGAACGAGGTCATCGAGGTAAACGAGCACTTTCTCTCCGATTAGGCCTTGGAGAGCCGCGTTCATGGTTCGTTGGAAACTACTTGGCCCGTTTGTGAGTCCGAACGGTAATTGGAGGTATTCGAATAACCCTCGTGGCGAAACGAAAGCAGTTTTTTCGATATCGCGTTCGTCAATGGGAATGTGAAAATAAGCATTGTAAAGGTCCATAGTGGAAAAGTATATCGAATTCCCAAGTAAGTCGAGCGTCTCGTTAATGGACGGTAGTGGATACGAGTCTTTGCGCGTTACACTGTTGAGCTTACGGTAATCGATTACCATACGGTATTCCTTAGCGCCTGACTGGGATTTCTTTTCTACCAGTAATAATGGCGCGGACCAGGGACTATAGGAGGGACGGATGACTTTTTTCTGAAGCAGGTCCGTTATCTGGGCATCCAGAACCGGCCGGAGGGTATGCGGAATCCGGTAAGCAGATTGACGGATAGGCTTAGCGTCTCCTGTATCAATCCTGTGGGTCACCGTAGGGTGCCGCGTAAGAAAATCGCCTTCACAGAAAAAGAGATCGGAAAATTCATTGAGGAGGGCCCAAAGCTTGTCCTGGTCGTCAGGGGGGAGATGATCTGTAATAATGCGTTCGCGCAAGAATTGTAGACGGTCCGCCCGTGGGAGCGTAGGAGGAGTAGCCGTGACGGAAGCGACCAGGGGATGAGAGGCGTCGAGGGACACTGGAGGAGGAACATCCTGGGGCTCCGTGAAAGGCTGAATATGCCCGAGGATAATGCGAGCGGAAAGTGTGATGTCCTCATTGGTAACATTGAGTAACGACATTTGGATGACGCGGTCGGGACGGATATACGCTATAGATCGAGCCGCGGAGACGCCGTGCTTAATGATGGTGGCGGGCTCAAATTGGACCGCTCTCAGACAAGACGTGTCTAACCCCGGAGAAACTGGCGAGGTTTTAGCGTCCACTGGGAAACGAAGTGCTTTGTGAATACCAGCACAAAGAAATTCACTACGTCTGGGAATAGTAACGGCATTCAGGAGCCGGACCGGGGATAAAAATGTTACTGCACGCGTCGTGGCTGCTGCCTGGATGGAGCTGCTGGGCAGTGGCTGCTCAGGAGAACTCGCAGTCTGGACTGGGAAGGAGCCCGGCAGAGGGCTGTCGCTAAGGGGAATTGACGGCGGTGGTGAAATCACGACCTGGGGGACAACGACAGGCAACTGGGGGACAACGACAGGCAATTGTGGGACAACGATATCCGGAGGACAAGAGAATGGCGGGCTCAAGGAGCACTCGTTGTTCGGCAGGGAATGCGGAACGCTAATGGCTGGAGTGCAGGCATTAGTGAGTGGGGACGAGAAAACGTCCGGAGCCGGAAAAAACGGCCGAGATGACGGCGGTAGTATCTGAACTTGTTGTGGGATCAACAAGGCAGATGGAATTGGAGAGGCACAGGGCACTGGCAGTGGTGCGACTGGCTGGATATCGATGGGCCGTGGCCGGGAGGACAAAACTGTGTGACCCAGTTGACAGACGGTGTCGTGCCCAGGAATAGGGGAACGTGATAGGGCGCGAGGGGGGTCCGTTAGTGGTGTAGCCGGGGTATCAATACCAGCGCGCTTGAGACCATAAGGGACGCGATTCGGGCCATCAACGAGTTCCAATGTGACACCATCAATGCTAAAGGAGAAAAAGTCGAACATGTCGAAACCAATAAGACCACCGTGTCCTATAGCAAGTTCATCGGAGGTAATAAGAAATGGGTACGTGTAGGATTTAGTACCGATTATAATTGTGATGGGAGTGGAACCAATAATTGGCAACGGAGTCCCGGTGACTCCAAAAACCTGGGGTGTCGAGTTAAATGAGTAGGGAATCCGACAGGCTTGGAGGGCCGACGCAGGGAGCAATGAGACGTCCGAACCCGTGTCCAAGAGACATGGAAAAGAGTAACGCAGGTTTGGTTGCTCAGGATGAGTGAGAAAAACTTCGATAGCTGGCTTATGCAAGCCGAGCATGCGGGAATAGGGAGTGATGTTAGAATAAACCCTCTGTGCGAAGGCGCTGTCCGGTGAGGGTGTCGGGACTAGCGACGGCCGAAATTTGGACGCCTTTCGTTATGAGGGGAGGATGATTGAGGCCTGGGACGGAACGTGGGGCCTTGGGAATTGGGCGTAGGGCCCCGACGGCATTCCTCACTGGAGTGGCCGTTGGTACGACAGTGATCGCAACGGAGACTTTGGCGAGCGGGATCGGTGGGCGCTCTGCAATGAGGCGCGTAATGGCCGAGTTGTCCACACCGATAACATAATACGGGCGCGAGATCTGAATCGGACGCCGTACGTTGGGCCGGAATACGAGGGCCGGGAGTACGTTGGACGAGCGGTCGAGGGGACGGAGGAGTGAGATAGCTGGTAGCGATGGTTTTGATGAGATTGTCGAGAGTTTGGATGAGAGTACCGAGTCGTGGGTCCACGACGGGGCTAGGTACTGACTCAGGAGGGGCTGGTCGTTGAGCACGCGGCGGGCGCTGTTGTGGAGGAGGCGACGGTAAGGGTGCGTCCTGAGGAGGGCGAGAATTGCGCGGCGCGTGTTGTGGCGACGGGGAAGGTGAAAAGGAAACGTTGCTTGTGACGGGACAGGCATGCTTGCGAGGTCTGATTTTGGCCTCGTAGCGTGTTGCGGAGATTACGGCGGCATCGAGATCGTCGGGGGAATTCATGAGGAGGAAAGTGCTACCCGAATCATCGCGGAGACCATTGATAAAAACGGACAGTATGCCGGAGTCGATGAGGGTTTGGCGGGCTGCTTTATCAGCCGCGTCGATACCGTGATTGACTGCCATGATACCGGCGATTTTAAGTCGAGTAACAAAACCTTTGGCTGTTTCTGAAGTGCGTTGGCTGCTTTGATAAAATGAATGTATGGGATCTAAGAGAGGGGGAGTATCACGGTACCAGGTGTTAAAACGGTGGCGGACTGTGTCCCAAGTGACATCTTCTGGAAAATCGCAAGCTCGGAGATACTGGAGAGCGGGACCTACTAGGCGGGCTCTAAATACTGCAAGCTGTTGTTCAGGTGACCAGGAGCCTAACGCACTGGCGGTGCGAATGGAACTGAGAAATTCCTTGATTGTGGTGGTGGCCGGGTCGCCGGAAAAATAGCGAACCATGGCTATGAAACCACCTAAGTTATATTGAGCCAATAGGTTTCCATCAACGTTAGGGTTCTGGAGTTCGTGGTTGGGGTCGTTGTCCGTCATGGTAAAACTTTGGGAGAACAAAAATTACAACAAAACAAAAAACAAAAAAAAAATTTATGAGATGAAATTGGGGAGTAAAAAAAAATTTTTATCTAGAAGATATATGTACTAATCCCACTGCTGCTACCAGTTGTCGTGAAGTGTTCTCTGACTTCAGAGGATCTAGGGATTAGGGTCCGTCGGGGAGTAACCCGAGTAAATATATCTAGATAATGGGAATACGACAGTGTTTATTGAAAGTGAGAACAAATGATACAGATGAATACATGAATTCTTAGGGGAGGAGAGAATTATAGATTTAATATCGTGTTCACTTACCAAAGGTGACTCGGACGATGGATAACGACTTGTTTAAGATTTAGGATGGTAAAGAGTAAAAAGGGAACCACGTTTAAATAAACTAACTAAGGGACTTCGGTATTGTACTTCGGATTTACTGGTCGGATAACCTTCGTAGCATTAAACTACGGAATACTAGTATGGTGTTAATTCTTAATAATAGGTGAGATTAGAATTAGGTAACTCTAAAGTTTTAGTCAAGCTAATCTTTCATGAGAAAGTCGGCGACTTACTTTAGCTCTATAGCACCTTGGCAGGAGGTACTATAGGTTCCTATAATGTTAATTATAAATAGAGCTCTAAAGTAAGACCAGCCAATCCTGCGTGAGAGTAGTCAGCGGCTTCCTTTAGCTCTATAGTCCTCGGCAGGAGTAACTATAGGTTCCTATAATACTAATTATAAATAGAGCTCTAAAGTCAGACCAGCCAATCCTGCGTGAGAGTAGTCAGCGGCTTCCTTTAGCTCTATAGTCCTCGGCAGGAGTAACTATAGGTTCCTATAATACTAATTATAAATAGAGCTCTAAAGTCAGACCAGCCAATCCTGCGTGAGAGTAGTCAGCGGCTTCCTTTAGCTCTATAGTCCTCGGCAGGAGTAACTATAGGTTCCTATAATACTAATTATAAATAGAGCTCTAAAGTCAGACCAGCCAATCCTGCGTGAGAGTAGTCAGCGGCTTCCTTTAGCTCTATAGTCCTCGGCAGGAGTAACTATAGGTTCCTATAATACTAATTATAAATAGAGCTCTAAAGTCAGACCAGCCAATCCTGCGTGAGAGTAGTCAGCGGCTTCCTTTAGCTCTATAGTCCTCGGCAGGAGTAACTATAGGTTCCTATAATACTAGTTATGGTTAGTTGTGAATTTAAGACGATACCGAGTTTGATGACAATACCGAGTCCCTTCCGACGATCACCGATGCCTAATCTGGCTCCAACAAGACTAATGACTAGAATGAGTGAATTGAATAGAATGTGTGTTTAAGTGAAAATTAGCGCTCTTTATATACGATTGGGCTACTAATTTATGCGTGTGATCCAGCGTCGCGTCACCTATGGAGAGGTGTCGTAGTGGGAGGATTGTTATGATGACTCTGCCTCGAGTGTGCCGGATGTGCACCCGAGCGAGGCTAATGCTTCCTGCCCGCGGCACGTGTGCCTGGGGGCTGTGCGTAAATGAGTCCGTGAGCATGATGCTCGCATCATGACAATAGCGTCAGTGTACATGTGTGTAGAGAGGGCTAGTACTGTGATCTCAGAATAAGGTAGGGTCAACCGTTTTAAAAATGAAGGTCCTAAAAGACCAGCAATGATGTACACTCCTGGACACTGAAAACCGTCCACTAGAAAATTATACAAGTCCCGAGGGAGGTTGGCTTGAAAAATAGTGTAGGTAAGTCGGGTACACACCATGCTGTATGCCATGTGCTTTCTGAACCTATACCTCGTTATGATAAACCAGTTTTCCTTATCAGTAATGCCTGCCCAGTGAAATGAGGATCGACCAAGCTCACAAATATGATATCTCGTGAGTCTTGCACACCATTTCAGCATCCCCCAATGGCCTATAACTCGTAATTTTGAAGATGCAGAAATAATTCGAAAACTTCCTGCTTCTTCTCTTTACAGCAAACACGTTTATCTCATCACTTCTTCAGTATTCTGGAAAAAGTTTGTTTCCATGGCACGATTTAATTTTCTCTCCTTTTAATTGCTTATCTTATCTTTGGATCAAGTCAATGGTTGGCTCCGAGACCCGACCTTTTTGATGCTACCTTGTCCTGGCGGGTCGGATATATTATATCAAGTACGGGAGATTAGATAACAAACGAGGTCGATTATTAAAATGTAGTGGAGGAAATTCAAATGGTCGCCATTTTTAGTATTTTTACCATTGAATAAATGTTTTTTAACTATTAATATGTATCAATAGTAAATGTAGTGTAGTTACAGCAAGGATATTGAAATTCGTCCAAACCGTCTAAATCTTCACCGGCAACTCTGTGAAAAATGCTGGAGCTCGATCATGCCAAAAGGGCTACTCTGGTGAACGAATATTCGCAATGCACGGTTCATATGAATTGTTAAAAGCCCCACTGATAAGAAAACTGGTTTTCCATCATTAGGCAGCCTCCCAAGCAAGTGGTTTCATATGCCATGTGCTCAGCCTCTACCTGGCTACCTATACTATTTTCAAGCAAGACGAAATTGGGACTTGTAAAAATTTCAGGTGGACGGTTTTCAGTGTCCAGAGGTGTACATGTGAGCTCTCAACACCATAATGGGATTGTGATTTTTAGGCAAGGTGACGTTGTAACGGGAATATTGTAACAGGAGCAATGTAACGATGGACTCACTTGCGGTCCGAGCGTGTTGATGATGAACGTTGTAACGCACGCCGTGATCCGATCCGGTCGCAACGAACGCACAAACAGCATCCGTTGGAACTCGGAGCAAATGCCGTCCCATTCGCCTGAACAGAATTAGTTAGTCAATTACAGAGCGAAATTGACACAAGAAGGTCACAACATAGAATCAATGATAGAATCGTCTCAAGACAAGAGCAAGGTCATCATCGTTGGGAATGACCTACATTTTGGTTGCGCACTGGACTGCCTCGTGGCCGACGATTATAGCTAGCATCAAAAATCGCATTTTGCCCACTCCAGATTACATTCGCATGTTGAAAGCACTTTGATGAATTGCAATGGTGAACGTGTTTCTTCTTCTTTCTAGTTACTTGAGTTACCAAGTATCTAATTATGATAATCACTTGAAACAAAAGCGCAAGCTACGGATGGTAAATTAGTCACCGCCATGATGGAATAAACTGGGAGGCGGATGTGGTTGTAGGTACATGGCTAGACTCGCTACCTCGTTCAGCATGATTACACACGAAGATAAGGGAATGTTATCTGCCCGAAGGTTTGCCAGTCGGCGAGCCTATAATTCCAGCCACGGCAGCTACCCGAAGCGATGATGTGATTTTTCATGACCCACATTCCTCAATCCAGCGGAAAGGGCAATTGCTTGAGGTGGGAAGGGGAAAAGATATTCTAATGCTTCGTTTAGTGCTACTAAAAAAAACGTCGCGTGCAAACTTTGCGCGCAAATAATCGCGGTCGGCCAATCACAGCTCGATCTATGGTCACGTGACAATCCTCGCGCCACTTTGTTCGGCTACGTTTTCAGACTTCAAACAGTTGAACTTTCGTCGCGCCGCAACATTTTGTACGCGAGAGAACGTCGAATAAAAAATGGCGGACAGATACGAGCAAGATACGAGTCGTCAGATTTTTGATTACATCTGAACGAGAAGTTGTCATTTTCGAAAGAGATGGGCCAACAATGTGAAGCAATTCATCGAATTTTTGAACTGACATTCGATGAAAATTAAAGTAGCTATGGTGGTCACTCAATCTCATTTCTGCCACTAGGTTATGGTGGGCGCCTTGTCTGCGTCTGGTCAGTAGAATTGCGCGGACGTGACAGCTTCTTCGTCGAGGTGTCAACGACGCGAGAGCTAACAAAATCTGTATTTTTCTATGGCGCACAGCAAGATTGTAGCAGCATGTTTGCAACAAATAAACACATTCACTGTGCTACTGACTGACAGCAGCATCATGGTCCGCCATTTCTGTTGACATCTGATGGCTTCTAGCGCAGCACTAAATGATCATTCGCACGCAAAGTTTCAACGCGCTACAAATTTGCGCGCGAAGTTATTTGCACGCGACGTTTTTTTTAGTAGCACTAAACGAGGCATTAGCACTAACCTTTTAAAATACATGCAGCTCTAAGTATTGATGCGACTGACTCGCCTTTCAACAAGCTGCGACTGATACTTTTTAGTTCTCAGAAGCTGTGCTGTCACTGTCAAGTCAACGATATTGCATGAGACTGATCTCGAGATGCATTTCCAGCACACTGAAGCTGTTACTTCTAGCCTTAGCGCTACAGTTTGCTACAGCATACAGTTTGCTACCGAAATATTGTAAAATTTAATTTCCAAATCACTGGGCTGAATTGGTCTCGGCCACAGGACTGAAAAAACAATATTTCACTCATAATTCCCAATTCATTCACTTTTACAAAATATGTAGAAAAATGTAGGAAATTAAGGCGCAGTCACAACAATTAGAACTTTGGGTAAAACCATTCTCTACGCCCGTCTGGTACAAAATAGAATGCATGCATATTCTGCAGATTCAACAGTAAAAACCAGAAGTTCAAAAAGATTGAGTGCGTCCATCAGAAATCATAATTGATTGCATCAATGGCGAAGAAATTGGACTTCGCGTGTAAATCGTGCACTGTGTCACATTAGACTGCCGCTGAATGCCGCATGTGCAATTTCAACAGTGGTACTTCATTCGTTGGCCGCGCTAGGTAAGGCCCCTAGGTGTGAGGAGGTTTACTTTTAAAAAATCACGAGGAATTTTTAGCATGTAGCTACTAATACTAGTATCTTTGGCTCGATTTCCAAGATGAACGTCACCGTGTGACGAAAAGTGTAGGAGGTGGGGGAGACAGACGCATCCAACAAGTGGCAGGGAGGGGAAGAAAAAAGTCCGTCCCGCCAGTCCCCCCCTACATGTTTGGGAATGGGGTCGAGCAAAACTCATGGGAACAGCTGATTTCCAGGGGTGAATGCCAGACGGAATACAGGGGTGTCGAACATTCGATGGAGGTAAAAATCGTCCTTCAGTTTCAACTATCGATAACTGGTGTGTGCTGGGTAGATGGGTAGGTGGGTAGGTGGGTAGGTGGAAGGTTTCCGAGACGAGTTGTCCAAGCCGGGGAGGGCAAGGACGGTGGTGATGATGATGATGATGATGATGATGATGATGATGATGTTGATGATGATGATGATGGTGGTGGTAACGATGATGCTCTGGGAACTGGAACGAGTGGGTGGTTCAGGGAGGCTCTACGTGCTGAACTTGAATGCGCGTCACGGAAACTTTAGGAATCAATTGAAACATCTCGTCATCTGTACTTTGAGGTTTAAACTTTAAACTGAACAAATCGAGCACGAATGAAGCTTTTACGATAGAAGCAGCGATGAAACAGCTTCCCAACCCATCCCATTCCAACTTATGCGACTGGGTCTCTGAAGGATATTGAACAGCAGAGCTAGCAGAGGCAAGACCGCTCTCTTTCGCCACGACACGACATCAGTTAGCAACGTTCTTTTCGAAGAAGTTTCCTAAACGTGAGATTTTATATGGAATCAGAGGAATGATTATATGAAGCCGTTCTTGCGATAATCAAAGTAGAAATACTTGAAGCCACGAGTTCAACCATGATGCCATCGTACCAGTGCCAATAATGGACACACCTCCCTAGTTTGTTATAGTGAGTCTTTCTGTTAGTATCATTGCATATACCTTGACATGTAGAATTGGGTTACAACTTGTGGGTAGACTTTGGTTTAGTATACTAGTTGTTAGATCGTTAGGTATAGGGACAGATATTTTGTACCTAATAATAAAAAGTCTACTTGCATGCAGGGAGGAATTTAGTTTGTTATGAATCGACACTGTCATCGAAGGACTTTAACAAGCTAAGGTCATTAGGAACTACCTTTAAAAATAAGAGCATGGGTAATGATAACAAACGATGCGTGATATTAAAATAGTTGCTCGACTTTAAATGTGTGTTTTACGGCGTGACGGCAGCTAGGGGTTATTTGCGCATGTACACCTTTGCTTCTGCTCGGCTGAGGAATCTTTTAGCAATGCACATTGCACTATAAATTATAATAGAATCTGACTTTAGGGCAAAAATTTATTTTATGAAGCCATTTTTTTTGTGTTCACTGTCGGTAAATCATGTCGTTTGGTTATCTTCCCTTGAACAATAAAGATTAAAGAGCCATTATTATTGAAACCTTTGGTTGTTTTTTTTTGTTTGTTGACCGATTTCAACAAAAAAAATTTGTGATCTTCGTTTTTCTTTTAACTTAGATCTGCCAAATTTTTGAAGCAAATCGACTTAATAATTTTAATGTAATTATAAGTTTTTGCGATATTTTTCAGTTTTTTCAAATCACGTTTCATGGACTATAGAGGCGCAAGCATCTGATTATAATTTGACGCAAGTTTCTAGACACGTTGACCCTCACGATTTGATATTTGTGTAATGATAAGGGAAACTAATTACCTCTCAGCTCGGAAAACCCCTGAACGCAACCCCCAACGCAAACTCGGCTCCTCCATGGAACGAAGTGATAAAAAGGGGTTGAAATGAACCCCTCTAGACCTTGTCAAGTGGAACAATCCAAAGACTTGTGAGAATATTGGATATATAATTATATTATTATAAAATAGAACATTTCTTTGGATTATTGGAGATAGACGTCAAATCGACTGATGCTTTTTGCTCGACTTGGCTGTGGTTTTCATTTAGAAGAGGGAGGAGGGGGTGAGACAGGCTCGCTCGCTTTTTACTGGCAACAAGTACTGTATTAACCTTCATCCAGGATAAGGTTTACTCAAGAAGTGGCTGCCATTAACATTCCACCAAGTCATGAAAGTAAATCCAGGCGGCGGTGTTTGAAAATCACAACATGAAACACTAGAACAGTGGCTAAACGTTTTATTTAACACTCGCATAGCTTCTAGCTACGTAAGGCCTACCCACAATTGACATAAGCATAAGTAGTACAACGCATAGTCCTCGTTACTTCATTATTATAATTATCAACTAATGCAGCTAGAAATTAAGGTAAATCGGTGACTGCTAATTACTTTCGCGTCGTGTTGGTGTTAATGTTAACTACTAGCGCTGAGCGGACCGGCTTGTTTTTAAATTGAATAGAGGGCAGGGTAATTGCTGTCATTGACGTAACCCTCGTCTTTGCCTTTTATAAAGCCGTAGGGCAGAAAGAGAAAATTTTAAAGAACTGCCTTTTACAGGGATAACACTAGATGTAGTGCAAGAAAAAATGCATCGACGCCTAAATTAAAACAATGTACAGGAAGTTAGTTTGGAATGTGTTCTATTCAGAGTTTCTGACGTTGACCACGAAAATCGATTCAGAGAATATGAAATATTGATCGTTTTTTTCCGCCGCTATTTCCTAGTATCAGGCAACCCGACAAAATACTGTATTATTATGTCATCAAATGAATAAAAAAATAACAAAATAAAAAGGGCATATATAGGAGAAGGTCGTCCAAGTAATTTCCATGATATACTAGGCTACTAGCTACTAGCTCTGATGTCAATCTTTATGTTTAAAAGCCTTTGCTATACTGAAGAAAATCAGGGGAACCACGGCTACGATTTGACCGTTTTGGCGATGTACTTTAAGCAGGTACAGGGTAAGTGTTAAGAAATAATTATCAATATTGAAAACGGAAAATTTAAAAATTTAAAACCGAATTTTTGCCGATTCGGTGAACATGAAAACGTAATTTGCAGTTTTTCTGCCAAATAAACGTGTTTATAGCGATTAGCGACGAGGCTTCAATTTTACCACTCATTTGTGAAAGCGTTTCAAAACTTTGTAATTTTCATGTAAGACTGAAAATTTTCCGGATTCCTGATTTTCCTGTCATAACACTTGATTATAGCAGATAGTGTCAATTTTTGGCAAAACTGTCACTATTACAAAAAGTAATATTAAAAAAGACTATCAGTATTTTAAGATGATTTACTTGTTATATACTTTATTTTATATACTTTATTTATATCTGCTATACTTATAATATATATATAAAATTTTATGTAACATACCTACTTATCGAGGGTAGAAATTGAAAGTCAGACTCAATATTATATTTGAGCAACTTCTTACAAAAATCAATAATTCTGTAAGTCCACGACATCGGAAATGAAAACCAACCATAATTCAAGCATACATGCGAATACCCGATTGCTTTTTAAAATGTGATTTAGTGCAGTATACAATACTGTTTCCTCAAGAACCGAGGCGTATACTTATTCTCTGTATTATATAGCAGGCTGTGAAGCCGAAGCAAAGGATGAAGTGAGCTTGAATGCACAGTGCAGCGAGTCAACCCTTCAAACATCATGTCGCGATTTGTGTGAAATGATTTGTGTGAATGAATCGGGTGAATAATCTGTGTCGATACAAGCCTCATGTACACGCCACACGTCATGTCTTGGCTCGTGAAGAAGATCCGCGATAACCGTGACTACGATTTGAACATTGCGGCGCTGTATTGCGCGGGTGAGTCTCTGGCCTGGCCAAAATCAAAATACTCAAAGGTCAGGCGTGCCACGTCGTATCGACTGAATTTCGGCGGAAGTCGGGCAGTAACCTCACCAATTATGATTATATTCCCGAAGTGTTTACAATGTAAGGTCGGTTGACGCTTGAGATTGAGCATCAGTTGCAAACAAAGCCACCAAAATATGACCAAAGATGAAATTGCAACGTTGTGTTAGCACAGCTTTGCGAAACTTCGGGAAAAGTTTGAGTTTAGCAAATTAACCCAGTTAAATAGTTTATTAGAAGTAATTTCATTGTGTTAGGTAGTAGCATAGATAATAATGTAATGTCTTCTTATTGTATGGTTTTAGCTAGCTGGTTGGGGTGCTCTATAATTTCTAACCAAGCCACCTAAGGGAAGCTAACGATTCAGTCACCAGCCTTATAGCCGATACACACGACGAGTTATCAACGCGCGAGTTGAACGCGTGGCGTTGAAAAATGCCGCTTTGGCCGTTCACACGAGAAGGCACCGCCACGCGTTGCGAGCTCGTCCGTTTCTGGTTGCCACGGACAACTTGTTTACCAAATTCAAACTTTCAAACGTCAGGCAATACGAATTTCAATCAAAATGAGCGTTGCTTTAGGAAGAGGGATTTTGATACTCATTTTATTAAGAAGGGCAAGGAAAAGAAGACTAGCACAAAATAAACCTAAGAAAACATTGAACACGACAGTTTGGGTTAAAGATTGGAATCTTCAGTTCGGTGAATCCTGCCAGTACGAAACAATATACAGGAATTGGATGGAGTCTGAACCAAATATGTTCCATCGTTGCCTCCAGATGGACACAGTTGCATTTGAATTATTACTGGAAAAGGTCACTCCTCTAATAAAACGAGTTGACACAAACATGAGAAAGTGCATGTCCCGGCAGGAAAACGCCTTGCTATAACGCTACGTTTCCTTGCAACTAGTGAGACATCGATGGTATTTATTTAATATTGCTTTGCTGCTTGGGCTTACATATATTATCTTTTAGTCTCAGTTAATAATATCTTGGTAAAATATCTTTTCCTTGTCTCAGGGGAAACGTATCGTATTTGTCACTGAGTGTTGCATTTGGTTATTCTGTTTGGTTAATATCTCACGCTTTGGGATCCTGCCCGTTCATTGGTTAAGACCCAAGAGTTGAACTCGTTTGAATAGAGCCCGGGTCTATTCAACAAACGCGTTGTCAACGCGACGAGCCGGGCATTCACACGACGCTTTTCAACGCGACGCGTTCAACTCGCGCGTTGATAACTCGTCGTGTGTATCGGCTATTACAATGCTATTTCGATGATTTCGACAGATTTTCCCAGTTTTGTATTGAAGATACTTGCTTCCAGCTATAGTGTCAAAAATTAAAAATTTCTTATCCTAAGATAGGTATATACACATGTATACCTTTTAGATTCTTCCCTTTCTTTACTTTCTGAAACTTATATCTTCCATTTCCTTCGACATGTTAAGTGAATGAGATGAGACCGGTAATAGCCGATACACACGACGAGTTATCAACGCGCGAGTTGAACGCGTCGCGTTGAAAAATGCCGCTTTGGCCGTTCACACGAGAAGGCACCGCCACGCGTTGCGAGCTCGTCCGTTTCCGGTTGCCACGGACAACTTGTTTACCAAATTCAAACTTTCAAACGTCAGGCAATACGAATTTCAATCAAAATGAGCGTTGCTTTAGGAAGAGGGATTTTGATACTCATTTTATTAAGAAGGGCAAGGAAAAGAAGACTAGCACAAAATAAACCTAAGAAAACATTGAACACGACAGTTTGGGTTAAAGATTGGATTCTTCAGTTCGGTGAATCCTGCCAGTACGAAACAATATACAGGAATTGGATGGAAGGTCACTCCTCTAATAAAAAGAGTTGACACAAACATGAGAAAGTGCATCCCGGCAGGAAAACGCCTTGCTATAACGCTACGTTTCCTTGCAACTGGTGATACATCGATAGTATAAATATAATATTTCTTTGCTGCTTGGGCTTACATATATTATCTTTAAGTCTCAGTTAATAATATCTTGGTAAAATATCTTTTCCTTGTTTCAGGGGAAACGTATTTGTCACTGAGTGTTGCATTTGGTTATTCTGATTGGTTAATATCTCACGCTTTGGGATCCTGCCCGTTCATTGGTTAAGACCCACGAGTTGAACTCGTTTGAATAGAGCCCGGGTCTATTCGACAAACGCGTTGTCAACGCGACGAGCCGGGCATTCACACGACGCTTTTCAACGCCACGCGTTCAACTCGCGCGTTGATAACTCGTCGTGTGTATCGGCTATAAGAAACGCGAGTGCCGATGTGTCTGCAGGACTTTGGCCTCCAGCCAGCAACGCCAAGCGAACGCTCCTGGACAAGTGTCTGAAGTTGAGCACGTACTTCGTGCTGCTGAGTGCCCTGGTCAGCATGCTCACTCTCCCGCTCCAAGCCTTCTACACAGACGACGTGGTAGAGCTTTTCAAGACGCTTCAAGAGGTCGTGTGGATTATAACCAGTTTACGTCCACTTTTGGTTAAAGATGACAAGGAAGGAAGGTCTGTCGATGTGTGAAAAGTCAGGAAAGTCCCAATTTCTCCGTTCACATCAAGCATTTTTAGTTAAATGGTTTAATTTTTAGTCGATGGTCCTTTACAGGACCACCTGCAACCAAGTCGTATACAGAGCAGCCACCGTGAAACCACTTCAACCATCAACATGGACCCTGAAAACCTCCGTTTAACCATTTTTAGTTCAATATTTCAACCTGCTGCTACATATAACTTCCTCGCGCTTTTTTGTCATTTCCTAAACATTTGACAAAAATCCCTTGACTGGTTCACCTCTTCATTTTCACACCACATGTGATTGTCAGATGCAATTTACTTTGATATGATTTCATAATACGATCTGTGTTTTAGTACAAACGATAATCATATAAGATAGTCAGGTGGAATTGCAACATAGCGATCTCATGTTTGCGAATGTTCCAATTGCAGATATCATAGTATAGTATAAAGTATAAGAGCCATGATGGCTTTTCTCACACAGATATCATATTCACTAAAGATTTTAACCAAAAGATTTTCTGGGAAATTTGTTTTCACTTGTGGAAGCCTACGCCAGTAGGCAATTGTTGTTTTGTCAGCTAAGCAGGATAAACGTGCGTCCGAACCGGGATTCGAACCCGGGACCTTCCGCTTGCCGGGCGGTTGCTCTGACCACTGAGCTATCCGGCCGCACAAGATTCCTGCTTCGCTGGGTGAGGAAAGGGCTCTCTCGGGAGAGAAGGGGAAGAAGCGACTCGTAATCGTACGAGTTCTACGCAGGCATCCAGTGCAAGTGTATTCTACGTCCTTGTCACAGAGATGGCTCTGACCATGCACCTAGCCTCATTCTCAGAAGAGATGGGATGGATCAAACATGGAAAATATAACATTTTTTGTTGCCAAGAACTACAGAAAATCTTTCTGACCACCAATCTCCACAGCCAATCAGAGCAAATCCGAGAAAACATCAACAACATCAACAAACGGCTCTTGAAACCAACACCTAACCATCCTGATTTCCCTTCGTCCATCCTTGAATGAATGAACCAGATCATCGCCCGCGCGGGAGATAACGGATCTTGTTTCGCAGGGCGGCTGCTTCTACTTCCGGGCGGACTGCTTCAAGAGACTCACGTCCAGCATCCGCCAATGGACCCGCCAAGACGAGTCCGCCAGCCAGAGCCAAGAGAAGCAACAGATTACGGCGTCCACACAGGCCTGGACCAACCTCATTTTCTGTCTCACTACCAGCTCCGTGCTCTTGTTCTATCTCGTGTACATCTCTCAAATCCCACACATGGTGGTCAACAGGAGGTATTTCTATAGGTATCGGTAACAATCATTAAGAACATATTCCACTCGGAGAAGAGTGACGTCAGATACCCACTGGACGTACAACCAGTTTGGAAAATAATATCAATTAGCTCTGCTAAATAACAAAGGAAGACAGGGAAATCACAACCCGAATCGCTCTACCTGGCTTTAGCGAGTGGGTATCATGACGTCACTATGATAGAATTTTGATAAGAAACTCAAGAATTTTGAGTTGAATAAGTGTTTAACCAACAAAGATGGGGCAATCACAACCCGAATGGCTTTGGCAAGTGAGTGGGTATCATGACGTCATTTTAATCCAAGTTGAATTGGCGCATCGCAACACTCGCTGACGCAAGACTCCCGAACCGAGCGTCACTTCCAGATTCTGGTTCCCACTCGACTTGTATCAGTCCCCGACATTCGAGATCATGACGGCGTTCAGCACGATCAGAACGTTCCTGTCGGTGCCGATGACAATGTTCGCCGACGGCTTCCTGGGTACCACCATGTTGCAAGGCATCGGCCAGCTGCAGCTGCTAAGACGCGACCTGCTGCGGTTGAAAGAAGACGCGACCACGACGGTCACGTTGCGCTGGGAGCGGGGGGAGCGGCACGCTTGGGAGAGACGTTGTTACTTGACGCCGAGCTCCGACCGAGCGTTGGAAGTCTCGTCCGTCCAACGCGTCGCCGCCTTCGAGATGGAAGTCAGCAGGGAGATGCATCGTCGGCTAGGATGCTGCGTGGACCACTATCGCGAGTGCATGCAGTGAGTGCAGGAGCGAAAGCTTTTTACGGGTGCTACATTTTTCAGACTCGTGTTTTTTCCTTAAAACAGTTTGGCATGT
This sequence comes from Nemurella pictetii, assembly GCA_921293315.2. Classification (NCBI taxonomy): domain Eukaryota; kingdom Metazoa; phylum Arthropoda; class Insecta; order Plecoptera; family Nemouridae; genus Nemurella; species Nemurella pictetii. The sequence continues at coordinate 10,366,534 of OV121126.1, forward strand.
TGTTAGTTGAAGTGAAGCTACATCGAGCTGAGTTAGGTGTTCATGCACACAATCAGTTCTGTTTGGGACAGAGGACGGAGGGTTTGAAGTTAGTACGACAACTTCACTCGCCTTGCTTATCAACCTCTCGACAGCACGGATTAGCGGAGGAATCCTGTTGTTCGAGTTGTACCGTCCTTCGGAAGGGAGGTAAAGCCGGTGGTCCCCTCGGTGCTTTTCGACAGGAGTGGGCTACGTGCCGGCGTCAAAACAGTGCGTCGTTAAACTCCGATAACCAATCAATCAATCCTTATATTATTAGTGTTCAGAATTTGATCTAGATCCAATCCCCTGGTAAAAGCAACCAATAGGTTTAGCTTTGAGCTCGTCTGAAAGTGTGAACTGTTGTAATCTGTTAAAAATCCCACACAGGTTGGTCAAAGAAGTGGAGTCAATAATCAGTCCGATTCTGATCTACCAGCTGGTCAGCACGGTGGCTACGTTGGTTGCTGGCATCAGTTTCCTAACGTCAGCAATGAACTCCAAGGACGTTTACGCCCTAGGTAAGGTAAGTGTATCAATGTGCTTTGAAAGCCTACAGCGGGATTTTAAAGTGTGATCTCATCGTTCGTCTTCTCCTGTACTGATTGGGCCTAGGATATGTTAGCGTCGACTTCGCTGGTGGAAACGTTGCTGGTGACGCAGCTGCTCGTCATGTTCAACGTCGTCGAGCTGGCGTTCTCCTGTTTCCTGGCCGACATGGTCACCGAACAGGTAACAGATTTTTAGAAAACTGTTGGGTATTGAATTCCCCATTCAATGAGTATTCAATACCCAGTAAAATAGTTTTTCTAAAAACTTACGTGCCAAGATTAGGAATAGACATGAGTCTTAAGAATTTTAGGTAACAGATTCATTTCCTGCTCAAGGCTCGCGTCTCTTCCTAATCTTAGCGGGTTAGTTTTCAGAGAAACTATTTACCTGGGTTATTTAATTCTTAGTCCCAACCTTTTTGGAAAAAGTTGTCAAAGGAATGTGCTGAAAATAGGACAGGGTCCAAGTTGAGAGAAAAAAAACGTTTCCATAAAGTTTCATCAAAATCGGTTGAGGCGTTTGGCCTGTAAAGCGCAAATAGACATTAAAAAATATAGGATTTGTCTTGTCAGTAAGTCTTACACACCTATTCCATTCAATCAAAATTCTATCAAAATGACGTCATGATACCCACTCGCTAAAGCTAGGTAGAGCAATTCGGGTTGTGATTTCCCTATCTTCCTTTGTTATTTAGCAGAGCTAATAAATATTTTTTTCCAAACTGGCAGTACATCCAGTGGGTATCTGACATCATTTTTGACAGAGTGGAATCGGTCTATTGAAGGTTCGCTTCACTCTTTACGTTCATCAAAGAATTAGTAACATATCGCATTGCGCTTTATTAATTAATTGAAGCTAATCTTGGACAGAGTGACCTGGTCCGCGATGCCGTGTACTTCTGCGACTGGTTCGACCAATCGGAGAGCTTCAAACGTTCGATGCAGGTCGTCATGGCGCGCAGCAACCAGCCCCTGCTTGTCACTGCTGCCAATTTCGTACCGTTCTCTCGGGAGACCTTCCTAGCCGTAGGTTAACGTTTCCACCAGCCGTAGTCATGCTCACGCACATTGTTATCCATATCAGTTATCAACTTACTGTTAACCAATACCAATGCTTTGCAAATTCTGATTTTAATCACAATAAGAGTCATTTGGACGATGACGATTGAACAACCATAAAGTCCCAGAATTGATTTAGCTTTGAAATAGAGTTGATTTGAATCAAACTGCAAATATTCATTGCCTGCATAATAGACGTCTAACAAAAAACCTAGTAGATATTCAATACAAGCAAACCCGATGTCATAATTGGCGTGTGATTGCAGCATAGCGTCACTAGATTCACCGCCTTCTATGTTCATTCATAGTCCTGTTTCTATCTCCATGGAGCCACATTATAATCGGGGTTAGTCGAGTTGTTGGTGTGTGATTGCAGCATAGCGTCACTAGATTCACCGCCTTCTATGTTCATTCATAGTCCTGTTTCTATCTCCATGGAGCCACGTTATAATCGGGGTTAGTCAAGTTGTTGGTGTGTGATTGCAGCATAGCGTCACTAGATTCCCCGCCGTCTATGTTCATTCATAGTCCTGTTTCTATCTCCATGGAGCCACGTTATAATCGGGGTTAGTCGAGTTGTTGGTGTGTGATTGCAGCATAGCGTTACTAGATTCCCCGCCTTCTATGTTCATTCATAGTCCTGTTTCTATCTCCATGGAGCCACGTTATAATCGGGGTTAGTCCAGTTGTTGGTGTGTGATTGCAGCATAGCGTCACTAGATTCCCCGCCTTCTATGTTAATTCATAGTCCTGTTTCTATCTCCATGGAGCCACGTTATAATCGGGGTTAGTCAAGTTGTTGGTGTGTGATTGCAGCATAGCGTCACTAGATTCCCCGCCTTCTATGTTAATTCATAGTCCTGTTTCTATCTCCATGGAGCCACGTTATAATCGGGGTTAGTCAAGTTGTTGGTGTGTGATTGCAGCATAGCGTCACTAGATTCATCGCCTTCTATGTTCATTCATAGTCCTGTTTCTATCTCCATGGAGCCGGAGCCACGTTATAATCGGGGTTAGTCAAGTTGTTGGTGTGTGATTGCAGCATAGCGTCACTAGATTCCCCGCCTTCTATGTTCATTCATAGTCCTGTTTCTATCTCCATGGAGCCACGTTATATTCGGGGTTAGTCCAGTTGTTGGCGTGTGATTGCAGCATAGCGTCACTAGATTCACCGCCTTCTATGTTCATTCATAGTCCTGTTTCTATCTCCATGGAGCCACGTTATAATCGGGGTTAGTCGAGTTGTTGGTGTGTGATTGCAGCATAACGTCACTAGATTCACCGCCTTCTATGTTCATTCATAGTCCTGTTTCTATCTCCAAGGAGCCCAACAACTCAAATAAACTTGATATCCACTTGAAAGTCAGTTGTCCGTGTAGCATAATTGGAAATGAGTGACTATCGACTAATGCTTAAACCCTATATAGGTGAAAGATCCAGGTTCGACTCCCGGTGCGGATATAACTATGGAATGTATATTACGTTTTAGTTTCTAATTTAGTAAAAATCTAATGAACCTTTAGTGTGTATTTAAACCTAAATGCAAATACTCGTTGCATGTACAGTAGTCAATGATTAATAGCGACGAAATACCTGTTTATCAGATCCTTAACAAAATGCTCGTTTTCTTCTTCCAGATTCTAAACCTGGCCTACTCATACTACATGGGAATGACAACGGCCTTAAAAAAAGCCCAATAAGTATTGGATGTATTTATTTATTTTTAACATACCTAGGTATGTTGTTTTTTTTACTAAGACAGAAATTGTGTTCTGTGTTTCAGTTGTTAATACTTGAATAGCATTTTTCATTTCAAAAAACTGGAGCGTGGTTAAAACAGATCGGAAACTAATTGCAACTAAAATAACAAATAGCTATTTTTACATTGAAGCCGAGCATAGCTGATCGATAACAAACACCCTTATTGATGAGCGTAACGAGCGTAGCGAGTGAAGCGAAATCTTCAATTTCACTTTACTGCTAAAAAAATCCGGAATGTTTTTTTTTTTTTTTTTTTTTTTTTTTTTTTTTTTTTTTTTGTGTGTTTGTTCGCACGATTCCGGCCAAACGCCAAAACGGATTTTGATGAAAATTTCGGTGGACCTTCGTTTTCTCTGAACTTAGATCTGCCACGTTTTTGAAGCAATTCGGACGAGTAAATTTTATGTTATTAATTTTTTACGAAATTTTTCAGTTTTTCCAAAACACGTTTTCCACTCTAGAGGCCGAGGATCTCAATATAATTTGACGAAACTTTCCAGATATGTTGGCCCCCACGATTTTATGTTTGTGTACAAATTTCATTGTTGTATGTTTAGCGCTTTTCTTGGAAATGGCGCTTTTATGACGCTTTTTTAGCGATTTTGCAGTTTTTTGCAACTAAATCAACTTTATCTTCAACCGATTTTGACAAAATTTACTGTGTGCATTATACATCGTAAAAGGAAGATACTGTGTTAATTTCAAGCAAATCATTTAAATAGTTTTTCTTTAAATCGATTTTTTCGTTTTGAAATATTCAATGTCATTGAGAAAGCTGATAAATTAACGCCGAACACTTAAAATTGATCATAAAAGCCTCTAGGCTATGCGTACACGCAATATAATTGCGTTGTGGGTGAGCGTAAAAATTACGCTCATCCACAACAAGATTATATGAGTGTTCGCATAGCCTAGTTTATTGTAAACTATCGTTACCAAACGGGAACAGTTGAACTGATCACCCAACCTACCACCGTCATCATGGTATTGATTCCAACGGTCGAACCTAAATGCAAAGACATGCAGCATGATGCTAGATGTTTGTTAATAGAAACTAAATATCCATTCCTAATATGCAACCATATCCGTACTGACACAAATTTTGAAATAAATATTTCGTTTCTGACACTAAACCATAGATATACAACTAAACCAAGCATCGCTAGTATTTTCAACATGATAGCTGTGTGCCGTACCTAAAGCCCCTTTTACACGGTCACATTTTTTCATCACATTCCGTCAAACCGTTGTACAGCAGTCTTGTATACAACGGCATGTGACCGTGTAAACAGTCCATAGCACGGCAGTCTTGTCTACAACTGCATGTGACCGTGTAAACAGTCCATTGCACGGCAGTCTTGTATACAACTGCATGTGACCGTGTAAACAGTCCATTGCACGGCAGTCTTGTCTACAACTGCATGTGACCGTGTAAACAGTCCATTGCACGGCAGTCCGTCACATAAAAGTCTTGTATGGCAGACTGTGGCACATTTTTTTCGGATAGCCCAGGCTCTATTTCCATCACATCTTGTATGGAATGCAGCCAATCAGAGATCAGAGATTGCGTGACGTCAAACTTTTCAAAAAATCGTGGCGGCATGTGTCAGTGTGCAGTGCAAAATTTGAAATGGCTGCAATTAAAATGAATTAAAAGTTGATAAAAGTTTATTTTTAAATAGAAATCACACCCATACCTGACGTCTGACGAAAGTAGATCTAAATTCACTCTCATTTTTTTCTGAAATGTCAGCTGACATCACTTCCATGGCCTACTGTGATAATAAATGTGATACAATGATTATTGTATCGTGTAAAAGGTCGTCACATTTTTCATCAAATCCGTCACACAAAACCTTGTACAATGTTTATATTACGGGCTGCTGTACAAGGGTTTGACGAAATGTGAAGAAAAAATGTGACCGTGTAAAAGGGGCTTAAGCTATGAAGTATTTATTGCTGCCAAACAGCAAAATCCTTTGGGAAAAGATCTGAGGACTGGACTGGTAAGACGGACTCATAAGAATTTTGAATAAAGTTGGATGTTTGTTATTAAATAATGTATAACTATCGTCCAACATTCTGAATCCGGAATTTGACTTAACGAATCTTGCTCTAAAGACATAAAAGCCGCCCTCAGGGCCTAGTGGGGTAAACGCTAGTGCATAACCAACATCAAACATTCCGAATTGGTAATTTGGCAAGCCGAACGCTCCGCCCCTTTGGATCTCGCGGCGGCGGCGGCGGCGGCGGCGGCGGCGGCGGCGGCGGCGGCGGCGGCGGCGGCGGCAACAAATCATTACTCACCGATGAGCGGCTCGATCTCCGGCGTCTTCTGCGTGTACCAGTTCATCCAGTCGCGAGGGTACGTCTCGAAAGTGCTGATCACGCCGTGGAATCCCGACACCTTGTCCAGCTCGGTGATGTTGTCCCACGACACGTCCGTCATCCACGTCGGGCACGGGTTCTCCACTTGGTTCTCTCGGTCGAGCACCACGCCACCTGCAGCGGCGGCGACGAGAGGTTAAGACAGGCCGTTAAGACAAGCTGTTAAGACAGGCCTTTAATACATGCAAAGCCAGTTAATAGACGGAGCCAGATAACAGAGAGCTGGTAAAAAAACAACCGTGTCACCGTGGCCAAGTAAATATTCATTAAGATTTCAGAATATTAAGTGCTTCGAGGAAATGGGCACTAGAAGAACAGATTTGTCGCTGTGCTTGAATGACCAGCACGAGAACAGAGCAATAAAACCATTCTATCAACAATGATATCCCAGGAAACGCAACACATCAGCATTGTATGCATGTACAAATAATCAGGTAGCTAGCAGAGAAAGCAGGGCTTCACTCACAGCAAAGTCTAACTCAGCTAACTGAACTGTTAGCACTAAAATATGTCAGCGCTCCAATCCTAAGATTAAAACTCTCCGAGATACCGGCTTGCCATTACCACTTTGGCGCAATACCCTCCTTCACACTCGATTGAGTTTCAAGGAGCCGTGAAATTGGTGGCACTATGATACGCCACTATCATTGATCTCAATGCAACTATGTTGGAACAAAGGCACAAAGGCACGATTTGTCTTGGGTGGTCGCGCTCACCTTTGAGTAGGAAGTCGTACTCGCCGGGGCTGATCTTGTTCAACGCCTGCAGGATCTTGATGCACATGTGAAACGAGAACAGGAGCTTGTGGCTCTCGAATAAACCTCGGCAGGTGTTCCTGCAACATGATGGAAACACAAGCGTGAAACAAGTACAGAAGCTTGTGCCATCCTGCATTCCTACATTCTACATTTCCTACATCCTGGTAAGATATTTGCTGGCAGAGTGTCCTGCATTCTACAGCCTGGTGAGATGTTTGCTGGCAGAGTGTCCTGCATCCTACAGCCTGGTGAGATGTTTGCTGGCAGTGTCCTGCATCCTACAGCCTGGTGAGATGTTTGCTGGCAGAGTGTCCTGCATCCTACAGCCTGGTGAGATGTTTCCTGGCAGAGTGTCCTGCATCCTAGAGCCTGGTGAGATGTTTGCTGGCAGAGTGTCCTGCATCCTACAGCCTGGTGAGATGTTTCCTGGCAGAGTGTCCTGCATCCTAGAGCCTGGTGAGATGTTTGCTGGCAGAGTGTCCTGCATCCTACAGCCTGGTGAGATGTTTGCTGGCAGAGTGTCCTGCATCCTACAGCCTGGTGAGATGTTTGCTGGCAGAGTGTCCTGCATCCTACAGCCTGGTGACATGTTTGCTGGCAGAGTGTCCTGCATCCTACAGCCTGGTGAGATGTTTGCTGGCAGAGTGTCCTGCATCCTACAGCCTGGTGAGATGTTTGCTGGCAGAGTGTCCTGCATCCTACAGCCTGGTGACATGTTTGCTGGCAGAGTGTCCTGCATCCTACAGCCTGGTGACATGTTTGCTGGCAGAGTGTCCTGCATCCTACAGCCTGGTGAGATATTGAAACCTACCTGTACACCGAGTATGTGTGATACTCATTGAGGAACGTGATCCGGTCGTCGAGCACCTCCGTCTTCTTGCTGCGCTCGATTGAGATGGTGAACAGGCCGATGTACGCGTCGAGCGAGAACTGGTACATCGGGTCGATGCGCGACATGTCGTTCAGCACGAAGAACAAGATGGTCGCCCGTTCGGCGCACGCCCGGTAACCCTGGCGGGAAAACCTAGCGTTAGCTCCAGGTGTTTTCGGCAAGAAATACTTTTCCTTATCTGGCCTCCTAGGCAATTCAATAAATAAACCAGATTACATAAGATGACTTAAGTAACGTTGTGTTAAGTTGTACCTAGATGGCTGTGAGCTGCTTTAACTTCACCCCACGCTCACCATTCTGAGCTCAACAACGTTATTTTGGCAGAGTTACCTGCCTTCTACAGCCTGGTCAGATATTTGCTGGCTGAGTGTCATATACATACTACAGCCTGGTGAGATGTTTGCTGGCAGAATATCCTGCATCCTACAGCCTGGTGAGATGTTTGCTGGCAGAATGCCCTGCATCCTACAGCCTGGTGAGATGTTTGCTGGCAGAGTTTCCTGCATCCTACAGCCTGGTGAGATGTTTGCTGGCAGAGTTTCCTGCATCCTACAGCCTGGTGAGATGTTTGCTGGCAGAATATCCTGCATCCTACAGCCTGGTGAGATGTTTGCTGGCAGAATGCCCTGCATCCTACAGCCTGGTGAGATGTTTGCTGGCAGAGTTTCCTGCATCCTACAGCCTGGTGAGATGTTTGCTGGCAGAATGTCCTGCATCCTACAGCCTGGTGAGATGTTTGCTGGCAGAGTGTCCTGCATCCTACAGCCTGGTGAGATGTTTGCTGGCAGAGTGTCCTGCATCCTACAGCCTGGTGAGATGTTTGCTGGCAGAGTGTCCTGCATCCTACAGCCTGGTGATATATTAGCTTGCAAAGTTCCCTGCATTAGAACAACCAGACATTACCTACACCCAACAAAAAAAGCTCGCATCCAAACCTCACCTCCCTGGCCGTGTCTATCTCGACCTCCGTGACCTCGGCTACCTCCAGCTGCACGGCTACCGATGTGGAGGTCGCCTTGGAGGTCTGCAGCGTGATGAGCAGGTCTAGGTCGTCGAGCAGCGAGCCCTTGGCCTCGTTCAGCAGCCGCAGCAGGTTGTCTTCCAGCTCCTTCAGCGTGCGTTTGCCGGTCGCGATGTTCAGCACCAGCGAGTCTTTCTGCTCTTCCAGGATCGGCTTCTCCTTGCGGACGACGATGCCCAGCAGCTGGGCCTGGAGACCTGCCGGTGGCCGGACAAGTCGAGGCGTTAGAGACCAGGAAGTTTCGACAAGGTTCAGACAATACCTGGGATTCCAGCCTGAATGCACACTTGGTGGATTTTTATTATTATAAACGAAATATCCTTTCAAAATTTGTATCGGTACCGAGTTTAGAACCCGGATCTTTTCACCTGTCCGGGGCTATGCATTATACAGTTATGCTAGAAAGAAGGACAACCTACTTTTAATTGAATGTTAAGTTTATTTGAGTTGTTGGGCTCGACTAATCCCAATTATAACGTGGCTCCGTGGAGATGGAAACAGGACTGTGAATGAACATAGAAGCCGGTGAATCTAGTGACGCTATGCTGCAATCACACACCATTACCAACAACTCGACTAACCCCGATTATGACATGGCTCCATGGAGATGGAAACAGGACTGTGAATGAACATAGAAGGTGGTGAATCTAGTGACGCTATGCTGCAATCACACACCAACAACTCGACTAACCCCGATTATGACATGGCTCCATGGAGATGGAAACAGGACTGTGAATGAACATAGAAGGTGGTGAATCTAGTGACGCTATGCTGCAATCACACACCAACAACTCGACTAACCCCGATTATAACGTGGCTCCATGGAGATAGAAACAGGACTATGAATGAACATAGAAGGTGGTGAATCTAGTGACGCTATGCTGCAATCACACGCCAACAACTCGACTAACCCCGATTATAACGTGACTCCATGGAGATAGAAACAGGACTATGAATGAACATAGAAGGCGGTGAATCTAGTGGCGCTATGCTGCAATCACACGCCAACAACTCGACTAACCCCGATTATGACATGGCTCCATGGAGATAGAAACAGAACTATGAATGAACATAGAAGGCGGTGAATCTAGTGACGCTATGCTGCTATCACACGCCAACAACTCGACTAACCCCGATTATAACGTGGCTCGATATTAGGTAAGATGACGTAAGTAACGTTGTGTTAACTTGTACCTAGATGGCTGTGCTGCTTTAACTTCACCCCACGCTGACGATTCTGAGCTCAACAATGCTATTTTGGCAGCAGTTTAATTCATTAGAACAGTAAGATATTTTATGTTTACTAACCCGACCATTTCTGAAGATACACTGGTTCACCCATCTCTCCCGTCATAATAATGAAAAATGATCAGAGAAAAGGGAATTGAATATTAAGCCGTTGCAAATACCTTGTTCCTTGACTGCGAAGTTGACAAGTGTGGTTTTCGTGGATATTTCGGGCGGGTAGTGCGGATTGCTCAGCTTGGTCGTGATGAAGAAGCGGAAGTCCTCGTTGTAGGAAACCATCTTGTCGTTGATCTTGAGCAGGACCTGTCCACCTTGCTTCACAAACGCCTGCAATCCAGAGAAACCGATCAAACAATGTTTTATAACCCGTCAAGCATGTAGCATAATGCGAAAAACCAGGCTCAACCTTCGATAAAGATACAATTTCAGAATGGATAATTTGTTTCTATTGGTTTCTAATAGTAGATATTATTAAATACTAAGTTTTTTGTTGCTGATACAATGCATTTACCCAAGGGCTGGCAGTGGGTTGATAAGTATTGGTGAGTGTGTACTGCAGAACGGGTCAACTACAGAGTTAAAATTATTATTTTATTATTTATTTAAAACAGATTTGTAAACATTTTAGAGTTGCATCACGATAGAACAACAGATGGGAAGAACGGCAGAACAAGTGAAACACAGAATGTGTGAACGTGTGAACGGCTACCTTGTTGAGAATGGGTTCGAGCGACGGGTCCAGCACCTCCATCACGTTCTGCAGCAGCACGGACTGGCCCAGCTGGATTGCCGTCTCCAGCGTTCGCATGAAGTCCAGCTGCCCAAAGTCAATCACTTTCAAGTCCTGTGAAAACACACCAACGATCGCACTATTATTGACGAGCGTTACAAGCTAAGGGAGTGAAGCTAACATTCAATAGACCTATTTTACACAGAGAAAAATAGTGGACGTACTACCAGTTTGGAAAAAAATATTAATTATCTCTGCTGAATAACAAAGGAAGACAGGGAAATCACAACCCGAATTGCTCTGCCTGACTTTAGCGAGTGGGTATCATGATGTCATTTTGATGGAATTTTTATTGAATGTGTTTTTCACTTAACTGTTGAAAAAACAGGAAAAAGATTTTTATTTTTATTTTCATAATTTTTAATTAGGTATTTTTTTATTTTTTATGCCTTTTTGCGCTCTACACACCAAATGCATCAACCGTTTTTGATGAAATTTTGAGGATACTTTTGTTATCTCTCAACTCAAACCCCTTTTACACGGTCACATTTTTCTTCAAACCCTTGGATAGCAGTCCGTAATATAAACACTGTACGATGTTTTGTGAGACGGATTTTATGGAGAATGTGACAAACTTTTACACGATACAATAATCAATGTATAGAAAACAACTGAGGTTAATTATTGATCTACTTTCGTAAGATGTCAGATGCGGTTGGGAATTCGATGTCATCTTGAATAGATAAACTGTGGATAAACTTAAAAATGAACATGATCGTGGACAGTGATGCCGAAGATAAGTTAAAATACTGTTAAAATATAGTAGATGGTTTCATGTTCGTGCTCAGATGGGATGAGTTAGGTGGTCCTGAAAAGGACCAGTCTTCTCGACGTTTTAGAGCACAACCGTGAAACCATCAACAACTACCAAAGGCTCTAGGAAACATCACCGAAACACTGTTCAAACTTCAAATAAGATAAAATAGTAATACTGATGTCAAACAATCTCTGATCTCCGATTGGCTGCAGAAAATGTTGCTCCTCAAGCCAAGAACAAATATTGAAAAACTCTCGCTAGCATCTGCAGGCATATGAGTCTGGGACAAGCTGCCAGGCCGAGAAGTTGACCCTCTTCCTCACAACAGCTGAGAGCTGCGTGCAAGGATGAAGGGCACATCAATATTATTATGACTACGTATATAAACTATGTATATAATTTAACATGAATGTATAGCAACATCCGGAGTGTAAATGTTTGTATGTGTAAATATTAGTAGGTATGTTCAACAATAATGAGATCATTATCAATATAAACTTTATAATTCTCGTTATTGTATCGATATCATCGATTTTTCAAAACTTAATATTAACTATCATTATTATTATTATTATTATTATTATTATTATTATTATTATTATTATTATTATTATTATTATTATTATTATTATTATTATTATTATTATTATTATTATTATTATTATTATTTTGTTTTGGACACTGAAATTGGAGCGAGCTTCCAGGACTTTCAGGTAACGAGTTCGCCCCCAATGTGCCCCCGGCGCTCCAAGCAGAGAAGCGAAATTCCCGCCATAACACAAAAATTTGAAATCAGCATTTTTTTTATTCGATAATGAAATCATAATCGAAAATCGTCTTAAAAAGCCATAACTTTTATCAAATCGATAATATCGACTAATTGAACATCCCTAGTAAATATGTGTTTCCACCAAGGATTTGCCTTGTCCAATTGTCCAACTACGTAAATAAATACAAGAGATGAGAAGTAACATACCCGCGGTGCCTCCATGCTCTTGATCCACTTCATGCCCTGGCACTGCGGGTCGATGAGCAGAGGCCAGCGCATCGCGCGCGTAACGATGATGCCGTTCTCCGTGGAGAAGTCGTCCGATGGAAGCCCCTGGATGTTCCACTCGCGTATCGTCGTCGGGTCCGACAGGAACTCCATGATGTTGAGGTGTTGCGAGATCGGCACCTCCAGCTCCTTGATCTGCGGGAACGTTGAGGTCGGGTTGCCACACGTCCTGTTTTTCCCCGACATGTCCTCTTTTTTAACGTTACATTTTTGTCCGGCCGGCTTTTAAGATAACTAGAGAAATGTCCCGGTTTTTCAATTTCCTGCCGATAGAAAACCAGCTTTGATAAAACTCAATTTGAAAATTTCTGGCAAACAAAACTTTGACCGAATTGACAAATATACATCCCATCTAGCCCAAGGATATAGAAAGAGTTTAGATTGTTGATGGAAACACTCCTACTCTGTAATCGGATTAGATAATTAAGTCATAACAATCGTTAGATAAAGTCGCCATGAATTTTAAAAAATGTGTGACTTTGCATAGCCAAGATTAACCAACACCGTTGTTACTTGTATTCGTGTGAATTTAATCCTAAATGTAAATACTCTCAGCAAGTACGGTACGGAACTGCATGTAAGGAGTTGATATTTCGTTTCTATTAATCACCGTTGTGTTCATTTTTGTCAGCAGATTGGATGTTACTTTGAATCTATGTGTGATTCTGTAGCACATTTCAATAAGCCGTTCTCAGATGCACGAAAAATGCATGAATATACATTTCCGAAAACATTAGTGGGAGGGGGGGGGGGGGGGGTATGCTTGCAACAAAATTATTTTTGTCCTATTTTTTTCACAAAGGATTATGGCAACCCTACATTGAGGTTAGCGGGCGGTGAGGTGTGGGTACGCGGGTTTGAACCGTCGGTGAGGCAGCGGCGGCCGGGCAAAACGGATGCAGTCCGCTGCTTGGCTTTCTGTGTCCGAGTTTGATGGGTTTTTCTGGAATTTGCAGTGAAGACAGGAGGCTTTTGGAAGTATGTCGCTTATCAGTTATCGCAGAGTTTGCCAGATTGCCTGACGACTGGTTGCAAAACCGATGACTTGATTTATATGCACTTACACCTATTTATATGCATTAACATGTATTTTGTATTTGATAATTTGATAATTTTTTATCAAATTCAAATATGTGTTGATAGGTATTTCTATAATTTTTTTTTATTAATTTTAATCATGACTCTTTTCTGTAATACCAGGCAAGGGATACCGTGCAAAGATTAACAAAGATATAAATCTTTAAAGCTGTTCACCATTACTGAAGCATTGAGTAAGAAGTCTAGACTTCTTACTCAATGACTGAAGTATAGAATGAAAGCTTTTATATTTAAAGTAATTTAAATATTTAATTTGCAGCATCCGATATAGGTACTAGCGCTGTTTTCAGCCAGTCTTGAAAAAATTGGTAAAGGGCCAGTTTTACAATTTCCAGTTATAGAACCCAGTATATAAAAAAAACTTATCTCTGTGGTGTAACCAATAATAAACCTTTGCCACTCAATGAAAAATTACGTCTGATACCCACTGGTGACAGGACATAGGTACCTAGTACCTACTACAAGTTTGGAAAAAATATTAATTAGCTCTTCTAAATAACAAAGGAAGATAGGGAAATCACAACCCGAATTGCTCTGCCTGGCTTTAGCGAGTGGGTATCATGACGTCATTTTGATAGAATTTTGTGAAAGAGATTATAAACGAGAGTCGATCCTACGTTGGTGTATCGAGTGTATGCTCACGCTGCTGGTCCAGTGTTTCACGAGTCTGTCTCGTTAAAGCGTGATCAACGTGCGCAGGTAGAATCTAGCGTGCCGTCGATATTTCAGCTAAGTGTGACTCCCACGTCATCAAGAAGATGCTCACGCTGCTGGTCCAGTGTTTCACGAGTCTGTCTCGTTAAAGCGTGATCAACGTGCGCAGGTAGAATCTAGCGTGCCGTCGATATTTCAGCTAAGTGTGACTCCCACGTCATCAAGAAGATGCTCACGCTGCTGGTCCAGTGTTTGACGCGGCTGTCTCGTTAAAGCGTGACCAGCGTGCGCAGGTAGAATCTAGCGTGCCGTCGATATTACAGCTAAGTGTGACTCCCACGTCATCAAGAAGATGCTCACGCTGCTGGTCCAGTGTTTCACGAGTCTGTCTCGTTAAAGCGTGATCAACGTGCGCAGGTAGAATCTAGCGTGCCGTCGATATTTCAGCTAAGTGTGACTCCCACGTCATCAAGAAGATGCTCACGCTGCTGGTCCAGTGTTTGACGCGGCTGTCTCGTTAAAGCGTGACCAGCGTGCGCAGGTAGAATCTAGCGTGCCGTCGATATTACAGCTAAGTGTGACTCCCACGTCATCAAGAAGATGCTCACGCTGCTGGTCCAGTGTTTGACGCGGCTGTCTCGTTAAAGCGTGACCAGCGTGCGCAGGTAGAATCTAGCGTGCCGTCGATATTACAGCTAAGTGTGACTCCCACGTCATCAAGAAGATCCTCACGCTGCTGGTCCAGTGTTTGACGCGGCTGTCTCGTTAAAGCGTGACCAGCGTGCGCAGGTAGAATCTAGCGTGCCGTCGATATTACAGCTAAGTGTGACTCCCACGTCATCAAGAAGATCCTCACGCTGCTGGTCCAGTGTTTGACGCGGCTGTCTCGTTAAAGCGTGACCAGCGTGCGCAGGTAGAATCTAGCGTGCCGCCGACGTCATCAAGAAGATGCTCACGCTGCTGGTCCAGTGTTTGACGCGGCTGTCTCGTTAAAGCGTGATCAACGTGCGCAGTTAGAATCTAGCGTGCCGTCGATATTACAGCTAAGTGTGACTCCCACGTCATCAAGAAGATGCTCACGCTGCTGGTCCAGTGTTTGACGAGGTCGTCACGGTAGTGCGTGACAAACGGGCCGAGATAGGAGACGAAGCCGGTGGCGATGAGGCAGTCGCCGGGCAGGAAGTCGAAGGCCGCGTCGAGGTCGTGGACCGTCTGCTCCCAGCGGACTTTCTCACCGGCGAGTCCGTCCACCAGCTGCGCCGCACGCTCCAGCTTCTGCTCCAGGAGCTCGGCCTGCGTACGTCACAAACACAATCGCTCGTTAGCTCATCTTGCCGACATAAAGGAGGTTTGTATGTTTGATGAGCGTAACGGGTGAAGCCAGTGAAGCAAAATCGTCAATTTCACTAAAAAAATTCCGGAATGTTTTTTGACGTATCATGACGTCATTTCGACAGAACTTTGATCGAATGAAAAGTGTTTATTGCGAGGCACCTTCTTGCGCAGCTCCTCCTTCTGCTCCAGCTTCTCATCGTACTCGAGCTTGAGTTTCTCCAGCATCGCGGCGAGCTCCTCCAGCCTGGCCTTGGCGTCGGCCAGGGACTTCTGCTTGAGCAGCAGCACGGACATCGCTTCGTCCAGACGCTGCCGTTTCGGCGCCACGATCCTGCAAGCAAACGCCGTCGGTATCGTCATCGGTACAGGCACTAGAGAAATGTGTTCAGGTTGTTGCGAATCTTGTTACTTCATTTAATATTTGCTGCGAACAATTGCATAGTAGTCGTGTGAGCCTGGTATTATAGAGGAACTTGGATTAAATGTTTTAATAATGGTAATGTATGGTTAGCCTGGCTAGGTTCAGTCTAATTTAGGCTGGTGGTGATAGTTCTAGTTGATAAAATATAGAATATATATAGTAGATAAATTAAAAGTTGATAAAGATGGTAATTATAATAATTGGAACAGAAATTTTAATAATGCAAGAATATTAGTACTAGATTAATGCTAGGTACTTGTGATAGTGGTGAGTTTAAGGAGTTTCTATGTATTGGTACCATTCGTTTTTTATTAGTTTAGTGGTTTCTGCTCCATTCTTCTAGATTTTTGTGCAGAGGTAGTTGGTAGTTGGTGTCTTATTGGATTTGCTTTGATTTTAGAGATCGGTGGTCCTGTAAAGGACTAGGTGTCTCGACGGTTCGACAGAACACGGTCTGTCATCTGTAGTACCAGTCACTTGTTTATTTACGCAGTCAAATATCTTAAGGCTGGTTCACAATCAACTTAGCAATAGACATAACTTAAAATAAGCAGTAAGTTAAAAGTTAGACACGGTCAAACATTATGTTTAAGTCATGTCTAAGTTAAGTCCTTACGTTTGTTGTAGACAGTCTAATAGCCGATACACACGACGCGTTCTCAACGCGCGAGTTGAACTCGACACGTTGAAAAGCGTCGTGTGAATGCCCAGCTCGTCGCGTTGATAACGCGTTTGTCGAATAGACCCGGGCTCTATTCAAACGAGTTCAACTCGTGGGTCTTAACCAATGAACGGGTTGGATCCCAAAGCGTGAGATATTAACCAATCAGAATAACCAAATGCAACACTCAGTGACAAATACGTTTCCCCTGAGACAAGGAAAAGATATTTTACCAAGATATTATTAACTGAGACTAAAAGATAATATATGTAAGCCCAAGCAGCAAAGCAATATTAAATTAATACCATCGATGTCTCACTAGTTGCAAGGAAACGTAGTGTTATAGCAAGGCGTTTTCCTGCCGGGATGCACTTTCTCATGTTTGTGTCAACTCTTTTTATTAGAGGAGTGACCTTCCATCCAATTCCTGTATATTGTTTCGTACTGGCAGGATTCACCGAACTGAAGAATCCAATCTTTAACCCAAACTGTCCTGTTCAATGTTTTATTAGGTTTATTTTGTGCTAGTCTTCTTTTCCTTGCCCTTCTTAATAAAATGAGTATCAAAATCCCTCTTCCTAAAGCAACGCTCATTTTGATTGAAATTCGTATTGCCTGATGTTTGAAAGTTTGAATTTGGTAAACAAGTTGTCCGTGGCAACCGGAAACGGACGAGCTCGCAACGCGTGGCGGTGCCTTCTCGTGTGAACGGCCAAAGCGGCATTTTTCAACGCGACGCGTTCAACTCGCGCGTTGATAACGCGTCGTGTGTATCGGCTATAATGGAGATCCATATGTCAAACTTTTAGGTTACTGCTTATTTGAAGTTATGTCCATTGCTAAGTTGATGTGAACCAGCCTTTACTGTTATATCAAGGGAAACTCAGCAGGAAATAGCTTTGCTGAGGTCAGGATCGTCAACGTGGGTACAACTACGTACAACTTTAACATAACTTCACTTACCCTCTCTAACTGGGATATCAAATGCTCATCTATGCAGAGTTAACAATAGTGCCACAGGGCTGGTTGTAAAAATGCGTCGTTTAACACCAATAATCATCATCATCATCAAGTGGTGACGGTGTCGTTGGCGGTCTATAGAATCGAGTGTGGCTGACCGGTAGAGCTTGGCGTATTTCTCGATGGCGCGCACCCAGAGGCAGAGCGACTTGGCGGCGAAGGACACGATGCCGACCTTCTCCGGCTCAAACTCGGGATTCCTCGTGTACGTCGCGATCTTCTTCATCGTGCGCTCGGACACGTTGTCCTTGTCGAAGTCCCGCAGCTGCAAAGGGACGGGAAATATGCGGGGGTTAGGCCCGGTCTCGGGAGCAATAGGGTGTAATACACCTAATGCATCCCAACACAAATCTATCAAAATGAGGTCATGATAGCCACTCGCTAAAGCCAGGTAGAACAATTCGGGTTGTGATTTTCCTATCTTCATTTGATATTTAGCAGAGGTAGTAGTAATTAATATATTTTTTTAGTTTGGTAGTATGTCTGATGGGTATCCAACATCATTTTTCTCCGAGTTGAATATGTCTATTACAACCAAACCGCGAATGTACCCAATTAATACATAGAATTTGTATATACCGATTCTATGAATTAGTCGGGTTTAATGTCGTTATAAATTAGAGTATGAAAAATTAGACATGGTCCAAAAGAAAGCAAATAAAATTCTTTGGGGGACCTTGTACTTTTCGTTTCGCAAAGCTGTGCTGCCTGCTTTATCAATGGTCTAAACTCGAGTTTACCATTTGCATCGTGTTGGTGTTAAAGTTGACTATTAGCGCCGGGTTGTTCTTACAGCAAGTAGAATGTATGGCACCAGCGTTGGTCGAGCTCAAAGCCTGGACTTCATCGGCTAATTGCTAGCGTCACGTGACCGCGACGCCGTCTATTCCCAATTGTTAAGCTCTCAGCTCTTCTACACCTAGTAACAGCCCTGTCTCTCAACCACTCAACAGCTGTCTTCATCTTAACCAGCCAGAGTCAAGTGCGATCATGATAACCACATGGAGGAAAACCTCGTGGGCATGGGAACATTTCACCATTCTACGAGATGATTCAAATTGTATTCACCAGCTTCTCCACCTCAGCTTCTCCAAATCATCTCAAGTATGTCCACGACATAACGCAGACAAAGAAACTGGGGTCAAACAAACGATTCTGGAAACATGCGGGATTTTCACTATCCAGATAAAATCCAGATAGTGGGGAAGGTTATCCGGTTACGGTTTTTGTAACCAAAGGCATCCCGAAGTGTTGCCTTGAGAAAAAAAGGTAGGTACTTACGTCTTTGAGGAAGTTCTGCTCGCCGAGCTGTCGCTTGGCCTCGGCCCACGTTGGCTCCACCTTCTTCATGATCATCACCGCCTCCATCACCATCTCCACCTTGGCCGGCGGGCGGCCGTACGAACGGATCTCCGTCAAGTCCTTCTTGTTCAGCGCGTCCAACGCCTGCCGACAGCGCAAGCGTTTAGTTCAGAGATTGCGCGGCAAAAAGCAGAGGTACGCGATAAATATCTAAAGCGCATCTAACGAAAAATAGCCGTTTAGTATGAATCAAATCTAAGATAACAGATTGTAGAAAGCTTCAGATGAAGCTTTAGATGATAGTGTTCCTCTGGAACAATTATTAGCCTGGCCCCCTATTCACTAACTATTCCTGTTTCTAATTCTGCAGAATTGGGGAAAATTTTGGCTTTCCTACACTCTCATTCAAACAAAAGCCAAATTTTACCTAATTCCACACAGCTAGAAAATGAGAACGTTAGTAAATATCGGCCCAGGCCGAAGCCCGTTACTTAACCCTACTCGCACCGACGGCTGTTCAGCCCAGCGCCAGCGCAGCCAGCGCCAGCGCCCCGGCTCACCCGCATTGCTTCTTCCAGCGCCGGCATCGCCTCGTTGAGGTCGGCCTGCGCCGCGTCCGCCAGCTTCTTGCACGCCACCTCCTCCTCCATGATCTTGATGCTGCGCGCCGCCACCGAAATTTGCTGTTCGTCAGCTTCCAGCTTCTGCTTCATGATGATCACCATGTACTCTTCGCATTGCACCTGCCCGCCAAGGACAAGGCGTCAGTGTCTGCCGTCAGCCTTCAAACTCGGCTCGATCCACATCGCTTCTACTACAGCGCTCCCGACGGACATCGATAGCTACAAGCCGACTGCTTGCCGTTAGCACTCAGCCTCTACCAGCCTTCAAACTCGGCTCGATCCACATCGCTTCTACTACAGCGCTCCCGACGGACATCGATAGCTACAAGCCGACTGCTTGCCGTTAGCGCTCAGCCTCTACCAGCCTTCAAACTCGGCTCGATCCACATCGCTTCTACTACAGCGCTCCCGACGGACATCGATAGCTACAAGCCGACTGCTTGCCGTTAGCGCTCAGCCTCTACCAGCCTTCAAACTCGGCTTGATCCACATCGCTTCTACCACAGCGCTCCCGACGGACATTGATAGCTACAAGCCGACTGCTTGCCGTTAGCGCTCAGCCTCTACCAGCCTTCAAACTCGGCTCGATCCACATCGCTTCTACTACAGCGCTCCCGACGGACATCGATAGCTACAAGCCGACTGCTTGCCGTTAGCACTCAGCCTCTACCAGCCTTCAAACTCGGCTCGATCCACATCGCTTCTACTACAGCGCTCCCGACGGACATCGATAGCTACAAGCCGACTGCTTGCCGTTAGCGCTCAGCCTCTACCAGCCTTCAAACTCGGCTCGATCCACATCGCTTCTACTACAGCGCTCCCGACGGACATCGATAGCTACAAGCCGACTGCTTGCCGTTAGCGCTCAGCCTCTACCAGCCTTCAAACTCGGCTCGATCCACATCGCTTCTACTACAGCGCTCCCGACGGACATCGATAGCTACAAGCCGACTGCTTGCCGTTAGCGCTCAGCCTCTACCAGCCTTCAAACTCGGCTTGATCCACATCGCTTCTACCACAGCGCTCCCGACGGACATTGATAGCTACAAGCCGACTGCTTGCCGTTAGCGCTCAGCCTCTACCAGCCTTCAAACTCGGCTCGATCCACATCGCTTCTACTACAGCGCTCCCGACGGACATCGATAGCTACAAGCCGACTGCTTGCCGTTAGCGCTCAGCCTCTACCAGCCTTCAAACTCGGCTTGATCCACATCGCTTCTACTACAGCGCTCCCGACGGACATCGATAGCTACAAGCCGACTGCTTGCCGTTAGCGCTCAGCCTCTACCAGCCTTCAAACTCGGCTTGATCCACATCGCTTCTACTACAGCGCTCCCGACGGACGTCGATAGCTACAAGCCGACTGC
Organism: Nemurella pictetii; assembly: GCA_921293315.2. Taxonomy (NCBI): domain Eukaryota; kingdom Metazoa; phylum Arthropoda; class Insecta; order Plecoptera; family Nemouridae; genus Nemurella; species Nemurella pictetii. The sequence goes on from OV121126.1 coordinate 10,387,318, forward strand.
TTGCCGTTAGCGCTCAGCCACTACCAGCCTTCAAACTCGGCTCGATCCACATCGCTTCCACTACAGCGCTCCCGACGGACATCGATAGCTACAAGCCGACTGCTTGCCGTCAGCCTCTACCCTGCTACAAACCCGACGGCAACTGCAACGGCGGTTACCTGCACTTCCATCACTTGCTTCTTGGCGACCTCCAGCTCGAGCGCCATCAAGCCGACCTTTTCGCGCGTGTCGTCGATCTTGAACAGGCCGTTGCGCAGTTTGTTGGCAGCCGAAGCCGTCACCAGCCGCTTGTCATCCAGCACGCTGCAAGCGTTACGACAGAGGCAAGGATTAACAACACTCTCACCACTGGACACTACATTTAGGTTAAGGTGTCCTGAAGTGTCCTGCATTCTACAGCCAGGTGAGATGTTTGCTGGCAGAGTGTCCTGCATCCTTCAGCCTGGTGAGATGTTTGCTGGCAGAGTGTCCTGCATCCTACAGCCTGGTGAGATGTTTGCTGGCAGAGTGTCCTGCATCCTACAGCCTGGTGAGATGTTTGCTGGCAGAGTGTCCTGCATCCTACAGCCTGGTGAGATGTTTGCTGGCAGAGTGTCCTGCATCCTACAGCCTGGTGAGATGTTTGCTGGCAGAGTGTCCGGCATCCGACAGCCTGGTGAGATGTTTGCTGGCAGAGTTTCCTGCATCCTACAGCCTGGTGAGATGTTTGCTGGCTGAGTTTCCTGCATCCTACAGCCTAGTGAGATGTTTGCTGGCAGAGTGTCCTGCGCTCTACCTACATCTTGTAGCCGGCGACCAGCTCCAAGTAGTTGGTGGGGGTCACGTAGTTCGGCCGCTTCATCTCGAGCATCATGACGCGCGACATGCGCGAGACAGAGCCGTGGATCGTCGCAAAGATGCCGGCAACGGCCAGCCGAAGCCGTTCCTGCAACCAACGGGTGACACAGTCAAATCGGGATCATTCGTCATCGCTTTCTGATGCCTATATATTATAACTATTGTGACATGCTAAATTAAAATCCGAAAATACATTCACACTAGAAGCAAAATATCAATTCCAAAATTTGTGTCTGAACCCGGACCTTTTTGTCTATAAGGGGAAATTCCTTATACAATGATGCTACACGAACAACTGACTTTCGAGTGGATATTAAGTTTATTTGAGTTGTTAGGCTCCAAGGAGAAACAGGATTGTGAATGAACATGGAAGATGCTGAAGCTAGTGATGCTATGCTGCAATCACACGCCAACAACTCCACCAACCCCGACCAAGTTACACACAGACAACAGACTCGCTATCAGATGTCGAGTCCCACGCATGCGCACCTGCTCGATGGCCATCTGCGCGTCGCGCAGCTTGTCCTTGTCAGCGACCACCGTGATGGTCTCCAGGAAGTTGACGCCGACCAGGTATTTGTTGGCCACCTCGAGCAACGCCTCCTCCGGCCACTCGTGGAGCCAGTCGATCGTCGTGCAGTTGACAAACGACGGGTACTGCCGCAGCCGGTTGCTGGAGACGGGCAACCCCGTTACGCCCAGATTCAGGGAATTGCGTCGTGATTTTTATGGCGGAGCGTTGCGCTGTGGCTTTACTGGCGCCAGGTTGTTTACAGAGGAGTGTTGCGCTGTGGCTTTACTGGCGCCAGGTTGTTTACAGAGGAGTGTTGCGCTGTGGCTTTACTAGCGCCAGGTTGTTTACAGAGGAGTGTTGCGCTGTGGCTTTACTGGCGCCAGGTTGTTTACAGAGGAGTGTTGCGCTGTGGCTTTACTGGCGCCAGGTTGTTTACAGTGGAGCGTTGCGCTGTGGCTTTACTAGCGCCGGGTTGTTTACAGTGGAGCGTTGCGCTGTGGCTTTACTAGCGCCGGGTTGTTTACAGTGGAGCGTTGCGCTGTGGCTTTACTGGCGCCAGGTTGTTTACAGTGGAGCGTTGCGCTGTGGCTTTACTAGCGCCGGGTTGTTTACAGTGGAGCGTTGCGCTGTGGCTTTACTGGCGCCAGGTTGTTTACAGAGGAGTGTTGCGCTGTGGCTTTACTAGCGCCGGGTTGTTTACAGTGGGGCGTTGCGCTGTGGCTTTTTACAGTGAAGCGTTGCGCTGTGGTTTTACTTGTGCCGGGTTTGTTTACAGTGGAGCATAGAGCTGTGGCTTTACTAGCGCCGGGTTGTTTACAGTGGGGTGTTGCGCTGTGGCTTTACTAGCGCCGGGTTGTTTACAGTGGGGTGTTGCGCTGTGGCTTTACTTGTGCCGGGTTTGTTTACAGTGGAGCATTGAGCTCTGGCTTTATTAGCGCCGGGTTGTTTACAGTGGAGCGTTGCGCTGTGGCTTTACTAGCGCCGGGTTGTTTACAGTGGAGCGTTGCGCTGTGGCTTTACTAGCGCCGGGTTGTTTACAGTGGGGTGTTGCGCTGTGGCTTTTCTGGCGCCGGGTTGCTTACAGTGGAGCGTTGCGCTGAGGCTTTACTAAGTCATAGTAGAGTTTGAGACGGATGAACTCACCGGAAGCTGTCACCGATCGGGCTCATGCAGAGCACGATATGCAGGTTGGCACGAACTCGGTTGATCAGGAAGCTGAACATCGCCTCCGATGTCTGCGCAATCTTCTCCCTGTCCGCGGCCTTCTGTAGCGCACCCTTGATCTACACAAACACACAAACAACAAACACACGTTGAAAAACAGTTCTGGGGCCACTGGGCAGTACTTCTACTGTTTGTCGTATGATAAGACAAAATATGTCAATCAAAATGGTGATTGAATCATTGAACACAAATTCCTGCTGGAAAACACTGCTGACTTAAATGTTTTTAATATATATATATATATTGAACCTTATAAGATTACTACTGTGTAGAAGTTTAATTGTTTTGGCTCAGCAATTATTGTGAAAATAGCACTTCCATTATGTATTTTTGAGCATTTTTCCATTTTTTTCTTTACAAAAACAAAATTAGTTTAACTGATCTTGTATTATTTCCAGGTAACAAATGTCATCAAGAAAGCTGCTCATAAAATATATTGCTGAAAATTTAAATTGATCTTCTAGGCTTTGCGCACAGGCAATAAAATCGTGATCGCAAAGGCCTAGTTTTAGCGATGAAGTGGTCTGGTCTTTGGACCGTGCGTACGAACCTCTTCAAACTCGTCGGGCTTGTAAAGATTGGGCACCTCCCCGCTGCTCAGCATGTTGTTGATGATCTCCAGGAACGTCTCGTCCGCTATCTGCAACGTTTCATCACGTCGTCACCTCCGTTCGCCGTCCAACGTTCACCACGGCTGCCCGAGTCGCAAGCCTCGCAATTGTTAAACACTTGTCGGAGGATTTTATACGTTAATCGATGAGATTAATGAGCAAAGCGAGTGAAGTGGATCTTCAGTTAGACCTGGTGAGAAAAATCCTGTATGTTTTTGTTATTTTTATGTCTGGCACTCTGCAGGCCAAACGCCTCGACCGATTTTGATGAAATTTTATGGACACATTTGTTTTCTCTCAACTTAGATGCTGTACTATTTTCAGCACATTCCATTGACAACTTTTTATACAAATCAGTTTTTAATGTTAGACCAAAATGATACCATGAAAAAAAAAGCTAGGGGTAAGAACTGAGAGCATTAAGGAACGAACACTGTATTTTTTCCTAGAATGCTCAAGATTATTCTTCAAACGAGCAGAGAACGTCTCACAGGTGTTTATTCATGCCGTTCTAACTGGACGCCCGATCTCTGCCAGTCTACGTACCTGGGTGTCATTTTACCTGGGTGTCAATGTAGGTACCATTGTAACATTTCCCTACATATATTTACTTATTGTTCGCGTTTTCCATAGCAAACTTACAACTATTATATTTTATATGTATATTTAGTTTGTTCCCGGAAAGTAAATCACTATTATGATTATAATTAAAACCTGTGTGTCGTTGAAGAGGAAGGTGGTGGCGCGAGCCTCAACGCCCGTCTGCCGGTAGAGCGACTTGAGATCCTCGCGGAACTCCTGCACGCGGTAGTTCTTGGTCACTTCGATCTGGAACGTGTTGTACTCGCAGATGTAGGCGGCGATGCGCGACAGCGACTGCCGACCGCTGCCGCCTGCGGGGAACAACGCAGCCGCCGCAAAGCCGGCCGTTACATTCTGTCCGGGGTTTCATTTGTACGTAGAAGTACTCCCAAAGTCCTGTATCAGTACTCGGGAAGAAGACAGCCGTTACATTCCGTCCAAGGTTTCATTTGTGCGTAGAGGTCCTGTATCAGTACCTACTCGGGAAGATCGCAGGCCAAGTTCTGTCGAAACGTCCAGACGCCACGAAGGCGATTTTGTAAATATTTCGTTAGATAAGTCGTTAGTCTTCTCCTCGATGAGAACTCCATTTTTGTCAGTGTTGTGGTGACAATGGACACAAACTGTTTCTATCGTTCTACCGAACGAGCATAGGGCGCTATTCACTCCTTGGCAGAGGGACCAGGCTGTGGAATAGCCTGCCATTTGATGAACTAGCCAAGAATATTTTTCCAGATTTGAAATAATGTATCAAAATGTATCAGATTTATACATCGTGTATCAGATTGTATCAGATTGTACATTATCCTTGTATCATATATGTATCTTGTGTAGTGGCCACCGGACGGTGCAATTACTTATTGTGAATTAGTCCTAAGTTGCTAATAAAACCCATTATTATTATTATTATTATTAAGTTTTTAACAAGTTTTTTTAAAGCAGATCCAATAAATCACCAAACATTTGTAGACATAAGACATATAAGCGGTCAACGCTACGAACATAAAGCCAACGTTTCGCTAGGCCTCAGCCTTGCTTCTTCAGTGCAAAATTAATAACTGGCAAATACCATGTTTTTTTTGCAAAAACAAAAAGAAATTTGAAAACAATTGTTATAAAAATCCTGCCACATGGTCTCAAAATTATTTAGAACATGGAAAAACATAACAAAACGCAGAGAGCTAAAAGTCAGCCCTGAAGAAGAAAGGCAGGGGCCTAGCAAAACATTTATATTTGTAGCATAAACTGCTAGTGTCTTTTATTCAAACTTTGGGCTACTAGAATTTACACCATGAAAAAACATATTTATAAATATATATTTTTTAATTTGTGCCATTTTTTGTCAATCAAATTGTCAGCACTCAACAAATCTTAAACTCTGCTGTAGCGCAGGGAATGGCTTTTAACTTTGGCAAGAGTTAGGAAAAGTATCCACGCTTTCCTGACAAGTTGATAGACAGAGCTCAGCGAATCTAGAGCCGCCCTACAGCAAATGATGCGCGTTGACGAAGGAAGGACTCACCGATGCCGACCAGCATCATGTTGCCGCGCGGCTGGGAAATGACGCGCACGACGTGGCAGATGTGCGCGATGGCCTCCTTGAACAGCACCAGGTCCATGCGCACGACGCCCGGCGAAACGTTGTACTCGTCCATCTGCACCTCGATGTACTTGCGCAGCGTCGTCAGGTTCTGCGCGGGGAAACATCGCGCACCCACCCGTTAGACCAGGCACCAATTCTTTCAATTTCCCAATTCAAATATTTTTTATATATATTTTATATTTTATATTTTATAGATATATATATATATATATATTTTTTTTATTTTTTTTTATTTTATATATATTTTTATTTTATATATTTTTATATATATTTTTTGTTGTTAGTCATGAAAACAAGCAGGCCAGTTTTTTTCAGGAGTTTGTCAACTATTTAACAGTATGTTACCACAATATCAAGGCATCTCATTGGCAGGAGCCGTGTTGATAACAAATTGACGGACCTTTGGGAAATTAACGGGTCGCTGATGAACTGGGCCCTACAGGTCAGAGATCCTTGTCAAATTTTCCAAGAATGTTTGTGATGTTCGTGTAGAATTGGGATAAGAAATTAAAAAGAAATCCCAAGGAGAAATGGAACAGGGCAATAAACACAAGATAATAGTTCTTTTAACAAGAGAGTATTAAGCACACAAGATTGAAAGTTTAAAAGAGTTGTAATTTTATAAGTGTTAAACAAAAGGAGTTGATGAGTGAGAAGATGATGGAAAGTGTATGGAAGTGAAAAATGAAGTCAGATACCCACTGGACGTCCGACCAGTTTGGAAAAAAAATATTATTTAGCTCTGCTGAATAACAAAGGAAAAAAGGTAAATCACAACCTGAATTGCGCTGCCTGGCTTTAGCGAGTGGGTATCATGACGACATTTAGATAGGATTGTAACTGAATGGAATAGGTGTGTTCTGGTAGAAATGGCAGGGACTTGGATAGGAAAACATAAAGAATCATAAAGGCACTTTAAAAAACACTATTTAACTGGGTATTTAACTCGAACCTTACGTTCGTAAACTTACGTACTAAGATTAGAAAAAGACACAAGTCTCAAGAAATTAATGTACAAAGGCAGGTTTGCCGTTTGGCCAGAGCCTGTTGTCTCACGTTGAGGTCCTCGTAGACGTTGTACGGGTTGATGAAGTCGCCGAAGATGGGCGACTCCTTGCTCGGGCAAAGGTTGTGGAAGGTCAGGTCGAAGTGTTTGCCGAGCGTTTCGTTGATCGCAGACACAAACCAGTCGAGGTCCTTGTCGTCCACCAGCCTGTCGCTGAACACGCGGAAGCACTCGTGGATCCACAGGCGCAGCACGTTCCCCTTGGAGTCCTGGAAGTCTCGGTGGCTGCGCAGCAAACCCTGTAAGAGCACGAAGAGCACGAACGTAGGTGTAAAATGGCGAAAGATAGGCAAGCTGCTGTAAGTTGTTGGCTGTATTGTCTATCGGAGATTGTCTAAGTGGAAGAGCGGGGAAACCCAAACTGCGCCTCGAAATAAAAAAGACAAATAAATAAATAAAACAATTTTTTTTTGCCACGGCAGCAAAATTGCGATAATCTTGCACTCCACCTGAGGAAATGTAAAGCTGAGGCAGAAATCGTGCTGTTAAACTCATATTTGAAGCCACGGAAATGTCGTCGATATCAGATGCCAGATGTGTTGATGTGAGACGACCTGCGTCAGCTGGCGTGGGCTCGCCGCAATGTTGGAATTTGAGATTCAACGCGGGAACAACTGTCAAGAACGCTTCCCTCGAAATTGTTCGACACCGCTGAACTTTTCCGAAGACCAAAAGCTACGACGAAGAGTTGTGAAAGGAACGTTTAGACGAATCGCGTTGCGTTTACCTGGAAGATCTTGCTGATGTCGCGCAGGTTGAACAAGTAGTGGGTCTTGGAGGGTGTCGGCAGCATCTTGCTCACCACTTCGGAGTAAAGATCGATCGAAGCCTTCGTGATCGGCTCCGCTGGAACAAAACGGAAGACGTCAGGAAGACTGCTCTGCTGTCGTTCTCATAATAGTAAGAACCTAAGATCAAGATTGTGAGAACAGCCGTCACAGCAGTTGCATGTTCCTGTCTGTGCACTGAAATAGCTAAATGAAATTAATTGATTGATTATCGGTGTTTAACGACGCACTGTTTCGACAGCCGGCCCTACGGCACTGGTCTAATGGCGTCGGTAAACGAAAGGGTGATGATAAACCAAGCCTAGCCTAGAAGGGAGGAGGGGAAATCCGGTGCCAGCACGTAGCCTACTCCTGTCGAAAAGCACCGAGGGGACCACCGGCTTTACGTCCCTTCCGAAGGACGGTACAAATCGAACGACAGGATTCCTCCGTTAGTCCGAGCTTTTGAGAAGTTGACAAGCAAAGCGAGTGAAGTTGTCAGACTAACTTCAAACCCTCCGACTTCTCTCTTGAACATAACTGATCATGTGCATGATGGTCACCCATCACCCTGACTCAGCACGATGTTGCTTAACTTCGGTGATCTCACGAGAACCGGTGTTTTGAACATGCCTAACAGTTCAGCTAAATGAAATGATACTAGCTGGCAGCTGCTAGTGTAGAGTATACTACAGAATGTTGTAGATCAATGATCAATGTCTACTTGTAGCTTAGTTACACCATCAAGACATCAGGCATGACTCTCCGGCTTTCCTGGTCGCGCATGCTCACCAAGTATCTTGACCTCCTCGGGGAAGTCGACGAACTGCTGCTCGAGCATGCTGCCGAAGATGCGCAGCACTTGCGTGTTGCTCGGGAACGTCATGTTGATCACGTTGAACCGGCTGAGCAGTCGGTTCGTGATGACGTTACGTCCGCCGCCTGGTGGCCCCATCGCCGCCATCAGCAGCATCTCCTTGACGTGCTTCACTTCCTGCTTCTGCCGGTCGTACCTGCGGCCAACATCGGCAATCACCACACATTAAACATTATGTTCTCTAAGACCTTCTTCCATCAAGGATAGATTCAGTCTGTACAACGTGCAAGCTTCGAGCAAGGCTAGGTTGGGATACGCAGCTCGAGTTGAATCGCATGTTAGAACCGCTTCTTACCTGTGTTAGCAACTGTCCAGTCTGTACAACGTGCTAGCTTGGAGCAAGGCTAGGTTGGGATACACAGCTCGAGTTGAATCGCATGTTAGAACCGCTTCCTACCTGTGTTAGCAACTGTCCAGTCTGTACAACGTGCAAGCTTGGAGCAAGGCTAGGTTGGGATACGCAGCTCGAGTCGAATCGCATGTTAGAACCGCTTCCTACCTGTGTTAGTAACTGTCCAGTCTGTACAACGTGCAAGCTTCGAGCAAGGCTAGGTTGGGATACGCAGCTCGAGTCAAATCGCATGTTAGAACCGCTTCCAGCCTGTGTTAGCAACTGTCCAGTCTGTACAACGTGCAAGCTTCGAGCAAGGCTAGGTTGGGATACGCAGCTCGAGTTGAATCGCATGTTAGAACCGCTTCCAGCCTGTGTTAGCAACTGTCCAGTCTGTACAACGTGCAAGCTTCGAGCAAGGCTAGGTTGGGATACGCAGCTCGAGTCAAATCGCATGTTAGAACCGCTTGCTACCTGTGTTAGCAACTGTCCAGTCTGTACAACGTGCAAGCTTCGAGCAAGGCTAGGTTGGGATACGCAGCTCGAGTCGAATCGCATGTTAGAACCGCTTCCTACCTGTGTTAGTAACTGTCCAGTCTGTACAACGTGCAAGCTTGGAGCAAGGCTAGGTTGGGATACGCAGCTCGAGTCGAATCGCATGTTAGAACCGCTTCCTACCTGTGTTAGCAACTGTCCAGTCTGTACAACGTGCAAGCTTGGAGCAAGGCTAGGTTGGGATACGCAGCTCGAGTTGAATCGCATGTTAGAACCGCTTCCTACCTGTGTTAGCAACTGTCCAGTCTGTACAACGTGCAAGCTTGGAGCAAGGCTAGGTTGGGATACGCAGCTCGAGTCGAATCGCATGTTAGAACCGCTTCCTACCTGTGTTAGTAACTGTCCAGTCTGTACAACGTGCAAGCTTGGAGCAAGGCTAGGTTGGGATACGCAGCTCGAGTTGAATCGCATGTTAGAACCGCTTCCTACCTGTGTTAGCAACTGTCCAGTCTGTACAACGTGCAAGCTTGGAGCAAGGCTAGGTTGGGATACGCAGCTCGAGTTGAATTGCATGTTAGAACCGCTTCCTACCTGTGTTAGCAACTGTCCAGTCTGTACAACGTGCAAGCTTGGAGCAAGGCTAGGTTGGGATACGCAGCTCGAGTTGAATCGCATGTTAGAACCGCTTCCTACCTGTGTTAGCAACTGTCCAGTCTGTACAACGTGCAAGCTTGGAGCAAGGCTAGGTTGGGATACGCAGCTCGAGTTGAATCGCATGTTAGAACCGCTTCCTAGCTGTGTTAGCAACTGTCCAGTCTGTACAACGTGCAAGCTTCGAGCAAGGCTAGGTTGGGATACGCAGCTCGAGTTGAATCGCATGTTAGAACCGCTTCCTACCTGTGTTAGCAACTGTCCAGTCTGTACAACGTGCAAGCTTCGAACAAGGCTAGGTTGGGATACGCAGCTCGAGTTGAATCGCATGTTAGAACCGCTTCCTACCTGTGTTAGCAACTGTCCAGTCTGTACAACGTGCAAGCTTCGAACAAGGCTAGGTTGGGATAGGTTCACAAATGCAATGTGGCATATGGGTAAATCCATGTCAAGTCAACTAAAAATTCTCAATTTCTGTAATGACCATTTTTAAAATCAACCAAATGTATGTATATCCTTAGAGTTGGTCTAGGAAGGATTAAAACCAATTTTTTTAAATATTTCCTGCGCACCGTTCGTGCGCTGCGGTCGGCGCAAGATAGGCTGTTTTGAGTGCTATGTCGCGCATTCCTCCATGTTTCGCCTTGTAGAGCCCGACTTGTTCAGTTTACAGATTTTAAAATGATATTTTTGGAAAGCTGAGAAAATTTCCTATCAGATAAAATAACTAAATATTAACCCTAAAAATAACCTACCCCTAATGTACAATCATCCCCTAAACCGAGAAAAAAGTCACTTACTCATATTTTGATTTCGACGCAATTTTTACAGGTTGTAGTTAACAAGCAGATTAAGCTTTTCTGAAAGTCTTGTGGTGGTTTTGCCAGTGGTTAATTTTTTTAAAATAAAATAGTGAGTTTGTATGAGATTTGCGTGCGTGTTTGCCGTACGTCGTAGCAAGTAAGTACAATTTTCGGCAGGTACTCGATATTTGATTTCATTAATTTTTTAACAGGGTGGGCAGGACACTTGGGTGAAGCTCTCTAGGAAGTTTCGTGGTGGTTTTTTCAGTATTTTGTTAGTTTAAAAATAATTTATATTGCGCAGTACTTCATTACCCTCCCTTTTCCAAGTACATGTAACAGCACTCAATCAAAGTAACCATCGTTTTCGGCGGTTACTCTTCATTCAATTGTCACTGATAGTTAACATTATGTGCAGGACACTTGGGTGAAGCCCTCTAGAAAGTTTCGTGCTGGTTTTCTCAGTATTTTGTTAGTTTAAAAATAATTTATATTGCGCGGTACTTTATTACCCTACCTTTTCCAAGTACATGTAACAGCACTCAATCAAAGTAACCATCGTTTTCGGCGGTTACTCTTCATTCAATTGGAACCATTTAATACCAATATGTGCCGGTCACATAGGTGAAGCTCTCTAGAAAGTTTCGTGGTGGTTTTCTTAGGAATTAGATGGTTTTTAAATAGTTTATATTGCGCGGTGGTTTATTTGGCCCTCTTTTACAACTACTGTGCGTAACAGCGCTGAACGTTACCATCATTTGCGGAGGTGACTTCTTTTTTCCAATCGGAATTATTCGGAAACAATTCGTGCCGATCACTTAGGTGAAGCTCTCTAGAGAGTTCCGTGCGATTTTCTCAACGGCATACGTACGAACGAGTTTAAAAGTCAATACAGCGCGATGCAAATTACTTAAAAACCACCAAAGTACTTAGAAAACCACATTTCTTTCAATTTCTTATGAGCTTCACCCAAGTGAATGGCATACATTTTTTTAAAAATAATCAACCTTATATAATTTACAAGAGGGTTGATCTTCAGCTGTTTTTGTACGTATCCGGGTATCTGGGTATCTGGGGATGTCTTCCATTAATCCTTTATAGAAACGGTGAAAAATGGACGAAAATTATTCGGGTTTGTTTTGAAACTTTTGTAATTCTCTTCCCAACAACACTTTCGTTTTTGAGCGAGATCTGTGACCTTTTTCTAATTTAATTTTGAAGAAATCTAATTTCGTCTAGGCTGAAAAAAAAACAAATGCAACCGACGGCCGGCCAAAATGCATCCACTATAAAAATTGAAATTATCACTATAGCACTGGAATTCAACAAGTACACAGTAGTTTACGATTTCATGCAATAAAGACACGTTGCTTCACTAAAACTCTTGCCACGCACGCGCATTTTGCCCTATGGGCATATTGTTTGCCCTATGGGCATATAAATGTTGTTTCGCATGTTTTTGTATGCCCTATGGGCATATTTTTGCCTTATTGGCATAGGGTTATGCCCTATGGGCATATTGACATGTAATTTTGCCAGCATTTTGCCCTATGGGCATATCGTTTTGCCTTATTGGCATAGGGTTTTGCCCTATGGGCATATTGACATTTTATTTTGGCAGCATTTTGCCCTATGGGCATAGCTTTGCCCTATGGGCATATACATGCCTTATGGGCATATTGTTTGCCCTAGGGGCATAGTTATGCCTTATGGGCATATGGTTATGCCTTATGGGCATATTGTTTGCCCTAGGGGCATAGTTATGCCTTATGGGCATAGGGTTATGCCTTATGGGCATAGGGTTATGCCTTATGGGCATATTGACATAAAATACTGTGTAACGCTTCCGCTAAACGCCAAATTATAACGCTGTGGGTTTGGGCGCCAAGTTATTTATTCCCAGGTATTCCCAAAAATCTATGCCCAGGGTTAGGATGATCGGTAAGCTCTTCACCACCAACACAGGTATCACTCGGAGGCGGTCTTCTAGTTCGAATGGGATATAGACGACAAAATCGACTGCGCATCGCTGTCCGCTCGCCACAGTGATGAACGTGTTTACTTTCTCCATGCTCCGCTTCAACCCTAATTGGGAGATAAACCTCCATCCTTCACCTCCAATCACGGTGCGATTGGCGCCACTATCCAATAAACCCTTTAAATGAATCCCCATAATCTTCACGAAAAGGTAAGCTCTTGCATCTTTTCCCATAAAGAGTAATTGGTCTAGTTGCATCTCTCCTCCCGTCAATTCTTGTAATGCGTCCTCTTCTCTGGTCGGAGAAAATTGCCGAGGACCTATCGCAAATTTTCTCCCCTCTCGTTTTCCGAATTATTGCAATTTTTGCAGGATCGGCGGATAACGCCCACCGCCCCACAGCCGTAGCAGAAGGTTTTCCTTGCTTTTTCTTGAGGGATGTCGTATTGTTTTCTGGCTTCTATAGCCCTCCCGTGGTTCGTGATCTTACTCATGTTGGTCGAGTTAGCACCTGCGATTGCATGTCTTCTACCTTGGTATGCCAGATCGGGTTCCAACAAGGACCGGCTATCTGTTGGTGGGGGTCGATATTGCTCTGCTTGGATCTTTCCTAGTTCCAATTTCTTACAAATCTTTGAAAATTCATCCACAGATTCAAACTCCAAACAGCTGAGTGCTTCGATCAAATATGGTAAGACGTTTTTCTTTAGAATCCTGAGTTTTGATTGCTCTGTTACCGGGTTGGGTAGCCTCGCAAACAGGCATAGCATGGTGCGTACGTACTGACCCACTTTCTCCCCAGATCCTTGTGTTCTCCTTTTAATTTCCTCCCAGAGCTTCTCTTCATAATCCACCGGAAGGAACTCCTCTTTAAGGCCTACGACAAAGTGATCCCACGAATTAAACTGCCTTCTCACGGTGCGGAACCACATAAGGGCACTTCCTTCCAGGAGGTCAATCGCCGATCTCCAAAGATCTTCGTCGTCAACATTCCTGGCAGCCTTTAATTCTTCAACTCTTTCCAGAAATTCGTGGACACTTAGACTACTTTCGTCTCCCGAGAAACGAAGATTCCATTGGCACACAGGCGTCTGATGTCGAATTACCGAATAATGAATAGTCTTATCGTTTTTGACAGGCGTTTCCTTGATACGACCGCCTTCCGCTTTAGAAATGAATTTCTCGAATCCTTCATGAACATCTGGAAGCTCAGGAATTACTTCCTCGTCGGACTCGTCCATTGCTCCCTCGGCCGAAGAATTAAGTTGGTTGTATAATGATAGAACCTTGCGTAAGATGGTCGACCGGGACGTCATATCCGATGACTCCAAGGCTTGAATTCTCTCGGCCCTTCCAAGCACATGCGTCAACTTACTGTCGACTAATTTATAAACTGGATCTAGTCGGCCTCCTTTGAAAGTAAGAAGCAACGATTCTATTTCCACCAGTTTCTCTTCGCAACTCCTGATCTCTCCTTTGACTTCCATAACGATCGAAGGCATGACTAATTTCCCTTCACGTTCTAGCTTCAGCAACTGTCGGAAGGACTTACGCATTTCTTCAACTGTGGAGACTTCGGTGATCCCGCGAATACTTAGTTCGTAGGTCAACTCATCCTTCGACAGCCTGTTAATTTCCATCTTCACCACGAATTTCAACCGTTTGCCCCACGTTGGGCGCCAATTTGTATCGCTTCCGCTAAACGCCAAATTATAACGCTGTGGGTTTGGGCGCCAAGTTATTTATTCCCAGGTAAAATAACTAAAACCGTGCTCTCTATTTAAACTTATTTATTCTTCACTCTACAAATACACTTGTTCGTTACACTTCAAAAGCTATATCCAGACTGACTCGCTCATACCGCCTGTCCCTCCTTTATATAAGTGACACCTTCTAGAATTATCCAAGCTCCTCGAATATTCCAGAAGGGTCCCGACCCAGGTAGTTTTGGCTACTCGAATGTTCTAAACTGGTTTTCGATACTGTTCGTATCGAAAACATGTAACTCGTTACATTACCCCCTATCTTAACAAAAATACAAAATACCATTAATGTAATACAAAAATAAACTATTCAACTTCTGACTCATTTTCTGAAAAGTCCTCTTCTTGGGCGATGTCGCAGTCATCTTCGGTTTCGACTTTTTGTACCGGCTTCAAATCTTTGGTATGCCAGTTACCAATTGGCTTACCCTGTTGATCGACCAGTTCATAGACCAACGGGGACCTCTTTTTCCTGACCACAAAAGGACCGGTGTATTTCGGCGCTAAACTCGCGGTGAACTTATTAGCTGCGTTAGACTGTGCAAAATTCCTCTTCCAAACTTCTTCTCCGACTTCGAATTCCCTGTGGCGTCGTCGTAGGTTGTACACCTTTTGGTTGGCATCGTATGCTTTCTTGAGTCGGAGTCGGACTTCCTCGTACAATTCTTCTAATCTTCTATGTCTTTCGATCAAGTTTTGGCGATTCCCGACTTCTATAGGGGCATTCTCGGGTACCGTATCAGCATCACCGTGGAACTTCCCAGATAGATTAATCTCGCGTCCGAAGTTTAAGAGATTCGGGGTGCAACCAGTACTTTGGTGCTTGGCTGATCTTATCGCGTACCCAACTTCGTGGATGTGTTTATCCCATTGGTTATGCTTGTTTCGGATATAACTCCCGATCATAGTTTTAATAACCCGATTTACCCGTTCAGTTGGGTTAACTTGTGGGTGGTAACTGGGATTATAAATGATCTTCGTGTCGAACTTCTTCATAAAGGCCTTGAAGGTAGAGCTCGAATATTGTGGGCCATTGTCACACTGTAGATATTGCGGAGCCCCATATATCAGGAAAACTTGGTCCTCGAGGCGTCTCAAAATCGTAGCAGTCCTAGCTTCTCTCAGCGGGAACAGCAATGTGAACTTGGTAAAGAAATCTGATACAACTAATAAGTACTTGTTGTTCTTTGAAGATCGAGGGAACGGGCCCATTAAATCGGACGAAATCATTTGCCATGGCCTTGAAACCATCCGTCGGTGTCCCATTAATCCGGCGGGCTTGCATTGTTCCACTTTATACTGGGCGCAAACGTGGCATTTCCCTATGTACTTGCGAACATCACTCTTCATGGCTGGCCAATAATAACATTCGGCAATTCTTTTCCAGGTTTTAAAAATACCGAGATGCCCTGAGGTTTCGGCGTCATGGGATTCGTGTAACACTTTGTTCCTCAGATCTTTTGGGATGACAATTTTCCAATTGCTCCCTAATCCCATGTCAAGCTGAGAATTATCGTTGACCTTCTTATATAGATTATAATTTTCCACCCTCCAATCCGGGAAACTCTGAGGATTTCCGGTGACTCTTGACTTCATCTTGTTCCACCATTTATCCGCTACTTGCTCGTGGACGGTGATGAGGTCGAGGACAGGGCTTATCGCTCTCGACAAAGCATCCGGCACAACATGTTCACTACCTTTCCTATGCTTGATGTCAAAATCGAATTGTTGCAACCTGATAGCCCAGCGGGCTAGTCTTCCAGTGGGATCCTTTAAATTGTTTAACCACAATAAAGAATGGTGATCGGTAATTACCGAGAAACGGCTACCCTCCAGGTAAGGGCGCATCTTCTCAATAGCCCAAATGACGGCCAAACACTCCCGTTCGGTCGGCGAGTAATTCCTCTCTTCTTTCGTCAAAGACCGGCTATAATAAGCGATCACTTTCTCTCCATCTTCAAATTCTTGAGATAGCACACTCCCGATACCATAGGCGGATGCATCCGTTTGTACCGAAAAAGGACGATCAAAATCCGGGCAAGTGAGTATAGGAGGCGTAACTAACTTTTCTTTGACTTGTCTGAAAGCTTCTTCGGCCTCTGTAGTCCAGTTCCATTGGACGTTCTTGCGTGTCAAATTATGAAGTGGGGACATGAGGATGGCGAATGAAGGTATAAAACGCTTATACCACGACACCATTCCCACAAAACGCTTTACCTGCTTGCTTGACTTAGGTGCAGGATAGTCCAAGATAGCGCTGATCTTCTCAGGGTCGACGTGCAGACCGTACTGATCCACCACATAGCCGAGATATCTTAACTCCTTTCTTCCAATTTCACACTTTTCTCTATTGATCGTAAGGTTCGCCGCCCTTAACCTCCGGAGAACTTCTTCGAGGACTTCCGTGTGTTTCTCAAAGGTAGACGTGGCTATAATGATGTCGTCAAGGTAAACAAAGACATACGGTTCCAAGTCGTGACCTAAAACTTGATCGATCAGTCGTTGCCAAGTCGCCGCACTGTTATGTAGGCCGAAAGGCATCCGGGTAAATTGGAACAGTCCTCTTCCTTGCACCGTAAACGCGGTTTTTTCTTGACTATCTTTCTCTAGAGGCACTTGCCAATAGGCACTCTTCAAGTCCAAAGATGAAAGATATCTCGCTTCTCGCAGGCGATCCAAAATAGAAGACACATAAGGTATCGGATATGCATCTTTGACGGTAACAGCGTTGACTTTGCGAAAGTCCACCACAAATCGGTAGGAACCGTCTTTTTTCTTGATTAAAAGCATAGGCGACGACCATGGACTCTTTGATTTTACCACTACTCCTAGCTTGATCATATTATCCAGTTCATTGTGGATTGACCGCAGTACTACCGGAGAAACTGGATAATACCGTTGTTTTATTGGCGAAGCGTTGCCTGTATCAATCCTGTGCTCGATCGACCTGTGACATCCCAAATTCTCGGACATCTTCGCCAAGTATCGCGTTGTTATTTCGGCGAGTTTCATTCTTTCTTCTTCGCGGATTGACTTTTCTTCTATGGAATCCACAGTGTTGTAGTCATCTTGTTCCACATTCGGGTTCGTAAAGGTCCAGGTCGCAGTGGTTACATTCGGAATGATACCCATAATCTTCCAAAAATCTATGCCCAGGGTTAGGATGATCGGTAAGCTCTTCACCACCAACACAGGTATCACTCGGAGGCGGTCTTCTAGTTCGAATGGGATATAGACGACAAAATCGACTGCGCATCGCTGTCCGCTCGCCACAGTGATGAACGTGTTTACTTTCTCCATGCTCCGCTTCAACCCTAATTGGGAGATAAACCTCCATCCTTCACCTCCAATCACGGTGCGATTGGCGCCACTATCCAATAAACCCTTTAAATGAATCCCCATAATCTTCACGAAAAGGTAAGCTCTTGCATCTTTTCCCATAAAGAGTAATTGGTCTAGTTGCATCTCTCCTCCCGTCAATTCTTGTAATGCGTCCTCTTCTCTGGTCGGAGAAAATTGCCGAGGACCTATCGCAAATTTTCTCCCCTCTCGTTTTCCGAATTATTGCAATTTTTGCAGGATCGGCGGATAACGCCCACCGCCCCACAGCCGTAGCAGAAGGTTTTCCTTGCTTTTTCTTGAGGGATGTCGTATTGTTTTCTGGCTTCTATAGCCCTCCCGTGGTTCGTGATCTTACTCATGTTGGTCGAGTTAGCACCTGCGATTGCATGTCTTCTACCTTGGTATGCCAGATCGGGTTCCAACAAGGACCGGCTATCTGTTGGTGGGGGTCGATATTGCTCTGCTTGGATCTTTCCTAGTTCCAATTTCTTACAAATCTTTGAAAATTCATCCACAGATTCAAACTCCAAACAGCTGAGTGCTTCGATCAAATATGGTAAGACGTTTTTCTTTAGAATCCTGAGTTTTGATTGCTCTGTTACCGGGTTGGGTAGCCTCGCAAACAGGCATAGCATGGTGCGTACGTACTGACCCACTTTCTCCCCAGATCCTTGTGTTCTCCTTTTAATTTCCTCCCAGAGCTTCTCTTCATAATCCACCGGAAGGAACTCCTCTTTAAGGCCTACGACAAAGTGATCCCACGAATTAAACTGCCTTCTCACGGTGCGGAACCACATAAGGGCACTTCCTTCCAGGAGGTCAATCGCCGATCTCCAAAGATCTTCGTCGTCAACATTCCTGGCAGCCTTTAATTCTTCAACTCTTTCCAGAAATTCGTGGACACTTAGACTACTTTCGTCTCCCGAGAAACGAAGATTCCATTGGCACACAGGCGTCTGATGTCGAATTACCGAATAATGAATAGTCTTATCGTTTTTGACAGGCGTTTCCTTGATACGACCGCCTTCCGCTTTAGAAATGAATTTCTCGAATCCTTCATGAACATCTGGAAGCTCAGGAATTACTTCCTCGTCGGACTCGTCCATTGCTCCCTCGGCCGAAGAATTAAGTTGGTTGTATAATGATAGAACCTTGCGTAAGATGGTCGACCGGGACGTCATATCCGATGACTCCAAGGCTTGAATTCTCTCGGCCCTTCCAAGCACATGCGTCAACTTACTGTCGACTAATTTATAAACTGGATCTAGTCGGCCTCCTTTGAAAGTAAGAAGCAACGATTCTATTTCCACCAGTTTCTCTTCGCAACTCCTGATCTCTCCTTTGACTTCCATAACGATCGAAGGCATGACTAATTTCCCTTCACGTTCTAGCTTCAGCAACTGTCGGAAGGACTTACGCATTTCTTCAACTGTGGAGACTTCGGTGATCCCGCGAATACTTAGTTCGTAGGTCAACTCATCCTTCGACAGCCTGTTAATTTCCATCTTCACCACGAATTTCAACCGTTTGCCCCACGTTGGGCGCCAATTTGTATCGCTTCCGCTAAACGCCAAATTATAACGCTGTGGGTTTGGGCGCCAAGTTATTTATTCCCAGGTAAAATAACTAAAACCGTGCTCTCTATTTAAACTTATTTATTCTTCACTCTACAAATACACTTGTTCGTTACACTTCAAAAGCTATATCCAGACTGACTCGCTCATACCGCCTGTCCCTCCTTTATATAAGTGACACCTTCTAGAATTATCCAAGATCCTCGAATATTCCAGAAGGGTCCCGACCCAGGTAGTTTTAACTACTCGAATGTTCTAAACTGGTTTTCGATACTGTTCGTATCGAAAACATGTAACTCGTTACAACTGCAGCATTTTGCCCTACGGGCATAGCTTTGCCCTATGGGCATATTCATGCCCTATGGGCATATTCATGCCCTATGGGCATATTCATGCCCTATGGGCATATCTTTGCCCTATGGGCATATATTTGCCCTATGGGCATATTCATGCCCTAGGGGCATAGAAGCTGCCCGCAGGGCCTAGCTGGGTACCAGCTAGTCAACCTTATATAATTTACAAGAGGGTTGATTTTCAGCTGTTTTTGTACCTATCTGGGTTTCTGGGTATCTGGGGATGTCTTCCATTAATCTTTTATAGAAACGGTGAAAAATGGACGAAAATTAATACGGTTTTTTTCAAAACCTTTCTTATTCTCTTCCCAAATTATTTTCCGTTTTTGAGCGAGATCCGTGACCTTTTTCTTATTTAATTTTGAATAAATCTCATTTCGTCTAGGCTGAAAAAAAAACAAATGCAACCGACGGCCGGCCAAAATGCATCCACTATAAAAATGGAAAATATCACTATAGCACTGGAATATTCAACAAGTACACAGTAGTTTACAATTTCATGCAATAAAGACACTTTTCGTCACTAAAACTCTTGCCACGCACGCGCATTTTGCCCTATGGGCATATTGATGTAGTTTTGCATGTTTTTCTATGCCCTATGGGCATAGGGTTTTGCCTTATTGTCATAGGGTTTTGCCCTATGGGCATATTGACATGTAATTTTGCCAGCATTTTGCCCTATGGGCATATCTTTTTGCCCTATGCGCATAGGGTATTGCCTTATTGGCATAGGGTTTTGCCCTATGGGCATATTGACATTTTATTTTGGCAGCATTTTGCCCTATGGGCATAAACATGCTTTATGGGCATATTTTTTGCCCTAGGGGCATAGTTATGCCTTATGGGCATAGGGTTATGCCTTATGGGCATATTGACATAAAATACTGCAGCATTTTGCCCTACGGGCATAGCTTTGCCCTATGGGCATATTTTTTGCCCTACGGGCATATCTTTGCCCTATGGGCATATCTTTGCCGTATGGGCATATCTTTGCCGTATGGGCATATCTTTGCCCTATGGGCATATCTTTGCCCTATGGGCATATACATGCCCTAGGGGCATAGAAGCTGCCCGCAGGGCCTAGCTGGGTACCAGCTAGTTCCACTAAATAAAACGTAACTGCCTAAAATGATGTTTACGCTGAGCGCTGTTAGTAAAGGGAGGGCAATGACGCACCGCGCGATATAAAATATTTAAAAACATTCAAAGTAATGACAAAACCGGCATGAAACTTTCTAGAGAGCTTCATCCAATTAATCGGAACATATTGTTACTAAGTATCTTCAATGGCTTAAAGAGTAACTGCCAAAATTGACGGTTATTTATTATGTACTGTATGAATATAAAAAACACTCTGCAGTATAAATTATTTAAAAACCACCGAAGCACTGCGAAAACCACAATAATACTTTCTGGATAGCTTCATCCAAGTAATTGGCACATCCCATTATTGCATTGTGGAAATAAAATACCAAGTACCTGCCGAAAATTCTGTTCAATTTTTACGGCGTTACGTACAGAACGGCAAAAACGAGCGAAAATCTCATAAAACTCACATTCTTATTTTTAAAACAAAAACCACTGAGAAAACCAGCACAAAACTTTCTAGAGGGCTTCACCCAAGTGTCCTGCACATAATGTTAACTATCAGTGACAATTGAATAAAGAGTAACCGCCGAAAACGATGGTTACTTTGAGCGCTGTTACACAATGTACTTGGAAAAGGGAGGGTAATGAAGTACTGCGCAATATAAATTATTTTTAAACTAACAAAATACTGAAAAAACCACCACGAAACTTCCTAGAGAGCTTCACCCAAGTGTCCTACCCACCCTGTTAAAAAATTAATGAAATTAAATATCGAGTACCTGCCGAAAATTGTACTTACTTGCTACGACGTACGGCAAACACGCACGCAAATCTCATATAAACTCACTATTTTATTTTTTTTAAAATAACCACTGGCAAAACCACCACAAGACTTTCAGAAAAGCTTAATCTGCTTGTTAACTACAACCTGTAAAAATTTCGTCGAAATCAAAATATGAGTAAGTGACTTTTTTTTCGGTTTAGGGGATGATTGTACATTAGGGGTAGGTTATTTTTGGGGTTAATATTTAGTTATGTTATCTGACAGGAAATTTTGTCAGCTTTCCAAAAATATCATTTTCATCTCTTTAAGTTGAACAAGTCGAGCGCTACAAGGCGGAACGTGGAGGAATGCGCGACATAGCACTCAAAACAGCCTATCTTGCGCCGGTCGCAGCGCACGAACGGTGCGCAGGAAATATTTTACAAATTTGGTTTTAATCCTTCCTAGACAACTCTAAGGATATACATACATTTGGTTGATTTTAAAAATGGTCATGTCAACTCATTGGTTGGTTTGAAATGGAAATGCCCATATACCAGCCTAGTCTTGCTGGAAGGTATCCCAACCTAGCCTAGCTCGAATGGTAAGCTCCAAGACGTGACAAAAATGCGAGAGCATAAGGTAACGAAGAGTTTGAAGTTGTTCTCACCAGAAGCCGTAGTCGATCCACTGTCGGATGAGCTCGAGCGGCGGCTGCGAGCCGTACGTCTCCTTGGCGGGCATGTTGAGGTCGTCCATGAAGGTGACCATCGTCTTGTTGCCGGCGGGGACGTAGACGCCCTTCGTGCGCTTCTCCACGCGTGACTCGATCATGTCCTGCACGTTGTTCGACGACGTCTGCAAGCCGTCGACAGTCAGCAAGTACCTCGCTGTGTTACGACGCGGGAAACGCTCGGCAGAATCGCCGGGTTCGAGTTCGACAAGTGCAGTTGTCTGTTATTAGGAATTAGGTATCCATTCCAAAATTTGTACTTGGGTTAACAACGGATACAAATTTAGGAATCGGCAATTGAAACTGTGGCTGCGTTTGCAGTTGGAATTATGTTACACACATGACAGCAACTTTGGTTACGATTGCAATAGTGCCTACGAATGCAGTTGCGATTGCGACCGTGATTGCAGCGATCTGTACTTCCGAAGAAAGCAGACCGTGCGTCGAGAAGACTGGTCCTTTTCAGGACCACTAAACCATCCCATCAGAGCACGGCCTTACAATCATCTACTACAGTGATGGATGCGATTGACATAGTGTTACCTGAAAGATTGCAACGGAGCCTGCGATTGCAGTCGCGATTACGTTGCCTACATAATTGCTACTAAGTCTGGGATTGCGAGTGCAGAAGCGACAGCGATAGCGTTATCTAACGATTGCAATGCGATTGAGATAATGATAGCATTACACAAAGGATTGAAACTGAGGCTGAGACTGCGTTACCTAACGATTGCAACCGAGTCTGAGATAGCTTTACGTAACGATTGAAACCGAGACTGCAATGCGGTTGCCTAACGATTGGAACCGCGACTGCGAAGCGTTACCTGCGCCGACATGTTGATCATGAGCACGCAGAACTTGAGCGGGTCCAGCGCTTCGAGGACGGTGGCCGACGTGGAAGTCTTGCCGGTGCCGACCGGACCGACCAGCAAGCCGGGATGGCCGTGCTTCAGCAGCGTCCCGACCAGGAACTGGTATCTAACACAGGACAACACTAACTTAACCCCCATCTTCTCTCTCGTTGCGTCGGGAACCGAGGATGAACAGCTACAGCTGGGTTATGGCGGGTAAAGCCGTGAGATCCCAACCTACCATAACGGAACGATGCAACCATGGGCCGGTTTTACATGTCCGGTTAATTGGCTAAGCTCATCTCTATGGTGACAACCTATTGGTTGACTCATCTCCAGATTTCATCTATGGAAAGTATTTATAACTTCAAATTGTAATACAATTGCCCTAAGGAACAGAAGGAAAATTAGTGTGATTTTAACCTAAAGGCATAAACTGCATTTCTATGTTCATTCATAGTCCTGTTTCCATGGAGCCCAACAACTCAAATAAACTTAATATCAACTCCACAGTTGGTTGTCCGTGTAGAATAACTGGATAATTCATGGCCCTGGACAGGCAAGAAGATCGGGGTTCCACTCCCGTTACGGATACTAATTTTGGAAGTTCATTTAGTTTCCTTGTGCGATTTGAACCAAAATGCAAATGCTCGTCTCATGTACGGTAGATATTCATTATTAGTAAGGAAAGATCCATTATAAAATTAGTATCCGTGCCGGGATTCGAATCCTGGTCTTTGCCTGTCCGGGGCACTGCACTCATCCATTATGCTACACTAACAACCTGTGGAATCAATATTTCCAAAGAATGGAAAGGTGGCAGCGTTGGGAGTACCTGACCGTGTCCACGGTGGGCACGATGGTCTTGAAGAACGGCTGGCTCTTGTCCATCACCCAGCGGTCCTCCAGCTTGTTCTCCCAGAGCGACATCTGCCGCTGCCGCGGGTCCACGAAGTACTCGTAGATCGTGTCCTTGAGCGGGAAGCCACCCTCCATCTCCCGGATGAACAGGTCCATCTTGCGACGGCCGTCCTCGTCCACCGACGCGCACAGCGACCAGACCACGCTGGCGATGGAGATGGCTCGTTAGTGACAAAGTGTTAGGGACATGGCGTTAGCGACCAGACCACGCTGGCGATGGAGGTGGCTCGTTAGTGACAAAGTGTTAGGGACATGGCGTTAGCGACCAGACCACGCTGGCGATGGAGATGGCTCGTTAGTGACAAAGTGTTAGGGACATGGCGTTAGCGACCAGACCACGCTGGCGATGGAGGTGGCTCGTTAGTGACAAAGTGTTAGGGACATGGCGTTAGCGACCAGACCACGCTGGCGATGGAGGTGGCTCGTTAGTGACAAAGTGTTAGGGACATGGCGTTAGCGACCAGACCACGCTGGCGATGGAGGTGGCTCGTTAGTGACAAAGTGTTAGGGACATGGCGTTAGCGACCAGACCACGCTGGCGATGGAGGTGGCTCGTTAGTGACAAAGTGTTAGGGACATGGCGTTAGCGACCAGACCACGCTGGCGATGGAGGTGGCTCGTTAGTGACAAAGTGTTAGGGACATGGCGTTAGCGACCAGACCACGCTGGCGATGGAGATGGCTCGTTAGTGACAAAGTGTTAGGGACATGGCGTTAGCGACCAGACCACGCTGGCGATGGAGGTGGCTCGTTAGTGACAAAGTGTTAGGGACATGGCGTTAGCGACCAGACCACGCTGGCGATGGAGGTGGCTCGTTAGTGACAAAGTGTTAGGGACATGGCGTTAGCGACCAGACCACGCTGGCGATGGAGGTGGCTCGTTAGTGACAAAGTGTTAGGGACATGGCGTTAGCGACCAGACCACGCTGGCGATGGAGGTGGCTCGTTAGTGACAAAGTGTTAGGGACATGGCGTTAGCGACCAGACCACGCTGGCGATGGAGGTGGCTCGTTAGTGACAAAGTGTTAGGGACATGGCGTTAGCGACCAGACCACGCTGGCGATGGAGGTGGCTCGTTAGTGACAAAGTGTTAGGGACATGGCGTTAGCGACCAGACCACGCTGGCGATGGAGGTGGCTCGTTAGTGACAAAGTGTTAGGGACATGGCGTTAGCGACCAGACCACGCTGGCGATGGAGGTGGCTCGTTCGTTGGTGACATGGCGTTAGCAACGGGTTGTTAGGAGCAGGTCATTAGCGACGGGTCGTTAGGGAAGGTGGTTAGTAACAAGTCGATAGCTTACACACACAATCATCATGAGCACAAGCATGTATTATATTGAACCGCCCTTATGTCAAATGTGTACTCATCTAGAATAAGCAAAATTATTACTGGCTACCTATTTATTATTATTACCATGCATAGGGAACAAGCACGGCGCAAGCATAGCACAAACATTACAAACAAGCATAGAACACGAGGAAGTTTTATGTTATGAACTATATTGTGAATTAGAAATCAAATTGACAGTTTACTTAGCATTAAACATTGTCAATGTCACAAAAAGTGAAGATTTCGACCAGAAACTTCAAACTGGAAAATGAAGATTGTGAAAATTATACCCTAACACGAATTGAGCTATATATAAAAATTTAATAGATTGATTAAAACAAAATTCAAATGGTTGTTGCATCTACACAAATGGAATATGAAGATTGAAGTTACTTCTTTTTTTACTAGGTATGTGTCTCTATTATTGTCCACGTCCCAGCTAAGCTAAGCCGGTGGATGTTGCAAGTGGCCAACACCAACGTACCAGAACGTGAACCAGAGCTTGACCATCGTGAGGTAGGCATCGTCTTCCAAATGTTCGTCCACCCCGTTGGCCTTGGTGGCCAGACAGTCCAGCAGCTTGCACAGACTCATCACCGCGTTCAGCTCGTTCACCGGCACCGTTTCCTGCCCAGGAACAAGCCGTTCCATCACGCTAACGTGTCAGCCTGGTGACATGTTGGCTGGCAGAGTTTCCTGCATCCTACAGCCTGGTGAGATGTTTGCTGGCAGAGTGTCCTGCATCCTACAGCCTGGTGAGATGTTTGCTGGCAGAGTGTCCTGCATCCTACAGCCTGGTGAGATGTTTGCTGGCAGAGTGTCCTGCATCCTACAGCCTGGTGAGATGTTGGCTGGCAGAGTGTCCTGCATCCTACAGCCTGGTGACATGTTTGCTGGCAGAGTGTCCTGCATCCTACAGCCTGGTGAGATGTTTGCTGGCAGAGTGTCCTGCATCCTACAACCTGGTGAGATGTTTGCTGGCAGAGTGTCCTGCATCCTACAGCCTGGTGAGATGTTGGCTGGCAGAGTGTCCTGCATCCTACAGCCTGGTGAGATGTTTGCTGGCAGAGTGTCCTGCATCCTACAGCCTGGTGAGATGTTTGCTGGCAGAGTGTCCTGCATCCTACAGCCTGGTGACATGTTTGCTGGCAGAGTGTCCTGCATCCTACAGCCTGGTGACATGTTGGCTGGCAGAGTGTCCTGCATCCTACAGCCTGGCGAGATGTTTGCTGGCAGAGTGTCCTGCATCCTACAGCCTGGTGAGATGTTTGCTGGCAGAGTGTCCTGCATCCTACAGCCTGGTGACATGTTTGCTGGCAGAGTGTCCTGCATCCTACAGCCTGGTGAGATGTTTGCTGGCAGAGTGTCCTGCATCCTACAGCCTGGTGACATGTTTGCTGGCAGAGTGTCCTGCATCCTACAGCCTGGTGAGATGTTTGCTGGCAGAGTGTCCTGCATCCTACAGCCTGGTGAGATGTTTGCTGGCAGAGTTTCCTGCATCCTACAGCCTGGTGACATGTTGGCTGGCAGAGTGTCCTGCATCCTACAGCCTGGTGAGATGTTTGCTGGCAGAGTGTCCTGCATCCTACAGCCTGGTGAGATGTTTGCTGGCAGAGTGTCCTGCATCCTACAGCCTGGTGAGATGTTTGCTGGCAGAGTGTCCTGCATCCTACAGCCTGGTGAGATGTTTGCTGGCAGAGTGTCCTGCATCCTACAGCCTGGTGAGATGTTTGCTGGCAGAGTGTCCTGCATCCTACAGCCTGGTGAGATGTTTGCTGGCAGAGTGTCCTACATCCTACTGCCTGGTGAGATGTTTGCTGGCAGAGTGTCCTGCATCCTACAGCCTGGCAAGATGTTTGCTGGCAGAGTGTCCTGCATCCTACAGCCTGGTAAGATGTTTGCTGGCAGAGTGTCCTGCATCCTACAGCCTGGTGAGATGTTTGCTGGCAGAGTGTCCTGCATCCTACTGCCTGGTGAGATGTTTGCTGGCAGAGTGTCCTGCATCCTACAGCCTGGTGAGATGTTTGCTGGCAGAGTGTCCTGCATCCTACAGCCTGGTAAGATGTTTGCTGGCAGAGTGTCCTGCATCCTACAGCCTGGTGAGATGTTTGCTGGCAGAGTGTCCTGCATCCTACTGCCTGGTGAGATGTTTGCTGGCAGAGTGTCCTGCATCCTACAGCCTGGTGAGATATTTGCTGGCTGAGTGTCCTGCATCCTACTGCCTGGTGAGATGTTTGCTGGCAGAGTGTCCTGCATCCTACAGCCTGGTGAGATGTTTGCTGGCAGAGTGTCCTGCATCCTACAGCCTGGTGAGATGTTTGCTGGCAGAGTGTCCTGCATCCTACAGCCTGGTGAGATGTTTGCTGGCAGAGTGTCCTGCATCCTACAGCCTGGTGAGATGTTTGCTGGCAGAGTGTCCTGCATCCTACAGCCTGGTGAGATGTTTGCTGGCAGAGTGTCCTACATCCTACTGCCTGGTGAGATGTTTGCTGGCAGAGTGTCCTGCATCCTACAGCCTGGCAAGATGTTTGCTGGCAGAGTGTCCTGCATCCTACAGCCTGGCAAGATGTTTGCTGGCAGAGTGTCCTGCATCCTACAGCCTGGTGAGATGTTTGCTGGCAGAGTGTCCTGCATCCTACAGCCTGGTGAGATGTTTGCTGGCAGAGTGTCCTGCATCCTACAGCCTGGTGAGATATTTGCTGGCAGAGTGTCCTGCATCCTACACCCTGGTGAGATATTTGCTGGCAGAGTGTCCTGCATCCTACAGCCTGGTGAGATGTTTGCACAGCACAACACAGAGTGTTGTGACTAGTGTGAGATATGTGCTAGGAGGTACCAACCGCGCAGTGGTGTCGCTTGAACTCGAGCACGGGGTTGATGAGCCGTGCAAACAGCCGCTCCATCTCTTCGACGTAGAGGGAGTTGGTCTGGCGTTGCAGCCAGGAGTCGGCGTACGGCCGCCAACCGAGGTCCTTGTGGTCGGTGTAGACGACGCCGCAACGCGAGACCGTCGCAGGCGACGCCACCGCCAGGTCCTCCACCTCGAACAGCAGCGAAACCTGCGTCCGACCAGAATGAGAGCGTTGGGACACGATACTTGATTGATTGCTGGTGTTTGACGACGCACTGTTTTGACAACTGGCCCTAGGGCACTGGTCTAATGGTGTCAGTGAATGAAAGGGTGATGATGAACCTAGCCTATGGCTAGAAGGGAGGAGGGGAAACCCGGTGCCGGCACGTAGCCTACTCCTGTCAAAAAGCATCGAGGGGACCACCGGCTTTATGTTGGTAGCACAATGCCTGTTTTGAACACTAGCGCGCGCTGCGGAAAAGTATTCTCTCCCAGTAAATGAACCGTAGCGTCAATAGATTCCTTCTATGTTCATTCATAGTCCTCACTCCTGTTTCTATCTCCATGGAGTCCGACTACTGAAATGAACTTAAAATTAGGGATGCCAGCGGTTATATGCTCAACTGAGTCGGTTACGGTTAGGTACGGCATTATTCGGATATAATTTTAACTATCTGGAAAGTAAAAAAAAAATATATATGTTTTTGACATGTAGAGTAGCGGACAGAGGCGGCTTCTCCACCTCCCGAGCGGCTCGCAGGAGCAAGCAGGAGCGTCTGCTGCATATCCCCCTCCCCCTCTACACTCAGTAACTGCCCCTCAACTGTCTTCATCTTAAACAGGTCAAGTGAGTCATCATGGCCGCATGTAGGTAAACCTCGCGGACGTGGGAAAAATGACCTGATTGTTTCATTGCACTGTCTGCTTAGGTTGTGGGTAGTATAGGGTGCATCCCGTCTTGGATACAAATTTCTGAACGGATAATTAGTTTCTGATAACAATGTTTATCGTCCACGCAATGAGTGTTTGTATCAAGGTCGTGATCAACGCAGCAGGTTACCTGTTCGGGCATGACGATGCGTTCGCTGTTGATGAGCGTCAGCACCTTGTTGTCGTCCATCACGCTGTTCATGTTCTCGATCCAGACGGCGTCGACGGGTCCGTCAAACAGGATCCACTTCTCGTCCGGAGTCTCCTCGGCACACACCTTCAGAAGACACATGCCTCTTGAACATTGTTCAAACATATAACATGTTCTATAACAACTGTATTGTTCACTGAATAAATATATATTATTATTATTATTATTTGGGTAGGGTGACCAGGGGGGCAGGGGGACCATCCAAAATATTGTTAAACGCATCTGTATTTTGCTCATAAGAACTAAATCACCGAATGGATCTTGCCCAAAACCCAGACAGCACAATGCCGAGTTGTCACGAAAATTTGTGCCAAATTTCGTCAAGATCCGTGACTTTTACGTAGGCCCGCTTGTTTTCGTAATTACAAGCAATTGTAAAGCGCATCTGTATTTTGCTCGTAAAAACAAAATCGCCAGTCGGATTTTGCTTAAAATCTAGACAACGGCGCGCTGAGCTGTCGCCAACATTCTTGCCGAATTTTGTAAAGATCCGTGACCTTCAAGTCGGCCAACTCGTTTTCATTACAATCCACACAACAAAGACATTTTAAAAATTTGAAACACTGAAAAAGTGAATTATTTCGCTGGCTCGTTTCGGGGGTGGCTTACTTTGCGCATGATTGCCGACAGCACGCCGTCCAGCCACTCGTTGGTGCTCAGGTTGAACTCGCCGTAGAGTTCTCCCAGCGACAGCGCTTTCGGGTTGATCGGGTACTCGCGCACGACGTTGTACCCTGCGCAAACACCCGCATAAGTCGCAGGGTTTGAAGTTAGTACGACAACTTCACTCGCCTTGCTTGTCAACCTCTCGACAGCACGGATTAGCGGAGGAATCCTGTCGTTCGAGTTGTAGCGTCCTTGTACTGTCAAGTACTAGAGTCTGCAGATTTTTGGAGAACGCATTTCCAACGACTTCTGGGCCAACAACTTTAAGTAAATTAAATAAACTCGATGTATATTCCACAGTCGGTTGTCCTTGTAGCATAATTTGAAGCATAACCCTGGACCCCAGGCTCAAATCCCGGCACGGATAGGTACATGGAACGGTTATTTTGTTCTTAATAACAAACTTCTGGGCCCATTGCTTTCTTAAATAGTTTCTTAGAAGACTTCTTGGCGCCTCACTGAAAGTACTTGGACGGGAACGTACCGGCGACCTCCAGCTTCCTGAGGTGCGTCAGCGCGTTACGCAGACCCTTCCAGGTGGTCGACTTGCCGGAGCCGGTGCGGCCGACAATCACCACCGAGTGCCGCGAGTTCTTCGTCTCGTAGAGTTGGATCACCTGCACGGACAATTAAACATGTTATTAATACCAAGCATCGACTCACAGCATTGACACACAGCATTGACACCCAGCATCGACACAAAATATTTATTTACTAATGTAAAATTTTCTCCCTAGAGAGCCCTTTCAGCGAAGGCAGGAATCTTGTGTGGCCAGATAGCTCAGTGGTCAGAGCAACCGCCCGGCAAGCGGAAGGTCCCGGGGTCACATCCCGGTTCGGACGCACATTTTTCCTGCTCAGCTATCCGACCATTTCGTTACAGTTCATTTACGGGGAGGGCGTACTTTACCGCGGCGAGCGCTAGCGTTCGAAATAGGGCTTTGTGATTCCAACTTCACACAACCGAAATGTGAAATGTTACCTACACTATTTCAGATTTGAGTTAGTTAATTTATGATTAGTTTATCGACTGATAATCAGATCAGTGGATGTATTTAATTCATGGTTATTGACTTATTAAAAGCCTACGTTTTACTTTCATTGTTGACATTTTGAAATTCTGCAGTTGAAGTCTGGTTTTAGTACCTAGTTGGAACGAGCAGAAAGGTGTCCATGTTTTTGGTATGGCCTCTCCCCATGTACAGACTGTAAGTAGGTACGGCACGAGCCAACGTACTGTTACCTAGTGCCATGCCATTGCCCTCCGTTTGAATTAACACTGCCAATTTATTTGTCATTGTTGACTATAGGAGGATGCCACCCCGCCGTGTTTTTGTTTTTGTGAAACAGTTGAGTTTGCATTGTTGTTATAGAGACAACACCGGTCTCAGAGGACTTTCCGCGATTGCACCGATTACTGAGTTTGCCTTTTCAAATATTAAATTAATGATTTTACTACATCGAGTTGTGTGCTTTCCGCGTGTGAGAAAACCAATCTCGATAGCCCTCCACCGCAGAGTAGCACTGACAAGATAACCAGATGACACCAGATACACCACCACCAGACAACAGTACCTTTGTGACGGAGGCCGGGATCGGCTGGAGCCCGAGCGCGTGGAACTCTTCGACGATGGCGCCACCGAGGTCTTCGTACTCGATCTTGGGCGCCTCGATGCCGGGGAACAGGTCGTTGGTGATGCCGTTGAACAGCGGCAGGTCGTCGGCCGTCAGCTTGGCCACGTTCATGTCCTTCATCGCGAGCAGGATCACCTGCCGGCAAGCGTTGCAGTCACTTAACATGGGCTTTTAACGGAGATGGTGAGAATTTCAGCTAAGTCAAATTCTATTAGAATTTGATGAAAATCATTCAGAAAATTCAGAAAATATAAAAGAAAATATGCGCATTCAGCGGGGCTATCTGACTATCAGAATGCGGTTCGACTCCCGCCGAATGTCCCCGCGCCCGCACTCTAAAATTCCCCGCTCACTCCCATAAGCAACCGTGTTGATCAATGTCAATCAAAACACTAAATCTTGAATAACTCTCTTGAACTCAATTTCTCCGCAAAAGACAATAAATGTTAAAAGTTACGCCATTGCCGCAGCTATCCCTCAATATGCGGTTCGACTCCCGCCGAATGTCCCCGCGCCCGCACTTTACCATTCCCTGCAACAGACAAATGAACTGGGAATTGTTAAAACTGCAAAATCTCACCTCTTCGTTGGGCAGATGCGCGTGTGCGCGGCGCTTCCTCCCGGCGTAGCGCAGCAGCGCCACCATCCCGCGCAGCCCGAAGTCGTAGTGGTCCTGCTTGCTGAGCTGCTGCATCGCCAGCTGGTAGAGCGTGTACACCTTCTTGGCCAGCGCGCGCGTGTTCTTGAAGCCCTCGCCAAATAGGATTATCTCCGAGATCATCGCGCTGTCGGGCACGATCATCGAGATCGGACGGAACATCGACTTGAGGTTGTCGGGCAGCTCCGTGCGCCCCGCGTAGCCTGCCGTCGAGGAGCCCGGGAAAACCGTAAGCCACGTAGGTGCATTAATTATTAGAAACGAAATATCAATTCCAAGATTTGTAGCCGTACCGGGATTCCGGCCTGGATCTTTATCTGTCCGGGGTAAGGCATTATCAATTATGCTACACGGACAACCAACTGTGGAATTGATATTAAGTTTATTTGAGTTGTTGGGCTCCATGGAGATAGCAACAGGACTTTCAATGTACATATTATAATGCGGTGAATCTAGTGACGCTATGCTGCAATCACACACCAACAACTCGACTAACCCCGATTATAACGTGGCTCCATGGAGATAGAAACAGGACTATGAATGAACATAGAAGGCGGTGAATCTAGTGACGCTATGCTGCAATCACACGCCAACAACTCGACTAACCCCGATTATATTGTGGCTCCATGGAGATAGAAACAGGACTATGAATGAACATAGAAGGCGGTGAATCTAGTGACGCTATGCTGCAATAACACGCCAACAACTCGACTAACCCCGATTATATTGTGGCTCCATGGAGATAGAAACAGGACTATGAATGAACATAGAAGCCGGTGAATCTTGTGACGCTATGCTGCAATCTCATGCCAGCAACTCGACTAACCCCGATTATAACGTGGCTCCATGGAGATAGTAACAGGACTATGAATGAACATAGAAGGCTGTGAATCTAGTGACGCTATGCTGCAATCACACACCAACAACTCGACTAACCCCGATTATATTGTGGCTCCATGGAGATAGAAACAGGACTATGAATGAACATAGAAGCCGGTGAATCTTGTGACGCTATGCTGCAATCTCACGCCAGCAACTCGACTAACCCCGATTATAACGTGGCTCCATGGAGATAGAAACAGGACTATGAATGAACATAGAAGCCGGTGAATCTTGTGAAGCTATGCTGCAATCACACACCAACAACTCGACTAACCCCGATTATAACGTGGCTCCATGGAGATAGAAACAGGACTATGAATGAACATAGAAGGAGGTGAATCTAGTGACGCCAAGCTGCAATCACACACCAACAACTCGACTAACCCCGATTATAACGTGGCTCCATGGAGATAGAAACAGGACTATGAATAAACATAGAAGGCGGTGAATCTAGTGACGCTATGCTGCAATCACACACCAACAACTCGACTAACCCCGATTATAACGTGGCTCCATGGAGATAGAAACAGGACTATGAATAAACATAGAAGGCGGTGAATCTAGTGACGCTATGCTGCAATCACACACCAACAACTCGACTAACCCCGATTATAACGTGGCTCCATGGAGATAGAAACAGGACTATGAATGAACATAGAAGGCGGTGAATCTAGTGACGCTATGCTGCAATCACACGCCAACAACTTGACTAACCCCGATTATAACGTGGCTCCATGGAGATAGAAACAGGACTATGAATGAACATAGAAGGCGGTGAATCTAGTGACGCTATGCTGCAATCACACGCCAACAACTCGACTAACCCCGATTATATTGTGGCTCCATGGAGATAGAAACAGGACTATGAATGAACATAGAAGGCGGTGAATCTAGTGACGCTATGCTGCAATAACACGCCAACAACTCGACTAACCCCGATTATATTGTGGCTCCATGGAGATAGAAACAGGACTATGAATGAACATAGAAGCCGGTGAATCTTGTGACGCTATGCTGCAATCACACGCCAACAACTCGACTAACCCCGATTATATTGTGGCTCCATGGAGATAGAAACAGGACTATGAATGAACATAGAAGGCGGTGAATCTAGTGACGCTATGCTGCAATAACACGCCAACAACTCGACTAACCCCGATTATATTGTGGCTCCATGGAGATAGAAACAGGACTATGAATGAACATAGAAGCCGGTGAATCTTGTGACGCTATGCTGCAATCTCATGCCAGCAACTCGACTAACCCCGATTATAATGTGGCTCCATGGAGATAGTAACAGGACTATGAATGAACATAGA
Source organism: Nemurella pictetii (assembly GCA_921293315.2). Lineage (NCBI taxonomy): Eukaryota > Metazoa > Arthropoda > Insecta > Plecoptera > Nemouridae > Nemurella > Nemurella pictetii. The sequence goes on from OV121126.1 coordinate 10,421,528, forward strand.
AGGCTGTGAATCTAGTGACGCTATGCTGCAATCACACACCAACAACTCGACTAACCCCGATTATATTGTGGCTCCATGGAGATAGAAACAGGACTATGAATGAACATAGAAGCCGGTGAATCTTGTGACGCTATGCTGCAATCTCACGCCAGCAACTCGACTAACCCCGATTATAACGTGGCTCCATGGAGATAGAAACAGGACTATGAATGAACATAGAAGCCGGTGAATCTTGTGAAGCTATGCTGCAATCACACACCAACAACTCGACTAACCCCGATTATAACGTGGCTCCATGGAGATAGAAACAGGACTATGAATGAACATAGAAGGAGGTGAATCTAGTGACGCCAAGCTGCAATCACACACCAACAACTCGACTAACCCCGATTATAACGTGGCTCCATGGAGATAGAAACAGGACTATGAATAAACATAGAAGGCGGTGAATCTAGTGACGCTATGCTGCAATCACACACCAACAACTCGACTAACCCCGATTATAACGTGGCTCCATGGAGATAGAAACAGGACTATGAATAAACATAGAAGGCGGTGAATCTAGTGACGCTATGCTGCAATCACACACCAACAACTCGACTAACCCCGATTATAACGTGGCTCCATGGAGATAGAAACAGGACTATGAATGAACATAGAAGGCGGTGAATCTAGTGACGCTATGCTGCAATCACACGCCAACAACTTGACTAACCCCGATTATAACGTGGCTCCATGGAGATAGAAACAGGACTATGAATGAACATAGAAGGCGGTGAATCTAGTGACGCTATGCTGCAATCACACACCAACAACTCGACTGACTCCGATTATGACGTTGGTTTCAGTGTTGATTCGAAACAAAATGCAACGTTGCATGCAAGATGTAGCAGCAAGATATAGCAGCAACATGTAGCAGCAAGATGTAGCAGCAAGATGTAGCAGCAAGATGTAGCAGCAAGATGTAGCAGTAAGATGTAGCAGCAAGATGTAGCAGCAAGATATAACGGCAAGACAAAGCAGTAAGAGCGAGGTACGCACCCGGGTTCATCGTGATGAAGACGCCACAGGTGGAGACCAGCGCGATCTCGGCGGACTCGAACACGAAGCGCTTGAGCTTGGCGGCGAGGGCGGACAGGATGGACAGGATCTGCTGCGCGACCACCGACAGCACCTCGATGTTGATGCGGTTGAACTCGTCGAAGCAGCCCCACGCGCCCGTCTGCGCCAGGCCTGCAGCAGCGTTCGCAAAGAACACATCCGTCACCAAAAACGTCACAAGACACATTGCTACATTGTTACTACGCACAAAATGTTATTTATAGATATCCATGAAATATTGTGTAGATGTATTAACAATTTATATTGTAATGAACTATACTAGGAACTCGTCGTAGGTACTTCCGTTTCTAGAATTTTGGAGGAGCGAGCAAGCTGAGTGATATCCTTCCAAAATATAGTGTTCGTTAGGGTTCCACGAGGTTCTGTATTGTTTTTGAGCAAAATCTGGTCAACCATTATTTTTTTTGAAGTGCATAATACTATACATACATGGTGTGTACACCATGTATGTACAATACAATTTTTTACAATTTACAATTTACAATTTACAATTTTTACAATTTTTTTTCTAATTAAATCAAGCAGGCCTACTTAGAGGTCACAGATCTTTCCGAAATTTGGCAAGAATGATTGCAACAGCTCAGCGCGCTACTGTATAGTTTTTGAGCGAAATCCAGCAAGCCACTTAGATTTTATGAGCAAAATACAGATGCTTTTCAGTTTTTAGGCCGTAGCGTCGCGAGGAATTTGTATATCGGCACCAAATTTGTCACAACAATACATGAAAGCACATGGTACCAGTATCTCAGGTAGCACGGCCGGTTCCACCAAACTCCGTGTAAGCCCAGGTTGAGCTTCGGCTTTGCTCATCCTTCAACATGCCTGCACACCCAGTGTTTGTCATGACACCACTATCTTACGACACCTCACACCAATACACCTATTCCATTCAATCAAACTTCTGTCAAAATCACGTCATGATAGCCACTCGCTAAAGCCAGGTAGAGCAATTCGGGTTGCGATCTCCCTGTCTTCCTTTGTTATTTAGCAGTTATTTAATATTTTTATCCATAGGTACTGGTGGTACGTCTAGTGGGTGTCTGACGTCATTTTTCTCCGAGTGTAATAGGTCCATAGGTCAATATAATAGGTCTAACTCTGGCAAAGCTCGTCGGAAACACGGGCCCACCGCTCACTCACCGGAGAACATGCGGCCCATGCTCCTGTAGTCGAGTCCCTCCGAGCAGTTCACCACGATGACGTACATGCCGAGCCCCTTGCCCAGATCCTTCACCGTCTCCGTCTTGCCCGTCCCCGCCGGCCCCTTGGGACTCCCGCCGCGGTATAGATGCAGCGCCGTCGTCAGCGTTATGTAGCACCTGGTGGTTCGTTAGTTTATTATGTCCAAAGACGCACTTTTTTGACAACTGGCCCTATGGCACTGGTCTCATGGCGTCGGTACCAGGTTTCCCCTCCTCCCTTCTAGGCTAGGTTAGGTTAAGCACCACCCTTTCATTCACTGGCGCCAATAGACAAGTGCCAAAGGGCTAGTTGTCAAAACAGTGCGTTGTTAAACACCAATAATCAATCAATCAATGATTGCAGGCTGTGGGGCAGATTGCAAGGAGTTGGTCAAAGTTTCGTTCCGTCACAACAAGCCTTGGAGCGTTGGAACGAGGGAATGTGGTTAAGATGAAACGCATGCGCGTGTCTCGGCAAGAACCTCGTCATACTCTTGCAGCCTGCTGCCCGAATGCAAGGGGTCGGTCACCGTTTTGTTCCATGGCCACTAGCCTTCTAATTGATTGATTGATTGCCGGTGTTTAACGACGCACTGTTTTGACAACTGGCCCTGTGGCACTGGTCTAATGGCATCGGTGAATGAAAGGGTGATGATGAACCTAACCTATGGCTAGAAGGGAGGAGGGGAAACCCGGTGCCGGCACGTAGCCTACTCCTGTCGAAAATCACCGAGGGGACCACCGGCTTTACGTCCCTTCCGAAGGTCGGTACAACTCGAACAACAGGATTCCTCCACTAATCTGTGCTGTTGAGAGGTTGATAAGCTAGGCGAGTGAAGTTGTACTAACTTCAAAGCCTTCCGACCTCTCTTCCGAACAGAAACAATTGTTTGCATGATGGTCACCCATCAAACACCTAACTCAGCATGATCAGCATGATGTTGCTTAACTTCGGTTATCTCACGAGAACCGGTTTTTTCCAATGTTGCCAAACCGTTTGGTGGCGTGAAGATGAGAAGACAGTATGTAGGGAAGACGGGATGTAGGGAAGACGGGATGTAGGGAAGACGGGATGTAGAGAAGACGGGATGGAGGGAAGACAGGATGTAGGGAAGACGGGATCTAGGGAAGACGGGATCTAGGGATGAAGGGATGTAGGGAGGGCCGCGTTGATCCACCGCCGCTGGCCGCCTACCTGTCCGTGAGCGGCGTGATGACCAGCCGTCCGCTGTTGCCGAGATATTCGTACGCGTAGCGGAAGCACGTGTTGGTCTGCCGCGCGAGGCAGTCGTCAATGTCGCGGTCCCAGTAGAACCTGCCGGCCGCCACCAGGACAACGTTCAGACTTTCCTAACATTCGCCGCTTTCATTATCTTTTTAGTTTTCAGAAAAGCTATTTAAATGGGCAATTGAATGCCACCACCAAACGTGGAATCAATATCTATCTTATTTGAGTTGTTGGGCTCCGTGGAGATAGAAACAGGACTATGAATGAACATAGAAGCCGGTGAATCTAGTGACGCTATGCTGCCATCACACACCAACAACTTGACTAACCCCGATTATAACGTGGCTCCATGGAGATAGAAACAGGACTATGAATTAACATAGAAAGAAGGCTACAAAAAGATCCAGGTTCAAATCCCAGAAAATATATTGTAAGCCCATTGTAAATTTACTGAAACCCATTTGACTGTAAAATGTCTAGTTTTTAGATACAAAATGACAAAGTTTCAGAGAATGTTTCAATGCTTATCACTAGAAACGAAATACCATTCAAAACTTTGAATCCATTTTTCAGAAAAACAACTGGGTAGGTATTGAATTCTAGTACCAATTAAATAATCTTTTTGAAAACTTGCACTCTTAAGATTAGAAAATAGATGGCAATGGCTAAGAGAAGTGAACGCAGTGCAAGGCACCTGAGCTGCGAGAGCCACTCGAAGGCGTTGACGTCAGTGCAGGAAACGCGGTACATCTTGTCGATGACGTCGCGAGCGTGGATCTCGATCGTGACCAGCGCCACCACCTTCAGCCGCTGGATCTTTGACAGCTGGCCGCAGATCGCCTCCGAGAACTTGTTCAGGATCACGTTCATCTTCTTGCGCAGCTTCTTCATAGGGTTGCGCTTGCCGAACATCTACCGGCAGATGCAACACACAACGTTATCCACGGGTTTCATCCCAAAGCAAACCATTCCTTTTTTTTTGATTGATTGTTTATTGGTGTTTAACGACACACTCTTTTGACAGCTGGCCCTGTGGCGCTGGTCTAACGGCGTCGGTGAACGAAAGGGTGATGATGAACCTAACCTATGGCTAGAAGGGAGGAGGGGAAACCCGGTGCCGGCATGTAGCCTACTCCTGTCGAAAACCACCGGCAACCGGGGGGGGGGCCGGGGACCACCGGCTTTACGTCCCTTCCGAGGGACGGTACAACTCGGACGACAGGATTCCTGCTAGTGCTGTCGAGAGGTTGACAAGCAAGGCGAGTGAAGTTGTCGTACTAACTACTGTCCCGAACAGTTCCTTTCTTTTAACCGGCAAATACATACCCATTACTTGGCTGTGAGAGTAACCTAGATTCAATTTACACAGCAACCTGACAAGAAATTAATGTTTTCAGAAAAGCTATTTAACTGGTTAAATGATTGCTTTGCTAGCAAACTCAAACTTTTCTTGAAGTTTTTGCTAAGCTGTCCTGACTGAAATAGTTTATCTTACAACTAACATGCTAACATAATGATAAGACACGAGTCTTAGAAAAGTTACATTAATGTGGGGTGTCAAACTTTGAATGATTCACAGTGACACCCAGTGACCCACCCAACACCCAGCCCAACTCCAAGTAGATTCCCCGTTACCTTGCAGAGCATGAGCGTTCATTGACAGTCGGTGGTCCATTGGATGTAATTAGAAGCCATGCACAAACGCAGATGGTCACCCATCCAACACCCAGCCAAACAGAATGTAGCTCAACTCCAAGCCCCGTTACCTTGCAGAGCATGAGCGTTCGTTGCCAGTCGGTGGTCCACTGGATGTAATTAGAAGCGATGCACAAACGCAGATGGTCACCCATCCAACACCCAGCCAAACAGAATGTAGCTCAACTCCAAGCCCCGTTACCTTGCAAAGCATGAGCGTTCGTTGACAGTCGGTGGTCCACTGGATGTAATTAGAAGCGATGCACAAACGCAGATGGTCACCCATCCAACACCCAGCCAAACAGAATGTAGCTCAACTCCAAGCCCCGTTACCTTGCAAAGCATGAGCGTTCGTTGACAGTCGGTGGTCCATTGGATCTGACTCGCCGTGATGCACGTCTGTCCCGGCCAGTCCTTGATCCACCGGTCCCGGTTGCCGAGGTTCTTCTTGAGCGTCGCGCGCGTCTGCTTGAGCTGGTCGCGCAGCGTCACACGCATCGAGTCCTCGACCGCGCACAGCCACAGCTCCACCGGCCCGTCGAGCTCGACGTCGTTCTTCAGATCGATCGACTCGCCGTCTGCCGACACGATGGCCGCGCCACGAGGCTTGCAGCCCGGCACCTGCAGATTGTGTGATTCAGACACTGCTTGACGCTGCTAGAAACTGCTAGACACTGCTAGACACTGCTAGACACTGCTGGACACTGCTAGACACTGCTAGACACTGCTGGACACTGCTGGACCCTGCTAGACGCTGCTAGACGCTGCTAGACACTGCTGGACACTGCTGGACACTGCTGGACACTGCTGGACACTGCTGGACACTGCTGGACACTGCTGGACACTGCTAGACACTGCTAGACACTGCTAGACACTGCTAGACACTGCTAGACACTGCTAGACACTGCTAGACACTGCTAGACACGGCTAGACACTGCTAGACACTGCTAGACACTGCTAGACACTGCTAGACACTGCTAGACACTGCTAGACACTGCTAGACACTGCTAGACACTGCTAGACACTGCTAGACACTGCTAGACACTGCTAGACACTGCTAGACACTGCTAGACACTGCTAGACACTGCTAGACACTGCTAGACACTGCTAGACACTGCTAGACACTGCTAGACACTGCTAGACGCTGCTAGACGCTGCTAGACGCTGCTAGACACTGCTAGACACTGCTAGACACTGCTAGACACTGCTAGACGCTGCTAGACGCTGCTAGACGCTGCTAGACGCTGCTAGACACTGCTAGACACTGCTAGACACTGCTAGACACTGCTAGACACTGCTGGACACTGCTAGACACTGCTAGACCCTGCTAGACGCTGCTAGACGCTGCTAGACGCTGCTAGACGCTGCTAGACACTTCTAGACACTGCTAGACACTGCTAGACACTGCTAGACACTGCTAGACACTGCTAGACACTGCTGGACACTGCTAGACACTGCTGGACACTGCTAGACACTGCTAGACATTGCTGGACACTGCTAGACGCTGCTAGACACTGCTAGACACTGCTAGACACTGCTAGACACTGCTAGACACTGCTAGACACTGCTAGACACTGCTGGACACTGCTAGACACTGCTAGACACTGCTAGACGCTGCTAGACGCTGCTAGACGCTGCTAGACGCTGCTAGACACTGCTAGACACTGCTAGACACTGCTAGACACTGCTAGACACTGCTAGACACTGCTAGACACTGCTAGACACTGCTAGACACTGCTGGACACTGCTAGACACTGCTGGACACTGCTAGACACTGCTAGACACTGCTGGACACTGCGACAATGTATTTATTGATTGATTATTGGTGTTTAAAGACGCACTGTTTTGACAACTGGCCCCGTGGCACTGGTCTAATGGCGTCGGTGAATGAAAGGGTGATGATGAACCTAACTTAGCCTAGATATTTTTCTAATTCTCAATAGGACAGGCCACGCAGAAAAGCTTTGCTTTTTAGTGGGCTTCTTTCTTGTTCAGACATGACAATCTTTCTTGTTCAGACATGACAATCTTTCTTGTTCAGACATGACAATCTTTCTTGTTCAGACATGACAATCTTTCTTGTTCAGACATGACAATCTTTCTTGTTCAGACATGACAATCTTTCTTGTTCAGACATGACAATCTTTCTTGTTCAGACATGACAATCTTTCTTGTTCAGACATGACAATCTTTCTTGTTAAGACATGACAATCTTTCTTGTTTATACATGATGTACCAGAAAGAAATAAAAATGATTTCAAAATGAAAAAAAAATGAAATGAAAGGGAGGAGGGGAAACCCGGTGCCGGCACGTAGCCTACTCCTGTCGAAAAGCACCGAGGGGACCACCGGCTTTACGTCCCTTCCGAAGGACGGTACAACTCGAACGACAGGATTCCTCCGCTAATCCGTGCTGTCGAGAGGTTGACATCGCGAAAACGAAAAACTACTCGCCCTGCTAACAACCACCGTCTGGTTACCTTGTTCATGCGGAGCTTGTTGATGTTGTCGAAGCACTTCTTGAGGTGCGGCTGCACGAGGTCGGGCCGCCGCGCCTGCGCCAGAATCTCGAGCAGGTCGTCGTTGCTGATGAAGTAGAAGCGCGGGAAGATGTGCCGCTTCGTTTCCAGGTACTTCTCGAGCGCGCGCTGGATCGCCTCCAGCTTGTCGTTCATCGCGTTCAACGTCTTGAACATGTTGGGCGACTGCGTGGCCTTGAGCGCGTTACGCGCGCCGTGCATGCGCACCGTAGTCTCGCACCTGTGTCGTGTGTCGTGTGTTTGATTATATATGTTTATTCATTATTAATATTTAGCTTATGTATCATTTATTTCATTTCTTATACACGCAGACACGTGAACCAAGGCGCCTACATGTCGGGTGTAAATTCTTATTTCTTCTCGAAATCTATTATTATTGAGGCACAATGGCCCAAATTATAACATTCATAACGGGATACCTTTCTTACTAGCTTGCCAATTTATTAGCACTCTAAATTCCTATCTTTGCGGCACCAAGCCATCGTCGATCTCCACCTACAGGCTCACCCTAACGGGACAGCTAAGGGTGAAGAGAGGGGATGTAACTAGGTCACGCAGGGTGAAGACCAACTCGAGATGTAGGGTCTCAATCACTCTGATCTTGGTTCTCGTGCGAGCTCGACGTCTTCTGCTGTATTTTCACCATGTGAGTTATTTATATTAAATTATCACTATATTTTGATTTACTTCACTAAAATGTTCTCTTTGATTCGCCTCAGTTCCCGATAACTCTTGAGTATCGTCTCAAGACGGACCAAAACCAGTAGTCAACCGCTCTATTTTCAATTTCATTTAATCATGCTCGCCTAGGGGCTCACACTACTAGGATGGTGGCAGTGGCGTATTCGCTACCGATTAATTTCTATTTCTAAATTGCCAAGCGCTCCATGACACCTGCGCGTGGCCGATGCGCGGGGAAGCGCGGTTAGAGGCGGGCGGCGCGAGGTTGCGGTGGTGTCGCAATGCGTTCACAATCACCGATGCGTTTCAAGAAATATGGTGTGTTTCGAGAATTTCGAAATTTTGAAGGAAAACTGAAAGTTTGCCTGAAAAACTTGGTTTGAAACAGTTTTTGCGATTGCGACGGGGGTTCAACTTTATTACCGTTAAGTGAATATTCTGCGTTTCAAGAACTTTGAAATTTTTATGGAAAACTGAAAATTTTCCTGATGAAATCCTGATCATTGAAAAACTTGGTTAAATCTGAGATTCTGACAACTTATAAAAATTGTTGTTTTTCTGCAAAAGAAACGTATTCATTGAGACGATGGGGGTTCAATTTTATTACTGATTTCTAACTCTTTATAGATGTAGAAGCTATGCGAGTGTTAAATAAAACGTTTAGCCACTGTTCTAGTGTTTCATGTTGTGATTTTCAAACACCGCCGCCTGGATCCAGTGTCTTGAGTGATGATGAGTGCCATTTTTGAGAATGATCTGATCCTGAATGAACCATGCCAGTAATTGGTATCTGTGCTTTCAACATTATAGAGATCAGTGGGCTCAATACGATGCGCTATCCATGTAACAGAGATCAGTGGGCTCAATACGATGCGCTATCCATGTTATAGAGATCAGTGGGCCCAATACGATGCGCTATCCATGTTATAGAGACCAGTGGGCTCAATACGATGCGCTATCCATGTTATAGAGATCAGTGGGCTCAATACGATGCGCTATCCATGTTATAGAGATCAGTGGGCTCAATACGATGCGCTATCCATGTTATAGAGATCAGTGGGCTCAATACGATGCGCTATCCATGTTATAGAGATCAGTGGGCTCAATACGATGCGCTATCCATGTTATAGAGATCAGTGGGCTCAATACGATGCGCCATCCATGTTATAGAGATCAGTGGGCTCAATACGATGCGCTATCCATGTTATAGAGATCAGTGGGCTCAATACGATGCGCTATCCATGTTATAGAGATCAGTGGGCTCAATACGATGCGCTATCCATGTTATAGAGATCAGTGGGCTCAATACGATGCGCCATCCATGTTATAGAGATCAGTGGGCTCAATACGATGCGCTATCCATGTTACAGAGATCAGTGGGCTCAATACGATGCGCCATCCATGTTACAGAGATCAGTGGGCTCAATACGATGCGCCATCCATGTTACAGAGATCAGTGGGCTCAATACGATGCGCTATCCATGTTACAGAGATCAGTGGAATGACCTGGAATGACCAATGGACCATACCAGTAACTGGTGAGCTCGTCGAAGATCTCGGTCTCCATCGGCAGCTGCTTGCGGATGTCTTCTCCGCCGAAGATGTTCTCCAAGTAGAGCCACTGTCGCTGCACGGTGAGGAACATCTCGAGCACTTCCATCACCAGCGACAGCGTGCGCTCCCACATGTCCACCACCCGCGCAAACGGCTCAACGAACCTGTCCGTTCGACAAGCGTTACGCCACGTTCAGATGCGAAATATCTTTACTAGACTCACACTAGATTCAGTGTGAATAATGAGCTGATTGTGAACATGATGGTCACCCATGTTGCTTAACTTCGGTGATCTCACAAGAACCGGTGTTTCCAGCATGGCAAACTGTTCGGTCCGGATTCTAATGATCGAACACGAAACGTTATCATATTCTATTCAAAGGCAAACAAACACAGGCTAGGATGGGTGAACTTAAAACCAGAATTCGGCAACAAAATTAGACCAGCCGGCTTTTCAGTAAAGTTCACATGTGAATAATTATCAAAGCGGTTGGAATTTAGCGAGCGTAAATGTGTAGCCGTGACGAACCTGGTGGATTTCATGGCTGACAAAGCCATCTGGTGTTCTTCTAGCACTTGGAATATGTCGTCCACTCCTTTCAATCTGTAGACGAACAACAAACAGACAGTGGTTAAAAATACATAATATTAACATTGTAGGTAGGTACCAAAATGTACCATCATATAAATATGTGTCCATTTGTATAGAACAATAAGGGATTAGTTATATATTTTTTAACCATGCAGTAATGCCAAGAATTTTGAACTGAAATTGTTTCTACAAAAATTTAGTTTTACCCATCAAATATAACTACGCCTATGAAGGTGGCCCAAAACGGCATCAAAATCTCGCTGTAAGAAGCGCTATCCAGGGCTATAAAGATCAGTGGGAAGACATGATGAAGTGGCTCAATATGGCATCAAAGTCTCACTGTACGAAGCGCTATCCATGGCTATAGAGATCAGTGGGAAGACATGATAAAGTGTCTCAATACGGCATCAAAGTCTCGCTATACGAAGCGCTATCCATGGCTATAGAGATCAGTGGGAAGACATGATAAAGTGTCTCAATACGGCATCAAAGTCTCGCTGTACGAAGCGCTATCCATGGCTATAGAGATCAGAGGGAAGACATGATAAAGTGGCTCAATAAGGCATCAAAGTCTCGCTGTACGAAGCGCTATCCAGGCTATAGAGATCAGTGGGAAGACATGATAAAGCGTCTCAATACGGCATCAAAGTCTCGCTGTACGAAGCGCTATCCAGGCTATAGAGATCAGTGGGAAGACATGATAAAGTGGCTCAATACGGCATCAAAGTCTCGCTGTACGAAGCGCTATCCAGGCTATAGAGATCAGTGGGAAGACATGATAAAGTGGCTCAATATGGCATCAAAGTCTCACTGTACGAAGCGCTATCCATGGCTATAGAGATCAGTGGGAAGACATGATAAAGTGGCTCAATATGGCATCAAAGTCTCACTGTACGAAGCGCTATCCATGGCTATAGAGATCAGTGGGAAGACATGATAAAGTGTCTCAATACGGCATCAAAGTCTCACTGTACGAAGCGCTATCCATGGCTATAGAGATCAGTGGGAAGACATGATAAAGTGGCTCAATACGGCATCAAAGTCTCGCTGCACGAAGCGCTATCCAGGCTACAGAGATCAGTGCTCTCGACTCAAAGTTGCAAGAAATCGGCACTAAGGGCGTATCTTGCTCACCGATAGAGCGGCTTGTCCTTGTGCTGCACCATGTCCAGGTTGATGTCCTTCCAGGCGAGCCCGATGGCCTTGATGCCATTCTCGATCGACAGCTCCATGGTGGCCGCGTTGGAAATCTCGCTGATGTCCTCTGCCCACTCCTGCATGTTCATCGCGATGATCGCCTCCAGCGTGAAGTCGGGCGAGTTGTGGTCGAAGTAGCTGCGCGGAAACACAACGGCCTGAGTGTGAATTTAATCCTAAATGCAAATACTCGTTGCATGTACGCTAGACAATGATTATTAGAAACAAAATATCAAAATTTAGATTAAAATCCGGGTCTTTGTCTATCCGGGGCACTGCACTAACTATTGCAAGTTGCAACTCAACCATAACCATAACTATAACCATAACTCAAATAAACTTAGTATCTATTCCACAGTTGGTTGTCCGTGTAGCACAATGGTTAGTGCGGTGCCCCGGACAGGCAAAGACTCGGATTCGAATCCCGGTACGGATGTAAATTTTGGAATTGATATTTTGTTTCTAATAATCATCAACGGCCTGAGTGTTGGCTATCGGCAGCACGTGACTTACAGTTCGAATGTGGGAAACTCTCGGCGAAATCAAGGCTAACTTGGCGGCAGAGTGAGAAGTTAAATTCAAGTTAAAACTTACGTTTAAAGTTTAAGGTATAGTTAAAGTTTTAAAGTTTATGGAGTTATCGGCAATCGACTTTTGTTCGTAGAGCACGTCTCTTTCTGTTACAACAGGTGGGAAACTCTTGGCAAAATAGGACAAAAATGGCTTAAGAGTTAGAATTTTGTATTATCGAGTGCATGAGTTAAACGACTGGCGACTTTCGAGCGAAGGTCTTCATGTCTGCCGTCAAGAACGGCAGAGAATTTACTCTGACAACGACAACTTGCTCGCTACCGATCTTTCTAAATCTTCGCCGATAAATTACTCTACCGCCCCGCGCACGTCCAGATTCATACGCAGGCTGCGGAAGAAATAGCAACATTATAAACCGTCCGACTGAGGCTAATTTTCAACAAGTATTAAACCTTTGCTCGTAAAAATGTCACTAAATACCAAATACAAAAAGTGTTACACAATTTGCTCTGTTGGCTTGGCAAAAAATTGTTTTGGAAAATTCACATTTTTTTCTTCATTTTTGAGCCCAAAATGGGTGTGGATTATAGCAAATTGAACCTTTTTGTTAGGAAAATTTGATTTTTAAGCAAAATTTGGAAATTTTTTATTTAAATTGAAAAGAGTTGAATGGACAGACGTAATTCTGCCGATTTAATATGCCTAGTCTATTCAATCAAAATTCTATCAAAATGACGTCTTGATACCCACTCGCTAAAGCCAGGCAGAGCAATACGGGTCGTGATTTCCCTGTCTTCCTTTGTTATTTAGCAGAGCCAATTAATATTTTTTTCCAAACCGGTGGTATGTCCAGTGGGTATCCGACGTCACTTTCCTCTGAGTGCAATACGTCTACTGCAGCTTCCCGTAAATGCTCACCTGTTCATTGCCTTCTTGACGCGCTCCCAGTGGCGGTCGCGCAGCGCCGTGTTCTTCAGGTCGGCGATCAGCGGCAGCGTCCGACGGAATGCGTCCACCAGCTGCCGCGTGTGACCCACAATCTCCCAGTTCTTCTCCTTGAGCTCGCGCGACAGACGGGTCAGCTTGCGGAACAACGTCTGGGCCTGTGACAGGCAGGCGTTGAGTGACAAGCGTTCATTACTCGTCTCGGTGCAGGATTAAATGGTACATCGTCAGCCATTCAGTCAGTCACCGATTCCAACTGTTGAAAGCCTGCCAGTCTGTGATATTCCTGTATTCCATGGTCCATTCAAGCAACGTGATGCGGACACCCGCTAAGAAAAGCCAGTTGGCTTGTGATTTCCCTGTCTTCCTTGGTTGAATAAGCAGCTTCAATACACCGATTCCATTCAAGCAACGTGATGCGGACACCCGCTAAGAAAAGCCAGTTGGCTTGTGATTTCCCTGTCTTCCTTGGTTGAATAAGCAGCTTCAATACACCGATTCCATTCAAGCAACGTGATGCGGACACCCGCTAAGAAAAGCCAGTTGGCTTGTGATTTCCCTGTCTTCCTTAGTTGAATAAGCAGCTTCAATACACCGATTCCATTCAAGCAACGTGACGCGGTCAGACACCCGCTAAGAAAAGCCAGTTGGCTTGTGATTTCCCTATCGTCCTTGGTTAAATAAGCAGAGTCAATACACCGATTCCATTCAAGCAACGTGACGCGGTCATACACCCGCTAAGAAAAGCCAGTTGGCTTGTGATTTGTGTTCGATTATTGGTGTTTAACGACACACTGTTTTGACAACTGGCCCATATGGCACTGGTCTTTAATAGCGTCGGTGAATGAAGGGATAATGATAAACCATAACCTAGCCTAGAAGGGAGGAGGGGAAACCCGGTGCCGGCACGTAGCCTACTGCTGTCAAAAAGCACCGAGGGGACCACCAGCGTTACGTCCCTTCCGAAGGACGGTACAACTCGAACAACAGGATTCCTCCGCTAATCCGTGCTGTCGAGAGGTTGACAAGCAAGGCGAGTGAAGTTGTCGTACTAACTTCAAACCCTCCGACCTCTCTCCCGGACAGAACTGATCATGAAACACCTAACTCAGCGCGACGTTGCTCAACTTCGGTGATCCCACGAGAACCGGTGTTTCCAACGTGCCGAACCATTTGGTTGTCTCTCTTCTGAGCCTCCCGTCTCAGCCTCCCGTCTCAGCCTCCTGTCTCAGCCTCCCGTCTCAGCCTCCCGTCTCAGCCTCCCGTCTCAGCCTCCCGTCTCAGCCTCCCGTCTCAGCCTCCCGTCTTAGCCTCCCGTCTTAGCCTCCCGTCTTAGCCTGCTAAATAAAAGGTTATTGTGATTGTGATCTCACCGTGATCTCCATCTCCTCAGTCTCGATGACCCAGAAGCCGCCCGTCTTGTAGGAAGCCCACGCCTGCTCCCACTGGTAGGCCAGCTCCCAGACAACCTCGAGCGCGTCCAGATCCCGCTCGAGCCGCAGCAGGTCTTGGTTCACCGGCAGCGTCACGTTGAACAGCTTCAGTTCCTCCGCCAGTTGCGCCTCCTGCCGAACAAACGGGGGAAACAACAATCGCGGTATTTGTCGATTTATTAAAATGGGTAGAGAGGTTACAGTGGTTTGGCCACGTAAGAAGAATGGACAAGACAAGAATGCCAATGAGAGAGTTCATGCGAATTCAATGTCATCCAATTCCCGTTCTAATTCCCGTTTCTAATTCTCGGCTTTCGTTTCCCAAAGAGAGAATATGAAACTAAGGCCAAAAGTCACTCACTCTTGCAGAATAAAAAACCGTAGAAGCTTGTGAAGCCTGGGCCTGTCTGTGTAACTCTCCCTGCCGTTTGTACCTGTCTGTGTAACTCTCCCTGTTGTTTGTACCTGTCTGTGGAACTCTCCCTGCCGTTTGTACCTGTCTGTGTAACTCTCCCTGTTGTTTGTACCTGTCTGTGTAACTCTCCCTGTTGTTTGTACCTGTCTGTGTAACTCTCCCTGTTGTTTGTACCTGTCTGTGTAACTCTCCCTGTTGTTTGTACCTGTCTGTGTAACTCTCCCTGTTGTTTGTACCTGTCTGTGGAACTCTCCCTGCCGTTTGTACCTGTTTGTGGAACTCCACCAGCTGTCCGCGCAGGTCCACCAGGTAGTTGAGGGCGTCGATGGGCGCCCAGGCCGATGTGAACGGCCCCTCCAGCTGGTACTTGTTCCACGCTTCGGCGGCGTTCCCTTCCAGCACGCGCGCCGCGCCAATCAGACCCGTTCGGAACTTCTCCTGGAACACGCGAGCGTTCGCAGGTCAGACGACGAACGATGAACGTTCATCGTTCGAGACGGGAGACGGGTCGTTTGACCGGTGATGGTCGATGGGGACTAAAGACTGGTTTACACGGTTCAATTTATCGTTCAAGTCATCGAGCTCAATCTTGAGCTCAACTGACATGAGTGAAAAAGTTAAAGCACAGTTTACACGGCTCAATTTTCAGTCAATATTTACGCCCACAAGACTACAAATGTTCAGCTTGAACCACTGCTTAGAAGGCAGTGAATTATAAAAGTCAACATGGCGCATGGAAATGACAATAATTTGGAAAACTGTGCATTTATATTTATTTCGATGGGGTCAGGAAAAGTTTGAGATTTTGGAACATGAGCATTCAATAACCTAGCTAAATATTTTTTCTGAAGTACGCTCACCTTGTTCTTCATGATGGCCTTCTCCGCCTCGTCCAGCACGAGCAGATACTCCAACCAGTTTTCGTTCATCCCGGCCAGCTTCTCGAGCAACTCGGGCTCCAGCGTCTTCATGTTGTCGATGAGAACGCGCAGCATGTCCTTGGCGAGGGGGAGGTCCGCCTCGCGGCCGGCCACCTCCGCCCTCAGCTCGTCAAACAGATTCATCGACCCCGCAAGCTGGGCAAGGTCCTCGGGATCCACTTGCAGCCTGTGTGGCGGAGAGCAAACAGTCGGCCAACACGTTTCACTCAGTCGCAACTAGCACACTTGCAGCGTGCGGGGTGAAAAGCAACCGGTAGGCAAACGCGTTTCACTCGATCCAATAATCAGTCAACGATAATCAATCGATCAGTGATTGCAGGCTGCGGGGCATATTGCAAAGAGTTGGTCAAAGCTTTGTTCCTTCTCAACAAGCCTTGGAGAGTTGGAACGAGGGAACATGGTAGAGATGAAACATCTGCGCATGTCTCGGCAAGAACCTCGTCATCCTCTTGCAGCCTGCTGCCCAAATGCAAAGGCTTGGTCACCGTTTTGTTCCATCGCCACTAGCCTTCTAATTGATTGATTGATTATTGACGTATAACGACGCACTGTTTTGACAACTGGCCCTGTGGCACTGGTCTAATGGCGTCGGTGAATGAAAGGGTGATGATGCACCTAATCTAGCCTAGAAGGGTGGAGGGGAAACCCGGTGCCGGCACGTAGCCTACTCCTGTCGAAAAGCACCGAGGGGACCACCGGCTTTACGTCCCTTCCGAAGGACGGTACAACTCGAACGACATGATTCCTCCGCTAATCCGTGCTGTCGAGAGGTTGACAAGCAAGGCGAGTGAAGTTTTCGTACTAACTTCAAACCCTCCGACCTCTCTCCCGAACAGAACCAACTGTGCGCATGATGGTCACCCATCCAACAGCGCGATGTTGCTTAACATCGGTGAATCGACCAGTCTCGTGCTGCCGCGCAAATCGGGCGTACCTCTCCGTGTTGAGCGTCGTGTACTGGTACTGCTCGACGATGCGCTGCCGAGTCAGCTTCTGCAGCAGCGCCAGCAGCCGCTGCTGCCAGTCGGAGCAGTGTCGCATCACCGACGTCTTCAGCTTGTCGCAGTTCACCACCAGGAAGCGGATCTCGACGTTCGAATCCAGCTGCTGGACGTCGATGGCCACGTCGGCGTAGCTGGAGTTGCGGGCAGAACGGGTCATCGGTCGGCAGCGTCGGTTCGTCAATCTCCGGACACGGTTTCATCTCGGCGAATGAACCCAATTGCAAATACTTTTCTTTTACTTTACTTTACATTACTTACTTTACTTTTACTTTGCACGTAGCACATTTCAAACGCGGTGGGGGTTACACTAAGCGGACAACAGACTGTCGAATCGATTTACTTTATCCATCCGAGAACTGACAAGTACCGTCCATAAGATAGACCTATTCCACGCAGAGAAAAGTGGCATCGGATACCCACTGGACGTACGACCAGTTTGGAAAAATTTTAACTAACTCTGCTAAATAACAAAGGAAGACAGGGAAATCACAACCCGAATTGCTCTGCCTGGCTTTAGCGAGTGGGTATCATGACGTCACTTTGATTGAATGGAATAGGTGTATTACAAAAACAGTAATAGGTATCTTCTATCTAGGGAACTGTGAAGTCATACACACGCCAAGACAAGCCAGTTGCAATAAGATTTCCGTATCTTTCTTGGTTTAACTACAGAGCCAATATATATATTTTTTGACTTTTTGACCAAGGATAGGAAAATCAAAACCCGAGTGCTTTTCTTAGAATATATTCAATGTCATTTGTCCTTAAATGGGGCCTATCGGGAATAAAAATATGAAAAAAAGGTCTAACGCAAATTTCAATCAAAATGACGTCTGATACCCACTCGCTAAAGCCAGGTAGAGCAATCCAGTGGGTGTCTGACGTCAGTTTTCTCTGAGTGGAATAGGTCTATTTGTAGCAAGAACGTGGCCACAAAGCGACAAAGCGACAAAGCCGGCGACAACGTACTGTGCGATGTCATCCTCAAACGTCTCAACGCCGGGCGCGGCCTTCTCGTAGCGCGAGATCACCATGTCCTTGTTCGTCTCCCAGATCTCCCGGAACGGGTCCCAGACCCGCACATACGTAGTCATCTCCTCCATCACGACGTCCATCTCTGCCGATTAACGCACAAATCACTTCCAGTTGTTTACAGTGGAGCGTTGCGCTGTGGCTTTACTAGCGCCGGGTTGTTTACAGTGGAGCGTTGCGCTGTGGCTTTACTAGCGCCGGGTTGTTTACAGTGGAGCGTTGCGCTGTGGCTTTACTAGCACCGGGTTGCTTACAGTGGAGCGTTGCGCTGTGGCTTTACTAGCGCCGGGTTGTTTACAGCGGAGCGTCGCGCTGTGGCTTTACTAGCGCAGGGTTGTTTACAGCGGAGCGTCGCGCTGTGGCTTTACTAGCGCCGGGTTGTTTACAGTGGAGCGTTGCTCTTTGGCTTTACTATCGCCGGGTTGTTTACAGTGGAGCGTTGCGCTGTGGCTTTACTAGCGCCGGGTTGTTTACAGTGGAGCGTTGCGCTGTGGCTTTACTAGCGCCGGGTTGCTTACAGCGGAGCGTCGCGCTGTGGCTTTACTAGCGCCGGGTTGCTTACAGCGGAGCGTTGCGCTGTGGCTTTACTAGCGCCGGGTTGTTTACAGCGGAGCGTTGCGCTGTGGCTTTACTAGCGCCGGGTTGTTTGCAGTGGAGCGTTGCGCTGTGGCTTTACTAGCGCCGGGTTGCTTACAGCGGAGCGTCGCGCTGTGGCTTTACTAGCGCCGGGTTGCTTACAGCGGAGCGTCGCGCTGTGGCTTTACTAGCGCTGGGTTGCTTACAGAGGTCTAGTGTTTGAAGGTAATATTTTAAAATAGCGCCATGTGCATTTAGTTTCACGGGTTTGGCGGCCATTCTTTAAGCACGACCCCATCGCGGATGGACTATGCAACCATACCGTTGTCACACAGCTGCTGCAGCTCGTTGCACAAGAAGTCGAGCTCGATGACCTTGTGGAACGGCGGGCGGTCGCTGAACGTCAGCTTGAAGCGTTCGAAGACGCGCGGGAAGACCTTGGCGCTCTCCACGATCGACGGCATCGTGTTGGTCACAAACTTGTCGACGTCGATCATGCTCGGCTTGCAGTTGATCTGCGCAGGGAAACCATCGTTGATTAACGTCAAGCGCAAAGCAGAACGGCACCTGAAGAAATTAAGTGTTTTCTTTCTATTGGGCTGTTTTTCACCACGTTTCAACCTCCTTAGCTGATTATATCCACAGCCATCTAAAGTGTTATGTATATTTTTGAATTAGACGGTTACTGTAGTGGCCGTCGAATCAAGCTAGCACTGGGATAGAAACAACAAGTGAAATTACGATTGTTACAGACGATTTTTGGAAGAGACGGAGTGTCAATAGAAGTGAATTTTAGGTATTTTACGGTATTTTAGAGTAAATAAAGACCGTCTTCAACAATAGAAAGACAAAAGGGCAAATATCATTCTATCTACCGCAATTCACGATCAGGGAGCCAGCTTAGCAACCAACATCTCACAAGGAAACTGCAGGAAACTCTGCAGGAAATAGCGTTTTTGAGCTCAGAATGGTGAGCGTGGGGTGAAGTTAAAGCAGCTAACAGCCATCTGGGTACAAGTTAACACAACGTTACTAACGTCATCTCACATAACATCGAGGGGGCTTTGTTTGCCACTGATGCTCAATCTCAAGCGTCAACTCACAGCTGACAGATTAAAGAGTTTCTTTTCCCGATGATAACTGCACGCGTTTACTATAACTTCAATATATAAATAACTTAGGGCCAGATCTTAGGTGGTCTTTTAATAAGTTAACACTCTGCTGCTTCAAGGGTGAACAGACCATAAATTTACTAAAGGACCACTGAAAAAACCGGAGCTTGGAGTCAGAACTGACCTCGTTGCGGTTGAGGTGAATCTTGATCTTGATGAACGGCACGGGCCCGGCAACGCTGGGTCCACGCAGATAGTCCAGCATCTGCTGCATCGAGCGCTTGGCGCAGATCCGCAGCGACTCCTCCAAGACGTCGTCCAGACGGATCAGGAAGCGCCGCCATTGCGGCATCATCTGCAAGCCGCCGGCCGGTTGGTACTAGGCACGCCTTCGGTTGGAGTCAAAGCGTGACAGGTTTAACCGTACATACTATATCCGGTTAAAAAGCTTCAACTTCGACTCTGAACGAACATAGTAGGCGGTGAATCTAGTAATGCTATGCTGCAATCACACGCCGGTCCTGCCTGGGTCTTTCACCGGTCCCAGGTTAAGCATTACCAGTTACGCTAGACGGACAACCGACTTTCGGGTGGATATTAAGTTTATTTCAGTTGTTAGGCTCCATGGAGATAGAAACAGGACTATGAATGAACATAGAAGGCGGTGAATCTAGTGACGCTATGCTGCAATCACACACCAACAACTCAACTAACCCCGATTACAACGTGGCTCCATGGAGATAGAAACAGGACTATGAATGAACATAGAAGGCGGTGAATCTAGTGACGCTATGCTGCAATCACACACCAACAACTCGACTAACTCCGATTATAACGTGGCTCCTTGGAGATAGAAACAGGACTATGAATGAACATAGAAGGGGGTGAATCTAGTGACGCTATGCTGCAATCATACATCAACAACTCGACTAACCCCGATTATAACGTGGCTCCATGGAGATAGAAACAGGACTGTGAATGAACATAGAAGACGGTGAATCTAGTGACGCTATGCTGCAATCACACGCCAACAACTCGACTAACCCCGATTATAACGTGGCTCCATGGAGATAGAAACAGGACTATGAATGAACATAGAAGGTGGTGAATCTAGTGACGCTATGCTGCAATCACACAACAACAACTCGACTAACCCCGATTATAACGTGGCTCCATGGAGATAGAAACAGGACTGTGAATGAACATAGAAGATGGTGAATCTAGTCACGCTATGCTGCAATCATACATCAACAACTCGACTAACCCCGATTATAACGTGGCTCCATGGAGATAGAAACAGGACTGTGAATGAACATAGAAGATGGTGAATCTAGTGACGCTATGCTGCAATCACACGCCAACAACTCGACTAACCCCGATTATAACGTGGCTCCATGGAGATAGAAACAGGACTATGAATGAACATAGAAGGTGGTGAATCTAGTGACGCTATGCTGCAATCACACACCAACAACTCGACTAACCCCGATTATAGCGTGGCTCCATGGAGATAGAAACAGGACTATGAATGAACATAGAAGGCGGTGAATCTAGTGACGCTATGCTGCAATCACACACCAACAACTCGACTAACCCCGATTATAACGTGGCTCCTTGGAGATAGAAACAGGACTATGAATGAACATAGAAGGGGGTGAATCTAGTGACGCTATGCTGCAATCATACATCAACAACTCGACTAACCCCGATTATAACGTGGCTCCATGGAGATAGAAACAGGACTATGAATGAACATAGAAGGCGGTGAATCTAGTCACGCTATGCTGCAATCATACATCAACAACTCGACTAACCCCGATTATAACGTGGCTCCATGGAGATAGAAACAGGACTGTGAATGAACATAGAAGATGGTGAATCTAGTGACGCTATGCTGCAATCACACGCCAACAACTCGACTAACCCCGATTATAACGTGGCTCCATGGAGATAGAAACAGGACTATGAATGAACATAGAAGGTGGTGAATCTAGTGACGCTATGCTGCAATCACACACCAACAACTCGACTAACCCCGATTATAGCGTGGCTCCATGGAGATAGAAACAGGACTATGAATGAACATAGAAGGCGGTGAATCTAGTGACGCTATGCTGCAATCACACACCAACAACTCGACTAACCCCGATTATAACGTGGCTCCTTGGAGATAGAAACAGGACTATGAATGAACATAGAAGGGGGTGAATCTAGTGACGCTATGCTGCAATCATACATCAACAACTCGACTAACCCCGATTATAACGTGGCTCCATGGAGATAGAAACAGGACTATGAATGAACATAGAAGGCGGTGAATCTAGTGACGCTATGCTGCAATCATACATCAACAACTCGACTAACCCCGATTATAACGTGG
Source organism: Nemurella pictetii (assembly GCA_921293315.2). Taxonomy (NCBI): domain Eukaryota; kingdom Metazoa; phylum Arthropoda; class Insecta; order Plecoptera; family Nemouridae; genus Nemurella; species Nemurella pictetii. The sequence goes on from OV121126.1 coordinate 10,443,687, forward strand.
CTCCATGGAGATAGAAACAGGACTGTGAATGAACATAGAAGATGGTGAATCTAGTGACGCTATGCTGCAATCACACGCCAACAACTCGACTAACCCCGATTATAACGTGGCTCCATGGAGATAGAAACAGGACTATGAATGAACATAGAAGGTGGTGAATCTAGTGACGCTATGCTGCAATCACACACCAACAACTCGACTAACCCCGATTATAGCGTGGCTCCATGGAGATAGAAACAGGACTATGAATGAACATAGAAGGTGGTGAATCTAGTGACGCTATGCTGCAATCACACACCAACAACTCGACTAACCCCGATTATAACGTGGCTCCATGGAGATAGAAACAGGACTATGAATGAACATAGAAGGTGGTGAATCTAGTGACGCTATGCTGCAATCACACGCCAACAACTCGACTAGCCCCGATTATAACGTGGCTCCATGGAGATAGAAACAGGACTATGAATGAACATAGAAGGTGGTGAATCTAGTGACGCTATGCTGCAATCACACGCCAACAACTCGACTAACCCCGATTATAACGTGGCTCCATGGAGATAGAAACAGGACTATGAATGAACATAGAAGGCGGTGAATCTAGTGACGCTATGCTGCAATCACACGCCAACAACTCGACTAACCCCAATTATAACTTGGCTCCTTGGAGATAGAAAAAGGACGATGAATGAACAAAGAAGGCTGGTTTAAAGGTGGGTATACGCCGCAGACCCGCTAGTCCCCCCAAAGCCCCCCCCCCCCCCCCCCCCCCCGACTGCAACCACCGCAAGAAATACCCACAAACCAACGTTGGAAGAACAAACACGACGACAACTACGAAAACAACGCACCTGCGCCAGGCTCGTGCCGAAGCCCTCGCGCACAGCACACAAGCAGCGCTGCAGGTTCTGATAGTGGTCCAGCAACTCCACTAACGACTCGCTCCTGGAACAGTCGTTGCGTCATTCACGACACGAGATTGGCGACGTTTCACATCCATCACTAGCCGGCTTGTCGACTCGCAAGACGCAATCTCAATCTATCGCTAAGCTGGCCGTTTTCTTGCGTATTGAAACCCTCTGCCGTTCGGGAATTCGGGAACACTGGCGTGCCGTCCAAACAATGACTGGCTACGCGAGCGAGACACCTGCAGTGCGATTTTGTTAAATTTTTTGATGCAAGATGAGATGAGAGCATTCATTCGTTCGATTAAAAACATTGACAAAAGTGCTCATTTCATCTCATTTCAACAGAATCGCATTCCAGGACTCACTCTGTTTCTCAAGTAACGCTAGGCGAAACAAGACGAAAATCTCCGCCGAGTATTTCCAATCACAGAGGGTGAAGGTTAGTTTATTGTTTGGCGTTGTGAGCTCTGCCTACGGGCTTTGCTGGCGCCGGGTTGTTAACAGCGGAGCGTTGCACTGTGGAAACTTCCAATATCCCATCATTCTAATAAAGGAAACTCTGCCGTAATAGCGATTCAGAGCTCAGAATTGTCAGCGTGGGGTGAAGTTAAAGTAGCTCACAGCCATCTAGGTACAAGTTAACACAACGTTACTTACGTCATCTCACGTAATATCGAGGGGGCTTTGTTTGCCACCGATGCTCAATCTCAAGCATCAAGCGTCTTTTGCGTAATTTAATTTCATCTGACCGGCGCAAATAGCCTAGATGCTGATGCGCCGTAAAACACAACAACAACAACAACAACAGACATATAAAAGAGCATCTTTTCCAGATGATAACTGCACTTGCTTACTCAAACTTCTGCCAAGAGTTTACTTCATCGGGATTTAGAACAGTAAAATATTTGGCAATGTGTTTTGCCCGGCGGGGAAGGGGGTGCCTTTTCGCTCCCGATAACTCACATGTGCAGCCGCATGAGGATATCGAGCTGGTGGAGTTCGTACGGCTCGCCGATCGCAATCTCGATCAGCTTCATGTCGCAGATCTTCTCGCACGCCTCGATGTAGACCTTGCACGCCTCTTTGTACTCGATGACAAAGTCTTGCAGCTGCAAGGAATCCGTGCGCGTTAAACGAGCAGCCGTGCAAAACGCTCCAGCATCCTCCTTCAGGGTGTTTTCGGACAGCATGAACCCTGCTTGATCTATGCCGATTGACGACAAAGCTTCCCGAATTTACAAATAGCCAGGTTTAGCTAATTTAGTTTGTGATTTCCCTACCTCTCCTGCTTAATTAGAAGAGATAAATATATTTATTTACAAACTGGAAGTACATCCCATATAGGTAGGTATCTAACTTAATTTTTATAGTGGAAGGTATCTATTGCCCTCCTGTTTCCAAGTGTCAAAGTCCAGACCATTTTAACAGGAAGACCCACAAAAGGCCGAAAAGAAAAACTAATTCCAACAAAGGCCCGAGATAAATATATATATATTTACAAACTGGTTGTACGTCCAGTAGGTATCCAACGTAATTTTTCTAGTGAAATGCATCTAATGCACTCCCTTTAACAAGGTGTCAAAGTCCAGCTCGTGTCAATCAAAGACCGGCAAAGACCGAGTGCTTCCAACGGAGTGAACGGGACGATTTCTCTGCACTCACATCCTTGGTGGAGATGGCGCAGTCGAGGATGTAGTCGTCGGCGGATTCCGTGTCCCAGCGCAGCTTGTTCATGCCCGGCTCGATCTTCTTGTCGACCACCTCGACCAGCTTGGCGAAGAACAGCCGCTCCTCGTCGGAAAGCTCTGGAAACCCAACGGCACGACTTGACGCTACCACCTCTAACCAGCGCCAGGGATACAATGGGGGGAACAATTCAACTTTCCTTGGTCGGAAGTCTTATGCCCCACATACTAACGTAGTTCATTCTTTTGATATGTCTAGTCAAAAAATTAGTTTGATTCGTGCTTCATGCCCCCATTGCCAAAAAATTTGGTGGAATATTCACTAGCCAAGAATGGATTATTTTGCAAGTATGTGCCCTCTTCATGGCTTTTTGGTTTGGAGGGCAATACCATAAAAATATTCAAGTTCATAAACTTGTTGATAATGATTGCCAAATATATCTGGGGAAAGATGGTGACTTTGTCTCACCGAATGGAGTGTCTCGTGAGATGGGGATGTCTCACCGGATAAGAGTGATCTCAGGGGATGGAGTGTCTCACGGAATGGAGTGTCTCACCGGATGGAGTGTCTCACGGAATGGAATGTCTCACCGGATAAGAGTGATCTCAGGGGATGGAGTGTCTCATGAGATGGGGATGTCTCACCGGATAAGAGTGATCTCACGGAATGGAGTGTCTCACCGAATGGAGTGTCTCATGAGATGGGGATGTCTCACCGGATAAGAGTGATCTCAGGGGATGGAGTGTCTCACGGAATGGAGTGTCTCACCGGATGGAGTGTCTCACGGAATGGAGTGTCTCACGGAATGGAGTGTCTCACCGGATGGAGTGTCTCACGGAATGGAGTGTCTCACGGGATGGAGTGTCTCACGGAATGGAGTGTCTCACGGAATGGAGTGTCTCACCGGATGGAGTGTCTCACGGAATGGAGTGTCTCACCGGATGGAGTGTCTCACGTAATGGAGTGTCTCACCGGATGGAGTGTCTCACGGAATGGAGTGTCTCACAGAATGGAGTGTCTCACGGGATGGAGTGTCTCACGGAATGGAGTGTCTCACCGGATGGAGTGTCTCACGGGACGAGAGTGATCCCACCGGATACAAGTGTCTCGAGGTCTCACCGGAGATGAGCCGGTTGTAGTCCTGAACGACGGTCAGCGAACGCATGTAGAGCCGCCTGAGCCTGGTGTTCAGCGGCCAGAGCTGCTTGCCGATTGTAGGCAGGTCCACCTTCATCTTCTCCCAGAACTTGGTCTCGTCCAGCAGTTGGAACAGCCCTCTGCAATCCCGTCCACAGACAATCCCTCGTCAAACCAGTCTAACGCCATTGCCGTTGGGCTTCGGTATCAACCAAGAGACCGACTCCACTCGGAGAAAAGTGACGTCAGATGCCCACTGGATGTAATACCAGTTTGGAACGAAATAAATCCTCTAAATCTTCTTTAATCAAACCACTCCACTTCTCTCTCGGTCTTCCCACCTTTCTTCTACCGACTACAGTTTTTTCAAATTCTATCTCGGGCACTCTTATCTCATCCATCCTTTTCACATGTCCAAACCAACTAAGCCTTTCTCTGCCTCTAGCCTTGCCCATTATTAAATAAATAAATGAATTTTCCAAAAAACGAACGGTCCTCTTAGACCGCCCCTTGGTGCATATAAAGCAGCGTCCAGCAGCTGCTCTCCACAATCCTGAAGATGTCCACGCCATCGTAGACGAAACGTCCACACTCGACAAGGTCCTTTTTAGGACCCCCAAAACGTTATAACAGAGTAAAACTAAACACTCGCAATTCTACGAACCACGGCTCTGAACTACTCTGCCTTTCCAAATAAACGAATAACAAAATGCCGGCTGACCTGTCAACGTTGACCTCTATGTAACCGCGACGCGCGTGCGAATGCATCATCAGCGGCCGGTTCAGCTTCTCGTTCTTCGTGGCCATGTCGATGGCGGTGCGCCACTCGGCGAGCATCGAGATGCGCGTTTGATCGACCAGCTTCGCCAGGTTCGTGTAGTGCTCCATCACGCGGCTGCGGTACTCGCGGTTCGACATCCACTGCGCTTCTGTCATGCGCTGCGGGGAAAGGATTGATGTCGTTGAACAAAGGTTTGTGACGCGCCCCCAAAAGCATGGAGGTCGTTGAACAAACGTTTGTAACCATTAACGTTCCACTAATTTCCGAAAGTAAAACCGCGTTTGCCAAAATTACGTCACGAAGGGTGTTTCACCTTCGTGGGACTCGAGTTCAACCTCTGACCCTGAGTTGATGTGCAGGCGGGAGTTCTGAGTCAATTAGTGGCCCTGCTATAGCTATTCTCTCTGCTATAGTAGCCAGCCAAGTTGTATCTAGCAACTAGCAATGCAGCAAGTTGTATCGAGCAACTAGCAATGCAGCAAGTTGTATCGAGCAACTAGCAAGCCAGCAAGTAGTGGCTTAGACAATTTGTGCACGTGCATTGCCAAGTAAAATCCTGCACCGTGGCCTTGAGCCACCTTGACCTGCACGGTGACCTTGACCCACCTTGACCTGCATGGTGACCCAGCGCAGCTTGGCCTCGGCGTGCAGCACCCGACCAGCGTAACGCGGCGTGAAGTTGTGCCGATACTCGGGGTAAGCCTGGAGTTTACATTTCACCGAACCCATGAAACAAAATCCACAAGGCGGTGTTTGAAAATCACAACATGAAACACTAGAACAGTGGCTAAACGTTTTATTTAACACTCGCATAGCTTCTAGCATTTTACTAGCTACTTTATTATTACACTTATCAACTAATGCAGCTAGAAATTAAGGTAAATCGGTGCCTGATAATTACTTTCGCATCGTGTCGGTGTTAATGTTGACTACTAGCGCTGAGCGGACAGGGCTGTTATGAAGTTAAATGAGCTTATTTATAATATATCCCCACCTCCACTCAATATAATCCTGTTCTAAGTAAGCATTATATTTACACTCAACTGCAAAACGCTTACCTACATTGAGTGTGTGCGCACCCCTAGGGTCACGATAGTCACGTAGATAGTCACGTAGATAGTCACGATTATATGGTGATGAGTCGAGTTCAAGGAATTCCCATCCCAAATATGTAACTAACTCATCGCGACATAACGCAAAATTCACGAAAAACAAGACATAACACCGAAATCAACACTTTCCCGCGAAATCATTGCAAGCAAGCCTTTTTTCGCAAAAATTATTTTTAAATGCAGATATTCCGGGTTATTTATCAATTCAGAGAATTTGCTGATGGTTTTTCCAAGAGTTAAGTCGGCAAGCGGCATGGCGCGTGCACGTGCAGTTTTAGACTCTACACTCGGCGAGATATAACCTGCCGCCCACAGTCGCACTATTTTCCCTTCTCCAGCACGGCAGGAAACACAGCAGGTCAACTTATACCCCACAGGCTATAGACGGGCTGGACACGAACATTGCCGAGCAGGAGCGAAGCACTCGCGAATGTTTATCCCGGGTGATTTGACGGAACGCGTTGTCGGCATGATGACCACGAGTTGTACAGGGTCACACAGACACATATCAACCCTTCTTCTTGGATTTGAAATGGTTTAACCTGCAGTTTGTGCCCAGACAAGGGCTGCTGAGTTCAAGAGCTACAATCTAGCTGTCAATGACAACAAGATACTTATGTGGTCTTTGCAAGAAGTAGGAAATCCGCCAAAAAACGCGAAATTCTGTATTTTTTTCATAACACCGCCATAACACCAAAATCCATCAATCTTACCGTGAAATTTACGAAATTATTTATAACACCATAAAATCGTGACTACTAATCACTGATCCTTAATCCTTATGAGTGACCAATTTTGAATCGGGCTTTAGCAAATTCATCCGCAGATATTACAGACGAGGTACCTGCAGGTCGCGCAGCGTGTCCTGAATCTCGGCGATGATCCACATGTAGACGTCGACGGTCTTCTTCTCGAAGATCGGCTTGAGCGTCGTGTACTTGGCGTAGTAGTACATCGCCTGCAGCGAATCGATGGCATCGCACGGGTCGCACGCCTGTCCGAACACCTCCTGCACCAGCTTCTCGATCATCCCCACGATGTTCTTGACGTCGTGACGGAACCTGCGGCACGACGGTCGTTGCGTTAGGCACGGTTGAAAAAACAGAGGCGGAACGGTCTTTGTGGTCGGCCCAGTTAATAAAACGTTCCCCGTGCTAACAACTGTAGACGTCCAACATGGAACAGACTCCGGCTAGCTGGCGTACCGTTTCATGTCGTGGTACCAGGATGCCACGTCGACGTTGAGTATCGCGTCGATCACCTGCTCGACGTGGGCCAGCGTCTCCTTGAAGTACACCTCGATGTTGTAGCAGATCAACTCAAACTCGGGACCGCGCGTTCCGCTGAACCGGGGACGAGGGATCTCCTCCATCTCGTCCATCCTGCAGCCGAGGAACCAGCAACGAGCAACGTTTCAATGATTTGTAGTAACGAAATATCTATTCCAAAATTTGTATCCGTTCCGGGATTTGAACCTGGATCTTTGCCTGTACGGGGTGGGGTTTACCAATTATGTATGCCCCACAGACAACAGACTTTCGAGTGGATTTAAATTTTATTTGAGTTGTTGGGCTCCATGGAGATAGAAACAGGACTATGAATGAACATAGAAGGTGGTGAATCTAGTGATGCTATGCTGCAATCACACACCAACAACTCGACTAACCCCGATTATAACGTGGCTCCATGGAGATAGAAACAGGACTATGAATGAACATAGAAGGTGGTGAATCTAGTGACGCTATGCTGCAATCACACACCAACAACTCGACTAACACAATTGATAACGCTTCAACCCGGCAAGGTGAAATACTCCCAGTACAGACACAAATATGTAATGGATATTTCGTTTCTAACAATAAATATCCACCGTTCATGCAACGAGTATTTGCGTTTAGCTGCATAACACACAAAATAATTTATTACTTGCTTCCTGCGGCCAGAAGCAATTGACGTATTCCACTCGGAGAAAAAAAGACGTCAGATAACCAACTGGACGTACTACCAGTGAGGAAAAAAATTTAATCACTCTGCTAAATAACAAAGGAAGACAGGGAAATCACAACCCGAATTGCTCTGCCTGGCTTTAGCGAGTCGGTATCATGACGACATTTTGATTGAATGGAATCGGTGTATTGCATTACGGAAGTTAATGCTCGAGCCGTTTGTATTTCTAGGAACAAATGCTGGTTTTTCACCGATCATTGGATTGCCTACGTATGAAATTATATGGCTTTAGAATCAGCCCCTTCTTTGTTCATTCATATCTCATAGCGTCACTAGATGCACCGCCTTGTAGTGCCGTTTGCGTCAAATCAAAACTAAGTCAAGTCCGTGTTGCCTACTCGTGAATGAGAGAGCCGATTCGTGACCGCCCCGACTCGCTGCAACGATCCGATTGACGTAGTTTACCGATCCAAGTTTACCGTGCAAACAGGGCCATCGCTGTGCAGACTTCGATCATGTCCTCGCATCGCTGGATGAACGAGTCGATGTGCGTGAACACCACCAGCGTGTCCACCTCCCAGCTGCCGCCCGGCATCTCCTCGAACGCCGCCACGCTCTGAAACCGTTCGGAAGCCATCGTCATGTTGTCCTCATGGTGCCTTCACTTGTTGCCGAGCTCTAACGGGAGGGTGACAGCACCACCCACTGGGAAAGGCTTTGTGCGTTTTGATTTCCCAGTCTTCTTTGGGAAAAAAAAGGTAAGAAAATAAACTATTGACTTTGCAGTGAAACCAATTGATTATTACTATAAGTAACAAAATATCAATTCGTTTATCGTATTTCATATTTCGTATTCCGTTACTAATAACCAATATCTACCGTTTATGAAACGAGTATTTGCATTTAGGTTTAAATTCACACTAAAATACCCAACTAGCTTTTCTTAGTGGGTATATGACGGCATTTTGCCTTGAATGGAATAGGCCTAGTGAATGACTGATGGAAGTCCTGCCTTCTAAAAGGCATACTTAGCATTACGTAGCGTACTTACGCCCAGGTTTTCAGGGGCCAGTTAACTCCTAAACGGCCTGTTAACGTGTTATTACGACGACCACTGCCAATTAGACGCCTAGACATAATGCTAACAGACCGTCAAACAAACAAAAATCTGCCGAAAAACCGGGCGCAAGTGACCACATGTCGTAGAATTGTTCAGAAAGACGGTAACTAATTTAGACTATGGCCGTCCGCGTGAACCGGAGAGTGGCGTACCGAGAGGTACGCGATCTTGTAGGCGTGGCAGCAGTCGATGCACTTGCGCAGCGCCGCCTCCCCCTGGCGCGACCGTCCGCTGAACATGGCCGGCAGGTCCACGAAGCGGCGGCACTGAAGGATCACCTGGCTGCCGAGGTCGTGGCACAGCGCCGCCATGCGGCTCCTGCAAGACGCCCAAACGCAAGGTGAGCCTCGCTCAGAATCCCATCAAACGGCAGTGAAACGTTGGTCAAACGCAGGGGAAGTGTTGGGCAAATGTAGGGGAATTGTTGGGCAAATGTAGGGGAAATCTTGGGAAAACGTAGGGGGAATGTTGAGAAAACGTAGGGGGAATGTTGAGAAAACGTAGGGGAAATTTTGGGCAAACGACAGGCAAATGGCAGCCTAACTTAGAGTTAAGTCGAGTCAAATTTTGAACACATGTCTGTCAAACATCCGTAAAAATCCGGTCAAACGGCAGGCAAACCTCGGTCAAAAAGCGGTCAAACGTTGATCAAATGGCGGTGAAATGGGACGTGAAACCAAAGGCAAACCTTGGTCAATATCCAGTCAAACAGCAGGCAAACAGGACAGGAAAATTCGGTTGAACTCAAACGTCAGGCAAACCTCAGTCAAAATACGGTCAAACGTTGGGCAAACGGCGGTCAAATGTAGTACCTAAGTCAGGGAAACGCCAGTCGGACAAAAGCCAGTCAAAAGTTGGTTAAACGTCAGTGAAACTTCGTCCAAACGTCGGTCAAACTTCGTGCAAACATCGTTCGCTTCGCCAGCTTCGCCAGCTTCGCCAGCTTCGCCAGCTTCGCTTGTAACGCTCATCAGTATAAATAATAAATAACACCGCGTGGTGCTCAAGCCAAGACTCGCCGCGCGAAGCCGCGAATCGAGCGCGTCCGTCCAACCCGAGCCGCCGGCACTCACTTCGAGTTCCTGTAGAAGTCCGAGTGCATCCAGATGACGCGCAGCGCCTGCAGGATCTTCGACACGTGCCCGGGGAACGTCTCCGGCGAACGCTCCATCGCCAGCTTGGCGCACGGCGCCGTCAGCAGCTGCAGGAACTCCGCGTTCGACGTCGCCAAGTCCAGCGCCGTCTGGAAACACGCAAGTCCGTAGTTAAGCAACATCGCACTGAGTTAGCTGTCGGAGTTAGCTGAACCCTATTCCCAAGGTCACAGCCCAAGCTCTGCTGAGTGAACTCCGTTCAAACAAACGCTCGGCTGGGAACGCTGTGGCAGCGTCGGTCTCACCTGCAGGTCGCCGGCCAGCGACTGGAACGTTCTGATGTACGCCGAGGAGACGGCGTTCAGGATCGACGCGACGTGCTGAAGCTGCGAGTTCTCCATCTGCGCCTGCAGCCCGGCCAGGTTGTCGCCTGCGGGAGAAAGTGTAAAGTGCGGTCAGATTCCTGGACCGCGCTCGTGTCCTATATGTGCCGTTTGCAATCGGTGTTCGACAATATCTATGAACATTTGACTATGACTAGCCTGCAGGACACATGCAAAGTGTGCTTGGATTACTAATTGAGTTCCTCTACACTGTCCTATTTGCCGTTGCAATCGATGTACGCAATATCTTTGACATTTATGACTTGGCTGGTGCTACTGACATTGGTAGACCCAGACTCACCAAGAAATTGACTTTCAAAAGAATTTTCTACGTCAATAAAATGACGGAAGATTGCGCCAGTTATGCTGTTGATAGTGCCATGAAGTACCTGGTTGTTCCTAGGTACCGTTACCTGTTTGTACATTGTAGGAAGTGCAAGTTGTAGGTAGAGTAGGTAGTAGGAAGAAGGTTGTAGGTTGTAGATTGTAGGCTGTCGCTACTCACATCGGTAGACCCAGAACTCGTACTCGTCGACGGGACCCCTTCGTTGCGATTGCGTCGCTTCGTCCTCATCGTTGAGCGCAACCCGGATCTGCGTGTTCCACTTGACGCACACAGCTGTCACGACACAAAGCCAACGAGGTACCACAGTTAGGTTAGAGTTAGGTAGAGTCATTCAAGTATTCAATGGTCACGGTTCAAATTCAATGGTAATAGTTATAGTTATAGTTATAGTTATAGTTATAGTTAAGATAGTCAACATTATAATCTAGCTTTTTGGCCAAAACAATCTTGTGACGGTGTGGGGACCAGGCGGCAGATAGGTACGACTAGCATGAGTCTTAAGAAAGGAAGGATTGTTTTCAATGATGCTGATTAAATAGTATTTGAGAAGTTCGAAGTGGAGAAATTTTTAGGAACGTAAAAATGGTTTAAATGAAATAAGTTGAAATGAACCTAATTGCAAATAGGTACTACTCGTTGCATGTATAGTAAGATAATTTGTTTTGAATATTAGAATCAGTTATATATCATCAGTTAAATACGCTTCACACTCTCACAATGAAATAACAATTAGCTAGCTGAGCTAGCTTGTAGGACTGGAATATGGTAATTAGATGATTGTGTTAGGTCAAACACTTAAAAGCAGATATTTTATTGGGTTTACCTACCTTTATTAATTTCAAGCTTGAATATTCAGGAATTAATTGATAATTTCCATTTTATTTCTTGAATCTATTGATTGAATCTATGATATTTGATCAAAGATCTTCTGTTTTCGAAATGTGCTTTGATTAATTGCATTTGGGACTGTTATAGTAGACCTCATCCACCTCCATCTGTGTTATAATATCGATAATAATCTGGAGTTGGTGAATGATGAATATTTTTATTTATTTTTTTTTATTTAAAGAACGCAGATACAAATCTGGCCCGTGACCACACAGAGTGTTGGTATGGGAATAATAATAGTATTTTAGTGAATAATATTGTAAAATTACAATAATATGTATAAGTGTTTCATTTTTTTTATATATTTTTTCTAATTTATTTGAAAAACTCATCAAGGGTATAGAAAGGGTTTTGTATGAGAAAAGATTTTAGATTTGTAGTAAAAGTGGAGAGTTCCTCGACACTGGTGATAGTTGAAGGGAGGGTATTATAAATTTTTGTACAAAGATGAATGGGGCTATTAGTAAATAAAGAATGCTTGTGATTGGTGGTGTGAATAAGGTTTTTGTTTCTAGTGGAATGATTATGAATATCTGAATTTTGTGTGAAAAGGTGTGGATGGGAACGGACTAAAGTGCTTGCTATTTTGATTAGTGTGCACGTAAGGGTTAGGATGTTTTGATTTATAAAATGAGTCTTACAAGATTTTCTTCTAGAAATACCTGAAATAATCCGGACTGCTTGTTTTTGGATTAAAAAAATTCTTTTTGCTTGCGGGGAAGTACCCCAGAAGAGAATACCATATGATAGATGGGAGTGGATGTATGAATGATAAACTAGTTTTAATGTGTGATGGTTTACAATTGGTTTAAGTCTGCGTAGAAGAAAGTTGCTGCTTTTTATTTTGTTTAATGTTAGTTTTATGTGAAGGGAAAAGTCAAGATTTGGTGTTAGATGGATTCCAAGGAATTTTGTAGTGGGTGTATCATGAATAATTTTATTGTTTACTCTTATCAGAGGCAGTGAAGAGGGAATATTAAATTTAGTATGGAAGTTAATGTATAGAGATTTTGAATGTTGAATGGCTAGTTTGTTGTTGAGGCAATATGAAGAAATGATAGATGATTGCTCGTTAGCTATTTGAGAAAGTGAATTTATAGTGTTTTATAGATAGAATTTATTTCAAGGCAATTGCAGTATGTTCAGAATGAACTAGCAGTATTTTGAGAGGGAGTATTTTGTGTAGGTATGCATATTTTTTCTGCAACACAATTAGATGCAACTGCTGACTATCATCGTGTTGGTGATGATGCTGATTACAGCCTGGAATCTAAGGATGGTTGGTTCCAAGGTTTATAGGTAGTATTAGTAATCAAAACATCCCTGGCTACAAATGTGCGCTTATCAAAGTATAGCAGCCTCCAGCCAACAGTGTTTACAAACATAAACAGTCCGACAGGCACAAGCCAAATACCCATAGGCCAGGCACCTCTGCATTCCAATCTCAATTCGAACGCAACCATCCTACAAAATGCGGACTGATACGAGATAACTATCACAAAATAATGATATGGTTATAGCTTGGGCAGAGCCAACACAAGAGACGAACGAAATATGATCTGCCAATAGTTAATTACCCTGTTGTACGCATTAAAAAGCAGTGTGAATATGACTATTTTATTACTGGTACCCATCTGATAACCTATGCTAACTGATTCCATATTGATGCAGGTACCATTTAATCTCATAGCCTATAATAACATTTCCTTTAATCGAGTAAAAGCATGGGATTCAAGCTTTCCTTAAGCTTGGATCGTCAATAGAATCGTTGATCAAACAGCTTCTTAGAAGCTCATAACAGTTACCATTGCCGAACAATTCACGTGCAAGCAAATCCCTTTGTTCATGGACGCTGAGAAACTGCTAGGGTTAAACACATTTCTAAGAAGCAATCAAGTTAACAGTTGATTGTATGATCACTTGTCAGATCTATAGAATCATAGATATTACTAGCGGTCAGGAACACAAACTGAAATGTGCATGGACAAATGACAATGAACTCAGGCCAAGTAGGCATTAGCATGTGCAATCACTCACAGTTCCGCGACCGATGGCGTTCAATCCAAGATTAAAAGACATTTTCTTATAATCACGGTTGATCTGATGGAAACTCTGGAGTAATGCCATTCCACCACCAATGTTTGATCGCGTAAACCTTGTCCTGAAAGCTTGGCGAACGAGGTCGGCCCAATGACGGCAATTGACGCGTAGGGTGGCATGTTGGGACATGTCCGACCCCATGCCCCCATGCTGTCTGCCTGCTACTGGCGTGCTGTGCTATGACGTACGTACATCATACCGAATCGCTACTAGCTGGCAGCTGCTGGTTCTGCGATCACTTGCGAATGCGATCAGAGGAATACGAGCTGTTAGGAATGCGATAAGTTGAGGGGTTCCCCTGCTGTTGCTGCTGCTGCTATAGAGCCTTGCATTGTCGTGAACCATTGAAAAATGAAATGTTTATGTACTACCCTGTCAGATAAAGTTCTCGAATGATAGATTGACTATAGATGTCAATCTAATCAAACTTTGTGGGTCATTTGAGAGCTACCTACGTGTTTTCTCAGAAGTTCGCTTTGAAAGCCATCGAGTTTGATAAATAGTTTACAGTTTTCAAATTTTACTTTATTTTTCATCTAAAGCAAGAAATTATGAATGCTCCGAAATCAGTAACAAGTCCTTTCCACCCGGTCTCGAATTAAATGGAATAGAATTCAACTGTCTAATGTTTTGTCGTTAAAATGTGTTGACAACTTGGCAACCCCCATTAGATGTGATACACAAATACAATCCCTTGCTCATCCCCCCGTTTGTACCTCGTCTGACAAATACAATATAATACAGATAAGCCGACAGTATAATGCAGATAGATCACCCTCCCCCCTTCTAACCAGGTATTAGGGGATGAAGCCAATAAACCGGTGCGGACTTGTGACACAATCAAAGTCCTAACCCCCAGATCACAGCTTTGGTTAGCTTCATCACCAGCCTGTCATTCACCCTCAATTCGCTGCTAGCTACTAGGTTAGCTTCATCACCAGCCTGTCATTCACCCTCAGCTCGCTGCTAGCTGCTAGGTTAGCTTCATCATCAGCCTGTCATTCACCCTCAGCTCGCTGCGGCTGCTGGCTGCTAGGTTAGCGTCATCACCAGCCTGTCATTCACCCTCAGCTCGCTGCTAGCTGCTAGGTTAGCTTCATCATCAGCCTGTCATTCACCCTCAGCTTGTTACTAGCTGCTAGGTTAGCTTCATCATCAGCCTATCATTCACCCTCAGCTCGCTGCTAGCTGCTAGGTTAGCTTCATCATCAGCCTGTCATTCACCCTCAGCTCGCTGCTAGCTGCTAGGTTAGCTTCATCACCAGCCTGTCATTCACCCTCGGCTCGCTGCTAGCTGCTAGGTTAGCTTCATCATCAGCCTGTCATTCACCCTCAGCTCGCTGCTAGCTGCTAGGTTAGCTTCATCATCAGCCTGTCATTCACCCTCAGCTCGCTGCTAGCTGCTAGGTTAGCTTCATCATCAGCCTGTCATTCACCCTCGGCTCGCTGCTAGCTGCTAGGTTAGCTTCATCATCAGCCTGTCATTCACCCTCAGCTCGCTGCTTGCTGCTAGGTTAGCTTCATCACCAGCCTGTCATTCACCCTCAGCTCGCTGCTAGCTGCTAGGTTAGCTTCATCACCAGCCTGTCATTCACCCTCAGCTCGCTGCTAGCTGCTAGGTTAGCTTCATCACCAGCCTGTCATTCACCCTCAGCTCGCTGCTAGCTGCTAGGTTAGCTTCATCATCAGCCTGTCATTCACCCTCAGCTCGCTGCTAGCTGCTAGGTTAGCTTCATCACCAGCCTGTCATTCACCCTCAGCTCGCTGCTAGCTGCTAGGTTAGCTTCATCATCAGCCTGTCATTCACCCTGTCATCAGATCGATCAGATCGATGGCACCAGACCTGAGCGTTAAGGCATTTAGACAAGCGTTAGAGGTCAGGACAGTTAGCTAAATTAAATTAAAACTAAAATTAAAATTAAAATTAAAGTTAAAATTAAAATTAATAACCAAAAAAGTTAAACTAAAAACTAGTCCAGCAAGACCAACATTCCTAGTATTCCTAGTATATACATCTCATCTTATATTATTTCATTTCACTAGTGTATATTAATACTCTACTTAGTACTCAAATAAGAAATTGTAAGGCAAATGTTCCTAATATTATGAACAAAGTTCATTATGATATACTACCATTTATTCCATCCAACATAGTTTCTAAGAACTAGTCTATATCATTATTATATTACCATTGTAAATTACCACTGTCACTATATAGATATATAGATATAGTTATAGTTATAATATATTATTATACCATCATTATCTAGATAATAATATCATTGTTACCATGGTAGGTACCTATAGTAGTATAGGTACCATAGTCTATCAAAATATTAATATCTTTACACGTACCTTACCACCGTACTATAAATGTACACTTGTAAGAGGAAAAATAAATTACAATTACAATTACAATTACCCTCAGCTCGCTGCTAGCTGCTAGGTTAGCTTCACCCTCAGCTTGTTACTAGCTGCTAGGTTAGCTTCATCATCAGCCTGTGAGCGGGCTCAACAATGGTACCTACCAAGAGTAATGAATGTTTGATAGCAAGTCAGGAATGAGTTGCTTACCTTCCAGCCTCCTTGCCAGCTCCTTGTCGTTGCTAGCTTCCTTGGCGCTCATCCCCATCCCCTCCAGCGGTATGTACAAGACGGTGAGTCCACTCATCTTGTGATGCAAGTCTGTGAGGTTGGCGAGGAACGTGTGTGTGTCGTTTAGGAGGTCGCACTTCACGCCTGCAGGTGTTTGTTGAGGAAGCAACAGCGCGGTTCGATCAGGCAACAATGCATGGACAGCAGGACCGAATGGTTTGGCAACGTTGGAAACACCGGTTCTCGTGAGATCCCCGAAGTTAAGTAACATCGCGCCGAGTTAGGTGTTTGATGGGTGACCATCATGCTCATGATCGGTTCTGATCGGGAGAGAGGTCGGAGGGTTTGAAGTTAGTACGACAACTTGACTCGCCTTGCTTGTCAACCTCTCGACAGCACGGATTAGCGGAGGAATCCTGTTGTTCGAGTTGTACCGTCCTTCGGAAGGGACGTAAAGCCGGTGGTCCCCTCGGTGCTTTTCGACAGGAGTAGGCTACGTGCCGGCACCGGGTTTCCCCTCCTTCCTTCTAGGCTATGTTAGGTTTATCATCAACCTTTCATTCACCGACGCCATTAGACCAGTGCCTCAGGGCCAGTTGTCAAAACAGTGCGTCGTTAAACACCAATAATCATCAACTGACAGCAGGGACAATCGATTGGGAAACGACACGAGTCTGAAGGAAGTAATAACCTATCGATTACTTCTATTTTCTTCATGACTGGAAGATATTTGACAGAACATTGTATAATTTCGATCCTTAGTGGGTATATTTAACGTAATTTGCTTTGAATGGAATATAGAGGTATAGAGACCTATTCCACTCAGAGCAAAATGACGTCAGATACCCTCTGGATGTACTACCAGTTTGGAAGAAAAAATATTAATGAGCTCTGCTAAATAACAAAGGAAGATAGGGAAATCACAACCAGAATCGCTCTACCTGGCTTTAGTGAGCGGGTATACCATGACGTTGTTTTGATAGAATTTTGATTGAATGGAATAGGTGTATTTGCAATAGGCATTTGGCACTTGCCACTCTCTGGACGCTTGGCACTAGACACTTGGCACTTGGCACTAGACACTTGAGACTTGGCACTTGGCACTTGGCACTTGGCACTTGGCACTTGGATCAAGGATACTTCCGGCGAGCCTGTTGCCCAAGAAGAGCTGCGGTGCGAAGACGTACTGCATGATCTTCAAGATGTTGCCTTCGATGTTGCCGCTGAGCGTGCCGAACTGGATGCTCTTGAAGAAGTGCTGCGCCACCACTGGTCTCTTCGGGTCGGCGTACTTCGCGTAGTAGGTCAGGTCGTGCACGGGCACCAGTGGCGGACCGAGGCTGGCTGCAACCACGGGGACCGATCGAAGGAATTACTTTGTGTGACTCGAACCTTGTGATTTCGAACGGTAGATTTTTATTATTAGAAACTAAATATCTATTCCATCATTGAGTCCGTTACCTTGCTATTCCATTCAATAAAAATTCTATCAAAATGACGTCATGATACCCACTCGCTAAAGCCAGGTAGAACAATTCGGGTTGTGATTTCCCTGTCTTCCTTTGTTATTTAGCAGGGATAGTAAATATTATTTTTATTCCAAACTGGTAGTACCTCCAGTGGGTATCAGTGGGTATCATTTGTCTATGAGTGGAATAGGTCAATCGGGGTTAGTCGAGTTTGGCGTGTTATAACAGCATAGCGTCGCAATTCAACCAGCGTACTCATCTGTTCTCTAAACTTCCTCAAACATTCGATCATCTCATTTACTCTTAGTATATCTTTATGAAAAAAAGATAAACTGTACAAAAAAGATTTAATAAATTAATTTCACAATAAACTCATTGCATTCCTCGACTCCCATTTCTAAAATTCCTAACTTTCGAAATTCTTTCCTCATCAGCTTAAAATCTTTGCCATGAAACAAGTGACATCAGGAAAAGATACTCTTTAATATGTCAGCTGTCAGTTGACGCTTGAGATTGAGCATCAGTGGCAAACAAAGCCCCCTCGATATTACGTGAGATGACGTAAGTAACGTTGTGTTAACTTGTACCTAGATGGCTGTGAGCTGCTTTTACTTCACCCCACGCTCACCATTCTGAGCTCGACAACGCTATTTCCTGCAGAGTTTTCTGTGGTGTCACACCATATTTGGTAATTGTTTTACGTCGGTAAAGACATGTTAGTGTAACCTTACCTCTAAGAGTTCCCTCGTCCAAGAAGATGCAGAGAAGCTGGTGTACTGAGCTTCTGAAGAAATCCCGGATCGTCTCGAAGACGTCGTTGTTCCAATCTTCCTCCCTCAGGTCGAACAGCCTCACCATTTTCTTTACCTTCAACACCTGCAACAGTCAAACGATTAACACAAACAATAGATCAATTCCACCCAGAGAAAAATGACGTCAGATACCCACTGGACGTACTACCAGTTTGGAAACAAATACTAATTAACTCTGCTAAATAACAAAGGAAGATGGGGAAATCACAACCCGAATTGCTCTGCCTGGCTTTAGCAAGTGGGTATCATGACATCATTTTGATTGAATTTTGATTGAATGGAAATGGTGTATTGCACGTGTATGCCACACGTGCTGCCTTTCAAGCAATTTGTGGTGAATAAAATCATATTGCATCTCTTGTAAACTGAAAAGGGTTGCTCACAATTAAATGTGTACCTAGGTTAGTATAGGTATCTACAATGTAATGTAGTTAGCATAGGGCTTCGCGAACACTCCAAGCGGAAGGTCCCGGGTTCGTATCCCGGTTCGGACGCACATTTTTCCTGCTTAGCTAACCCACCAACAATTTCCTTCTAGCTTCCACCAGTGACACCGATTTCTCACTCATATTGTTGTGTTGTTGTGATGTGTTTGTTGAAACTGAAAATTATCGGAAGAACTGATTTTTATAAAAAGTTGAGGTTGGAACAAAGGTATCCGGCCGATTTCATAAAAATCGGTTGAGGGGTTTGGCCTGGTTTAGCGCGAACAAACCGATATAAAAATAAAAATAAACATACGCATACAGGATTTTTTGTAAGCAGTATATTATGTGTTATTGAAGATTCGCTTCACTCATCTTCGCTATTTAAGCTCCTTAAAAATTATCGTCTCTCTTTATAAAAAATAATAAAATATAGTTAGTAGGCATGTATACTATACGTGATAATTTATATTTTTAACAAACAATGTAAAATGGTATAGAAAATCTCGCAAGCTATCTAGCAAATACCATAGTAGTAGGCAGAAATTTCTTCCATAGGAAAATAATTTTACTGTTTTTTTTTAGAAATGGAGGTTTGGGCATGAATTGAGAATTCAATATAACCCAAAAATCATGACTGCAAGAATTGCCACACAAATATTCTTTGATAGTTATTCAAAAATAATTTCATTCAAATATATCATTTAAATTCATGAAAACCTCCCGAAGACATTGGAATATATTGCTATCTTTAATCAAAGCATTAGTAAAAATAAGGTATTACTAACCAAGAGATTAAGTTCATCTTCCTCGTATTCAACCAAAGCAGGAACTTCCTCAACCTCACTTTCCTCAACTAGATGAAATGAGAAACAGAAATTAGCAACATCCCGGCAATCAAGGCAATGGCAATAGCAAAAAGGCAAGCAAAGCCAAAATTATTAATACCTTCCACGACGTCTTCTTTCTTTTTCTTCGATACATTTGAAGCAAGAGACCACAACGAAGATAGTTCTGATCCTCGTGACAATTCCATCACAAAGAGAAACTATGATAATATAAGAATATCATAAGTTACTTGTGAAAAAAGCCGGTACAGCGTTCAGTTCAATGAAACAGAATAGAATTTCAGCCATCTTGGAGATAACAATTTCCGTTGTCATTGGCAACGATACATTGAGATCGTGATTCTCTATACTTATTGCACCATGGCAACATAATACACAACGATCACTTCCTAGCAACGGTCATGTGAGACATCGATTTAATTCAAATGTCAGTTCCAAAGCCTAAAAATATCGATTTCACGCTACATGACACATGTATATATCATTGTGAAAACACATTATATTATCTGAATAATATAATTGACTGTTCATGTAAAATTGACATTTTTTTACATAATATAGTTCAGATTATATTTTTAGTTGATAGTTTTTTTCGGGACAGTTTTTTAGAGGCCTGTTAATTTCTTAACGGCCCGTTAGTGTGTTATCACCATGGTAATGGCCAATGAGATGCATAAATATTGTGTTAACAGACTGTTAAATAATTAAAAAGACACGGAAAATCTGAGCCCATTAGAGCAATTAAAATGATGGGTGTTATTATTTACATAACTCACTAAATATTAGAATCTCTTGACAACATTAGCTGCTAAATGCAAGATTATAATCATAGCATGCTGTCTAGTGATATTTTAATTTTCATCTCGAAGCCCTATAACATTTCAAGTTAGAGGAAGAAAAATCAATTTCATGCTGATGCAGCTGGCGCAAGCAAGGTAAAAATTCAGGAAAAAGTTTCATTTTAACGTACGCCTTCATGTGCATACGACAAATCGCAGGAAAATCCACGACTTATTGAAACGTCATCTGCGTAATATGTTAGGTGATTAGGAGACAACAGGAAAAAGATTGTATGCTCAATTCTAGACACACAACATAAAACCTATATCAGGATAGTCACTTGTGGCAATCTCACAGACAAAAGCGATAAAAATAATGCGCTTACTTGTACTTTGAGTTGGAAACTGTAAGAATGGCGAAGAAATTGGTGCAAATTTCTATTTTTCCATGGCTGGCTACTGCCCTATCTAATTTGGGGTTCCGTGATTATTTATTCTAAATTATTTTAAAAATGAAGAGAGATAAGTGGACAGAGAAGAGGTCTTAAATATAACCAACAAACTCTACCTGCTCGCTGACACCGGTATTAGCCAGTTGCACATTTAATAGGGGAGGATTTCACAAATCTGAATCTGTATCTGTATCTGTATCTGTATCACTTTCTGTAGAAAGGCCACACAAAATTGGATCAATTTTTGAAAGATATTTTGTTCTCTAATTTGTTTACTGGACTATATTAAAAAAATACCAGAATTTGAAACGAAATCATACTCAAGCTAATTTTGAAACCCCTTAACGTGTCCAAAGAGGAAAATGTCGATAATTTTTGTAACATAACGCTTGGCCAAGTATGGTAGTTATATTTAAGCAACAATGTAATATTGAATGGTGTGATTCTATTTTATAAAACTGTCAATTTACAAGACTCCATGGTTTTATTCTTAAAACGATTTTGGAGTGTGCCTTCCGTGTATTTTGAATGTTCATGTTGAATGTTCAATGAAAAAAAAATATTAAAAAATATATAGAAATGTCTATGGTCTTTGGAACTGAACTTTGAATGATGTCTGTATCTTGTCTGTTTTACGGGCTTCAAATCTTTGACGATTTATTTGATAACATGTGCAAAGAACCGCAATGTCATGTGCAACAAGCGATAAGAAGCTTATGTTTTAAGTCATGGCGTAAAGTCTGATATGAAAAAGTTACGAATATCCCAAACTGTAATCATCAAATCGTGTATGGTAAATAAAAAAATGCATATCCTATGGGCAAGGTGAGTGAACAAAATAGTAAACAAATATCTCCTTCAACGAATCTTTCTTCAATCTTCAACAAAACTATAGCATGACCTCAACTAATTTTAATTAAATTTCAAAAAAGTTTTTTTCGGAAATTCATCAGTTTTTTTTCAAATCACTTCACTCACTCTAGAGGCTAAACAATTTGATAAGTAATTCAACGAAACTTTCCAGAAATATTAAACATGCTACACGCTATGCGCATTATAAACGCGTTGTCGGTCTTCGCATATCCACAAAACGATTGTATAAGTGTTTGCATAGCTTAGATTATGGTCATCGCATGATTAAATCAAATGAAGTCCTCAGTAAGTCAAAGTGCAATTGTCAAAAGCTCGCGAGTATCATGTGCTTCGACAACTTATGTCTCTGCATCTCCATCTTTGCAATCGGCGCGATAGGAGGTGGGGAGATGACGGGTTTCAATCGTTAAGTTGGTTAAGTATTAGGTGAACGCCCGATAGACAGACAGAGAGAGCTTGGCTCGAGACCAGCTAAGACGAAGCGCTCAGTGACCTTCAAGGAGCAACCATCAGCATGTAAGTACGAGCAGCTGCATTTGACATTATTATATTGCTACCATGCTGTCGTCGTAAGTTAAGATCAATGCATAGCATTTGACAGTATTATATTGCTACCATGCTGTGGTTGTCGCCGTAACGTTGCTGCTGCTCGTAGCTCAGCAGGAACCAGCCAAACATTATGATTAGAAACGAAATATTAACTGTAAAATTAGTGTCCGTATACCGGGAGTCAAACCTGTATCTTTCGCCTGTCCAGGGTTAAGCATTACTATTACTTATTATGCTATCGGCAACCGACTCTCAAGTGGATATTAAATTTATATGAGTTGTTGGGCTCCATGGAGATAGAAACAGGAAATTTACTGCTAATTTTTTATGTCTGTTCGCGCTCTACAGCCTAAACGCCTAAACCAAATTTGATGAAATTTTAAGGATACCTTTATTTTCTCCCAACTCAGACCAGTAAATTCCAGCACATTCCATTAAGAAATTTTTCCAATAATCAGTTTTTTCGAATATTTTAAGTGTTTTTCTAACCACTTTATTACCTACAACCCTTGGGCTTCGCGCACACTCAATTATAGAATCGTGTTGTGGATGAGCGTAAGTATCACACTCATCCACAACACCGTTAAATTGAGTGTGAACATAGCCAATTGTATAGCTTTCTTTATCAGATCTGAAAAGTTACAATAAACTCTGCAAAGCTTAGAACCAGATAAAACAAGCTGTCGGTAGCCTGATGACACTGAGGTGGTCTATGCATCTGTCTCCTGACTTCTGCAGCCTCCCAGCAGCCATGATCATCGACGCCGACCACGTGCTTCACGGACCGGAAGTCCAGGAAGCAGCCATCACGTGCGGGCTCGGCGAGTTTTTCTGGGAGCATCTTCACACGCACGCTGACCTAACGGCTCAAGTTGAACAGGTAGCCGTCGTCAATGAAGGCTGGAGACATCGGTTCTCGTGAGATCACCGAAGTTAAGCAACATCGCGCTGAGTCAGGTGTTTGATGGGATGACCACCATGCCCATGATCGGCTCTGTTCGGGAGAGAGGTCGGAAGGGTTTGAAGTAAGTACGAAAACTTCACTCGCCTCGCATGATGGTCACCCATCCAACACCTAACTCAGCGCGATGTTGCTTAACTTCGGCGATCTCACGAAAACCGATGTTTCCAACGTTGCCAGACCATTCAGTCGTTGCTGATTATTGATTATTGGTGCTTAACGACGCACTGTTTTGACAAATGGCCCTTTGGCACTGGTCTAATGGCGCCGGTGAATGAAATGGTGATGATGAGGGTGATGATGAACCTAACCTAGTCTAGAAGGAAGGAGGGGAAACCCGGTGCCGGCACGTAGCCTACTCCTGTCGAAAAGCACCAAGGGGACCACCGGCTTTACGGCGTTATTGTACTAACTTCAAACCCTCCAACCTCTCTCCCGAACAGAACTGACCATGTGCATGATGGTCACCCATCAAACACCTGCCTCAGCGCGATGTTGCTTAACTTCGGTGATGCCACGAGAACCGGTGTTTCCAACGTTGCCAAACCG
This sequence comes from Nemurella pictetii, assembly GCA_921293315.2. Lineage (NCBI taxonomy): Eukaryota > Metazoa > Arthropoda > Insecta > Plecoptera > Nemouridae > Nemurella > Nemurella pictetii. The sequence goes on from OV121126.1 coordinate 10,467,501, forward strand.
TTCGGTTTTTCAGTCGTTGCATTCTGGCTTTAGCGAGTGGGTATCATGTCGTCATTTTGATAGAAATTTAATTGAATGGAATAGGTGTTTTCAGCGTTGCCAAACCGTTCGGTAGGCACATGGTCAGTTCTGTTCGGGAGAGAGGTCGGAGGGTTTGAAGTTAGTACGACAAATTCACTCGCCTTGCTTGTCAACCTCTCGACAGCACGGATTAGCGGAGGAATCCTGCTGTTCGAGTTGTACCGTCCTTCGGAAGGGACGTAAAGCCGGTGGTCCCCTCGGTGCTTTTCGACAGGAGTAGGCTACGTGCCGGCACCGGGTTTCCCCTCCTCCCTTCTAGGCTAGGTAAGGAACAAAATGGCCGCCTTCCAGCCCCAAACACAACCATCTCTACCCCAAGACTGCAACCTGTGACCCTGTGACCTTGACTGCAGGTGGAGGGGGGCGACGAGGTGGTGATGACGTACGCGCAGGTGCTGCGCAGCGCGCGACGCATCGCGTGCCTGCTCGCGCAGCACGGAGTGGGCGTGGCCGACACGGTGCTGCTCGCCTGCGGCAACTCGATCAACTACTTGCCTGTCATGGCGGCCACGCAGTTTGTGGGAGCGGCGCTGGCGGCGGTCGACCCGGCTGCTGCTACTGGTAACCATAGCGACGTGCTAGATGACAATCACTTAGTGGCCGTGATTTACAACATACGAATTGCTTGCAAGTAACGCGGAAATAGCTGGAACCAAAACACCTATTCCATTGACACAAAATAATATTAAAGTGACGTCATGATACCCACTCGCTAAAGCCAGGCAGAGCAATTCGGGTTCTGATTTCTCTATCTTCCTTTGTTATTTAGCAGAACTAATAAATATTTTTTTCAAACTGATGGTACGTCCAGTGGGTATCTGACGTCATTTGTCTCTGAGTGGAAAAAGTATATTTACTAAAAATATATCTCTGTCAACGTTTTTTTAACATGCTCCAACTAAAATTCGTAAGAGTTCAACTTGGCGTCCTTGAATCTATCTTGAATGATGAGGGCCAGTGTCCTGACATTGATAACCAGGATGACGACAGTGATTTGTGGTCGTTGCAGCCGACCTCGTCCATCTGCTCGACGTGATCCGACCGAAGCTGTGCATCACCAACGTCGCCTCCCGTCCCAACGCCCTCGCCGCGCTCGCCATGCACCCCGACGCCACCGTCGTCCACCTCGCACTCGAGTCAATGCCCGACGGCCACCTCCCCGACGGCGACCTCCCGGACTTCCGGCCGGCGCACATCGGCGACCCCGCCTCCCACGTCGCGTTCGTCATGTGTTCGAGCGGCACTTCCGGTCGGCCGAAGGGCGTCGAGTTGACGAGCGCCAGTTGTTTGGCGCAGATCATCGCTCAGAGCTTCTTGTGGTGAGTGTACCGGACCAAGAGCTTCTTGTAGTCAATGAATCATGGCGCCAGTTGGACGAATCAAGCATCTCACCAGGCTGTAGGATGCAGGACACTCTGCCAGCAAACATCACACCAGGCTGTAGGATGCAGGACACTCTGCCAGCAAACATCTCACCAGGGTGTAGGATGCTGGCAGAGTGTCCTGCATCCTACAGCCTAAGCCTAAGGAAGGCTAAGGAAGGTTGTCTCTAATCTCTGAACTGTACCTGACAGGAGCAAAGGGTCGAAGGAGTTCCAGTTGACGGTACTGAACCTGTCAGGGCCCTACTGGGTCAGCGGACTCCTGCTTCAGATGATGTGTCTCACAGCCGGGGCCAAGCTCGTCTTGCTGCCAGACTTCACCGCCGAAAAGTACCTGCAGTATGTCGAAAAGTACAAGGTACGCTTCCAACCAATACTTCTAGTGAACTAGGTACACTTCTATAACCATCAATCAGTAAAAGCCGGGATATGCAACACAAAGCCATTCCCTGCGCTACAACACGGCTCTAGATTCGCTGAGCTCTGAACTCTGGACTCTGTTGATGGTTGATTCAAGAATGCATGAGTACTTTTCCTATCTCTTAACTTAGTACGGAAGACTGCGGTGTATAAATTAAATATTAACTGCCCCTTTACTGTCAGGAATTCACTTGCAAACATTAGGAAATCTTAAATGAGAATTAGGGGTCAATTAATTTATACAGTTCGAGCGGCGAAGTCTACGATTGGCTACCATGTTGTACAAGTGGTAAAACTATGAAGACGGTGTCCTTTGGTAACAACATCGACCAATACAATGTGTCTTGTGGCGTATCCTCTCCGGCTGTTCATGATCGAACCTATAACAACACCTTTCCTAATCCAAGCATGGTAAGTATTTCACAAAATAGGTCCAAATTGCAGGAATACATTGAGTGAAACTAGTTCTTCTTCAGGTGAACCTGTCCATGTTGTCACCGGACAAAATGGCGGCGTTGGCGAAGCATGACACAAAGCAGAGGTACGATCTGCGAATAATTTATTATTTAAGTAATTTATTATTTAATTTAATATTTGTTTATTATTAACGTAAACGAAGGAGCTTTGCGATCATGATCATTAATCTAATGCAGGACACTCTGCGGAAATAACGTTTTTGAGCTTAGATTCATCAGCGTGGTGTGAAGTTAAAGCAGCACAGCCATCTAGGTACAAGTTAACACAACGTTACTTACGTCATCTCACGTAATATCGAGGGGGCTTCGTTTGCCACTGATGCTCAATCTCAAGCGTCAACTCACAGCTGACAGATAAAAGAGTATCTTTTTGGATGATAACTGCACTTGTTTACAACTTCACCCCGGTCCGCCAGGTTCGCCACCAGCGCTTTGTCACGCGATTTCACCTGCATAGCCTGGTGAGACGATTGCTAATCTGAACCCTTTCCCTCTGCTCGGCGTGCAGCTATGACGTAGGCTCGCTGCGGCTGGTGACGTGCGGCGGCAACCCGGTGAGCCTGCTGGTGATGAAACAGGTGCAGGTCCGACTCGGCATCGACATCATGCCGTTCTACGCGCTCACCGAAGCCACCAGCGTCGTGCGCATCCCCGTCGGCTTGCCGCACCGGCCAGGATCGGTCGGCGTGCTCTTCCCCAACGTGCAGTGCAAGGTACATACAGTAGCTCACCAGGCTGTAGGATGCAGGACACTCTGCCAGCAAACATCTCACCAGGCTGTAGGATGCAGGACGCTCTGCCAGCAAACATCTCACCAGGCTGTAGGATGCAGGACACTCTGCCAGCAAACATCTCACCAGGCTGTAGGATGCAGGACACTCTGCCAGCAAACATCTCACCAGGCTGTAGGATGCAGGACACTCTGCCAGCAAACATCTCACCAGGCTGTAGGATGCAGGACACTCTGCCAGCCAACATCTCACCAGGCTGTAGGATGCAGGACACTCTGCCAGCAAACATCTCACCAGGCTGTAGGATGCAGGCCACTCTGCCAGCAAACATCTCACCAGGCTGTAGGATGCAGGACACTCTGCCAGCAAACATCTCACCAGGCTGTAGGATGCAGGACACTCTGCCAGCAAACATCTCACCAGGCTGTAGGATGCAGGACACTCTGCCAGCAAACATCTCACCAGGCTGTAGGATGCAGGACACTCTGCCAGCAAACATCTCACCAGGCTGTAGGATGCAGGACACTCTGCCAGCAAACATCGCACCAGGCTGTAGGATGCAGGACACTCTGCCAGCAAACATCGCACCAGGCTGTAGGATGCAGGACACTCTGCCAGCAAACATCTCACCAGGCAGTAGGATGCAGGACACTCTGCCAGCAAACATCTCACCAGGCTGTAGGATGCAGGACACTCTGCCAGCAAACATCTCACAAGGCTGTAGGATGCAGGACACTCTGCCAGCAAACATCTCACCAGGCTGTAGGATGCAGGACACTCTGCCAGCAAACATCTCACCAGGCTGTAGGATGCAGGACACTCTGCCAGCAAACATCTCACCAGACTGTAGGATGCAGGACACTCTGCCAGCAAACATCTCACCAGACTGTAGGATGCAGGACACTCTGCCAGCAAACATCTCACCAGACTGTAGGATGCAGGACACTCTGCCAGCAAACATCTCACCAGACTGTAGGATGCAGGACACTCTGCCAGCAAACATCTCACCAGGCTGTAGGATGCAGGACACTCTGCCAGCAAACATCTCACCAGACTGTAGGATGCAGGACACTCTGCCAGCAAACATCTCACCAGACAGTAGGATGCAGGACACTCTGCCAGCAAACATCTCACCAGACTGTAGGATGCAGGACACTCTGCCAGCAAACATCTCACCAGACTGTAGGATGCAGGACACTCTGCCAGCAAACATCACACCAGACTGTAGGATGCAGGACACTCTGCCAGCAAACATCTCACCAGACTGTAGGATGCAGGACACTCTGCTAGCAAACATCTCACCAGACTGTAGGATGCAGGACACTCTGCCAGCAAACATCTCACCAGACTGTAGGATGCAGGACACTCTGCCAGCAAACATCTCACCAGACTGTAGGATGCAGGACACTCTGCCAGCAAACATCTTACCAGGCTGTAGGATGCAGGACACTCTGTCAGCAAACATCTCACCAGGCTCTAGGATGCAGGACACTCTGCCAGCAAACATCTCACCAGACTGTAGGATGCAGGACACTCTGCCAGCAAACATCTCACCAGGCTGTAGGATGCAGGACACTCTGCCAGCAAACATCTCACCAGGCTGTAGGATGCAGGACACTCTGCCAGCAAACATCTCACCAGGCTGTAGGATGCAGGACACTCTGCCAGCAAACATCTCACCAGGCTGTAGGATGCAGGACACTCTGCCAGCAAACATCTCACCAGGCTGTAGGATGCAGGACACTCTGCCAGCAAACATCTCACCAGGCTGTAGGATGCAGGACACTCTGCCAGCAAACATCTCACCAGGCTGTAGAATGCAGGACACTCTGCCAGCAAACATCTCACCAGGCTGTAGGATGCAGGACACTCTGCCAGCAAACATCTCACCAGGCTGTAGGATGCAGGACACTCTGCCAGCAAACATCTCACCAGGCTGTAGGATGCAGGACACTTTGCCAGCAAACATCTTACCAGGCTGTAGGATGCAGGACACTCAGCCAGCAAACATCTCACCAGGCTGTAGGATGCAGGACACTTTGCCAGCAAACATCTTACCAGGCTGTAGGATGCAGGACACTCTGCCAGCAAACATCTCACCAGGCTGTAGGATGCAGGACACTTTGCCAGCAAACATCTTACCAGGCTGTAGGATGCAGGACACTCTGCCAGCAAACATCTTACCAGGCTGTAGGATGCAGGACACTCTGCCAGCAAACATCTCACCAGGCTGTAGGATGCAGGACACTTTGCCAGCAAACATCTTACCAGGCTGTAGGATGCAGGACACTCAGCCAGCAAACATCTCACCAGGTTGTAGGATGCAGGACACTCTGCCAGCAAACATCTCACCAGGCTGTAGGATGCAGGACACTCTGCCAGCAAACATCTCACCAGGCTGTAGGATGCAGGACAAAAACGTACTAACGAGTAAACTGCCCACGGAGTTTGAAAGAAGTCCCACCCTGCCCCGGATGTAGACGGTGGACCCGGAGACGGGGGCAACGCTGGCGGCCGGGGCGGAGGGTGAACTCTGCTTCCGCACGGTGCACGTGATGAAGGGCTACCGACGCGACGAGGCGGCGACGCGTGCTGTCTTCGACGAGCAAGGCTTCCTGCACACCGGCGACGTCGGCTACTTCGACGCCGAAGGTTACATCTTCATCGTGGACCGCGTCAAGGAGTTGATAAAGTACAGGGGGAACCACGTGAGTTTCGGCTCGGGGAAGGCGGAGGGTGGGGTTGGTGTGGTTCTTGGGTGAAGGCGAAGATCGCACCAGGCTGTAGAGTATAATGAACTCTCGGCGGAGCGCTGATGGCGAACCTGACGGGGGTGAAGTTGTAAACGCGTGCAGTTATCATCCGGAAAAGAAACTCTTTAATATGTCAGCTGTGAGTTGACGCTTGAGATTGAGCATCAGCGGCAAACAAAGCCCCCTCGATATTACGTGAGATGACGTAAGTAACGTTGTGTCAACTTGTACCTGGATGGCTGTGAGCTGCTTTAACTTCATCCCACGCTGATGATTCTGAGCTTGACAACGCTATTTCCTGCAGAGTTTCCTGAGGGATATCCTGAGGAATATTGACGGGACATTGATTTTTCCATATATCAAGCGTCAACTCACAGCTGACAGATAAAAAAGTATCTTTTCCGGATGATAAATGCACTTGCGTACTTTAACTTCACCCCGGTCCGCCAGGTTCGCCATCAGCGCTTTGTCCGACATCACCCAGCCTGGTGGGATAGCCATGACGTCACGCTAATGACGTTGTTGTTCAAGGTGCCCGCCGTGGAGCTCGAGGAGGTGTTGATGACGCACAATGACGTCATGGACGTGGCCGTCGTCGGCTTTAAACACGCGGAAGACTGGGAACACGCGACGGCGTTCGTTGTTAGGCGAAACGGAAGTGAGGTCACAGAGCAACAGCTGGTCGACCTGGTCAAAGGTGAGCTGCCATCGCAATAAACCTATTCCACTCAGAGAAAAAATGACATTAGATACCCGCTGGACGTACTACCATTTTGGATAAAATATTAACTCCGCTAAATAACAAAGGGGAAACAAAAGGGAAATCACAACCCGAATTGCTCCGCCTGGCTTTAGCGAGTGGCTATCATGACGTCATTTTGATAGAATTTTGACTGAATGGAATAGGTTTTTTCACTCAATTAGTATTTGATCACTGTTTTAAGACCGTTTCACGACAATTTGATGATTGTTTTATGAACCTCGGCATAAATTCGGGTTCCAACTCGACACATCATTCTTCAACGCGAGTTTTTTAAATCTGTAACGCACATTGATAATTCAACGACGGCTAATCGTGCAGCGCTGCGATGCGTCTGCTCCACGCACTGACGTACTTCCTGTCTATAGGTCGGCTTCCGGCCAGCAAGTGGCTCTACGGTGGCGTGCGGTTCGTCGCCGAACTTCCGCGCACCGCCACTGGCAAGGTGAAGAAACGCGAGCTGCGGGGAATCGACGCGAAGCCGGCGCTCGGCTAGACTCGGCTGGACTCGGCTGGACTCGGCTAGACTAGGCTATGACTAGGCTTAGTGTCTTGAAGGAATATAGCGATACTATGACTGAGTTTTCACGTTTCACAATCTAGAGGGCGAACCATTTGAAATATTCCAACCAAACTTTCGAGACATGTTAAACCTTTTAACACCTCGACGGTTTGAAAATTTCACTCAATTGTGTTTGGTCCTTTTTGGATGAGCGAGCGAAGCGGGCGGAATTCTTCAATTTAACAACATAGGGGAAAGAAAAGCATTTGGAATTTTTTTTTTTTTTTTTTGTAACAAAAACGAGCAGGCCTACTTAAAGGTCACAGATCGTTACGAAATTTGGCAAAAACGTTCTTGGTGACTCAGCGAGGTGCTGTATGGTTTTTGAGCAAAATCTGGTCAGCCATTTTTTTTTAATGAGCAAAAACCCGTAAATTTTTCAGTTTTTTGGTACTAGCTTCGTAACTAATTAACCGATCCGCACCAAATTTGGATTGAATATATATGATAACAAGTTAAACAGATTGCCTAAGTTTCAGATTCGTGCATCAAGTATTTTGCTAATCAGAAAAATAAAATTACTTAATAATAATAAAAATACTTGATCATTGAAGCACCGTTTTCAACAATATGATTTTCAAATGTTTTCCGTTTGGATTTCCTCGGGGAGACTACGGCTCGCTCAGCCTGCAACGAGTGTAGGCTCTACTAATCGTTTACCTAGTCTAGAAAACGGCGTTTTTGGTTGGTTTTATAAAGTTCTCTGTATACTAAATCAACTCTGGCTCAACCAATTATACTTTGAATACTGTTCAATCAGGATCATTCAAACAACTCACATCCACAACACGGTAAAAATTATCGTTCACTATACTCCAACATATTTGTTTAAATAACTAGTTATAAATTTTTTTTATTTGCCAGCACATTTTGTTGAGCCACATTTCTAATAAATATTTTAAGATGAAACACGATTATGAATTTAGTACAGTCCACGCGACTGAAAGTGCTTTGCTGGTTCCTGCGGTTCCGGTGGTTCTGGTTGGTTCATGACTTGTCGCTGCCTTTCCCCGAACCCTTGTTCGACCTCAGCCTCTCCAGCATGTCCAGCTCCTGACAGGCAGCACGAGACATGACAATCATAATCGCATTATTCATCCTGGCCTAGCAGTCAATTAGCTCACACAACGCACTATCGAGGTTTTACATACATCCTAAAAAAAACATCTCTCAGTTATAATATAATAGCGACAAAATAGCGTTGTTGAGTTCAGCATCTTCAGCGTCCTGCATCCTACAGCCTGGTGAGATGTTTGCTGGCAGTGTCATGCATCCTACAGCCTGGTGAGATGTTTGCTGGAAGTGTGTCCTGCATCCTACAGCCTGGTGAGATGTTTGCTGGCAGAGTGTCCTGCATCCTACAGCCTGGTGAGATGTTTGCTGGCAGTGTCCTGCATCCTACAGCCTGGTGAGATGTTTGCTGGCAGAGTGTCCTGCATCCTACAGCCTGGTGATATGTTTGCTGGCAGAGTGTCCTGCATCCTATACAGCCTGGTGAGATGTTTGCTGGCAGAGTGTCCTGCATCCTACAGCCTGGCGAGATGTTTGCTGGCAGCGTGTCCTGCATCCTACAGCCTGGTGAGATGTTTGCTGGCAGAGTGTCCCACATCCTACAGCCTGGTAGGATGTTTGCTGGCAGTGTCCTGCATCCTACAGCCGGGTGAGATGTTTGCTGGCAGAGTGTCCTGCATCCTACAGCCTGGTGAGATGTTTGCTGGCAGAGTTTCCTGCATCCTATACAGCCTGGTGAGATGTTTGCTGACAGAGTGTCCTGCATCCTACAGCCTCGTGAGATGTTTGCTGGCAGAGTGTCCTGCATCCTACAGCCTGGTGAGATGTTTGCTGGCAGAGTGTCCTGCATCTTACAGCCGGGTGAGATGTTTGCTGGCAGAGTTTCCTGCATCCTACAGCCTGGTGAGATGTTTGCTGGCAGAGTGTCCTGCATCCTACAGCCGGGTGAGATGTTTGCTGGCAGAGTTTCCTGCATCCTACAGCCTGGTGAGATGTTTGCTGGCAGAGTGTCCTGCATCCTACAGCCGGGTGAGATGTTTGCTGGCAGAGTTTCCTGCATCCTACAGCCTGGTGAGATGTTTGCTGGCAGAGTTTCCTGCATCCTACAGCCTGGTGAGATGTTTGCTGGCAGAGTGTCCTGCATCCTACAGCCTGGTGAGATGTTTGCTGGCAGAGTGTCCTGCATCCTACAGCCTGGTGAGATGTTTGCTGGCAGAGTGTCCTGCATCCTACAGCCGGGTGAGATGTTTGCTGGCAGAGTTTCCTGCATCCTACAGCCTGGTGAGATGTTTGCTGGCAGAGTTTTCTGCATCCAACAGCCTGGTGAGATGTTTGCTGGCAGAGTGTCCTGCATCCTACAGCCTGGTGAGATGTTTGCTGGCAGAGTTTCCTGCATCCTACAGCCTGGTGAGATGTTTGCTGGCAGAGTGTCCTGCATCCTACAGCCTGGTGAGATGTTTGCTGGCAGAGTGTCCTGCATCCTACAGCCTGGTGAGATGTTTGCTGGCAGAGTTTCCTGCATCCTACAGCCTGGTGAGATGTTTGCTGGCAGAGTGTCCTGCATCCTACAGCCTGGTGAGATGTTTGCTGGCAGAGTGTCCTGCATCCTACAGCCTGGTGAGATGTTTGCTGGCAGAGTGTCCCACATCCTACAGCCTGGTGAGATGTTTGCTGGCAGTGTCCTGCATCCTACAGCCTGGTGAGATGTTTGCTGGCAGAGTGTCCTGCATCCTACAGCCTGGTGAGATGTTTGCTGGCAGAGTGTCCTGCATCCTACAGCCTGGTGAGATGTTTGCTGGCAGTGTCCTGCATCCTACAGCCTGGTGAGATGTTTGCTGGCAGAGTGTCCTGCATCCTACAGCCTGGTGAGATGTTTGCTGGCAGAGTGTCCTGCATCCTACAGCCTGGTGAGATGTTTGCTGGCAGAGTGTCCTGCATCCTACAGCCTGGTGAGATGTTTGCTGGCAGAGTGTCCTGCATCCTACAGCCTGATGAGATGTTTGCTGGCAGAGTGTCCTGCATCCTACAGCCTGGTGAGATGTTTGCTGGCAGATTGTCCTGCATCCTACAGCCAGGTGAGATATTTTCTGCAGCGTTAAAAGATGAGAGTAATGCAGTATGCTTACGAGTCTTTTGAAGTACGCGTTTTCCCTGGCGGCCCCCGCCTCGGAAAAGCCCTTGCCGTCTTGTTCGGGGCCGGGCTTCGATGCCCGGGGCTCGGACTTCGACTTGGGAGTCTTCTTGGGATCCTTCGAGACGGACACGTACGCCATCCTACTACATCCGGCACTTGTTAGTTTTTTGTAATATGGTTACTGTCATGAAAGAATACCAGAAGGTAATGGTGTACATAGTCATGTATTTTACATGATTACTGGGAGAGCGTACTCTACCGCAATGTGCGCTATAGTGTTTGAAACAGCTGCTTTGTGTTACCAACTTCACACAATGTTACAATGTCACACAATGAAATGTTACCTACACTAGGCTTTGCGAACACTCGTTTTTACGCTCACCCTCAACGCGATTATATTGCGTTTGCGCATAGCATAGGCTTATGATCAATTTAAAATGTTCGGCGTTAATTTAGCAGATCTCTTGATTACATTAGTGACATGCAAATATCATGATTAAGCCGTCGTGAAATTATTAGAATATTTTAAAACGATGTAATTTATTTAGTGAAAAACTTTTCAATTGCATTGCTTGAAATTAAAAGAGTATTTTCTTTTTAAGATTTTTAATCCACATTGTAGCTTTTGTTAACACGGGTTGAAGATATCAAGACGAGTCTGGGATCGAATGTGGTTTCGCCATGGGCTGGCCGATGCTGCTAATGCACTATTGACTAATTGACTGTGCAACGCACAAGAAATAGGAACACAATGAGCCAACTTACCGAGAAATATTTAGAGAATTGTAACCTGCACAACGGATGACGGCTTTGAGATGAGTGAAGTTCATTTTTGGGATGTTCAAAATGTTGATTATTTGCGGAAAGTTTGAGAAATATTTTGCAGCTGAATGCTGTTTGCATTTTTCCACTGCTTTCTCGATTGCGATTGTCTAAGTTTTTTGTACGTTTCAGGGTCGATGGATTAATATTTGAATAGAGAATGCTTGTAAAAATCGAAATACCGAAGAGTTTTGTGAATTATTTTTTGAAGAGTGGAGCGAGCGAAGCGAATGAAGCGAATCTTCAATTACACTTACTGCTAAAAATTTTGTTTTTTGTCGTGTTCGCGCTCTACGGGCCAAACGCCTCCGCCGAATTTGATGAAATTTTTAGGATACGTTTGTCTTCTCTTCACTAGAGCCTCTGTTCTATTTATAGCACATTGCATTAACAACTTTTCTTGTTAACTAGCTTTTACGAAAAAATTCGTTTTATAGAAATCACGTTTCCGACTCAAGAAGCCAAACCATTTAATATATTTCAACTAAACTTTCCAGATATATTAAACCTTATAACGCGACAACTGTGTGAAAATTTGATTAATTTCTGTTGATTACTTTTCTTGGAAACGACGTTTTACATATAGTCTTTTAATATTTTTTGTCCTACTTTCAAAATTGCCCATTCCGAGGTCAGTTAGTGATTTCAAAAAATGTTCCCCCACAAGAAAAACATTGCCAGACACATTTTTATCATCTCTGGCATCGAATTTTGAATGTAGTCTATTTTAACACAAAGTTATTGAACCTTGCAAAGATTTTTTAACCATCATCATCGAAATAACGCTCATCCACAATGCGATTCAAAGATGACAAAGCGCGAAAAAAATGTCAACGTTTAATTTTTTGTTGCAAATTTTTTGTTTGCTTGCAATCAAGTTGCATTCTCAAAGATCATTGAACTGGTTCAATGACATTAATACGTAGGGATGATACAAATAATTATAAAAGTAGGTATATCAACATCCCTCAGATTACAGCAATTGTTATCGACACAGTATAATGATAAGGAACGTGTTCGCGTAGTGCAATTCTAATTACGCTTGCCACTCACTAATTACAATCAAGCGACGTTGATTGACAGCTCGTTATGGTCTACTCCCGGGTGACCAGTTGTGATTGTTATGCAGACTCATTACGCAATCACACGCGAACAGTCAATTGCCACAATTATAACACATTGCCAATTAGAGTTGATGCAAATCTACATGCAATGCACATCTATTCCATTCAATTAAATTTTTATCAAAATGACGTAATGATACCCACTCACTAAAGCCAGGCAGAGCAATTCGGGTTGTGATTTCCCTGTCTTCCTTTGTTATTTAGCAGAGATAATTAATCTTTCTTTTCCAACCATGGTAGTACGTCCAGTGGGTATCTGACGACATTTTTCTCTGAGTGGAATAGGTGTATTCCGTTAGACTTGACAGCGTTCATCCACAATGCAACGACTGGACGGTTTGGCAACGTCGGAAACACCGGTTCTCGTGAGATCACCGAACCCGAAGTTAAGCAACATCGCGCTGAGTCAGGTGTTTGATGGGTGACCATCATGCACATTATCAGTTCTGTTCGGGAGAGAGGTCGGAGGGTTTGAAGTTAGTACGACAACTTCACTCGCCTTGCTTGTCAACCTCTCGACAGCACGGATTAGCGGAGGAATCCTGTCGTTCGAGTTGCACCGTCCTTCGGAAGGGACGTAAAGCCGGTGGTCCCCTCGGTGCTTTTCGACAGGAGTAGGCTACGTGCCGGCACCGGGTTTCCCCTCCTCCCTTCTAGACTAGGTTAGGTTCATCATCACCCTTTCATTCACCGACGCCATTAGACCAGTGCCACAGGGCCAGTTGTCAAAACAGTGCCTACAACCTGAAACATTTCTTAATTGAAAAATGCTTATATTCTGTTACTGAATACTGTGACCACCTGTGAAAATGGAAATAAGATTAAATTACTTTGACTGTATTACAGATACCTGTAATTGTATCTGACTGTCTATATAACATGTTGTGTTGGTCAAAGACAATTCACTTATTATTATTATTATTAATCAATCATTAACAACGCAACTAAAACAGGCGTTTGCAGAGCATTAGCAACCAGATTTTTGCTATACTTTATGTATATTAAGTTACTAATTTTGATTTTTGCTAATCATCAACACGACCCGCGATTTGCCTGCAGGCTGCAATTGCAATTGCAATCAGCAACCGGCTGCAGTGCAGCGTGGGAATTGCAATTGCCTGTCACCTAGCGCCCCTATCGACAACTTCATGCGGTTCATCCCACTATTTATCCACGCTAAGCCGCCTAGACCGCCACTAGTTACGATGTTCACAATCTCTAACTTCTACAGATTCTAAATTCGGAAAAAACATGTCTATTTCTGTGTTCATTCGAACCTAAATTCAAGTACCTACACGCGTTGCAAGTACGGTTGATATCCATCTCCATGGAGCCACGTTATAATCGGGGTTAGTCGAGTTGTTGGTGTGTGATTGCAGCATAGCGTCACTAGATTCACCACCTTCTATGTTCATTCATAGTCCTGTTTCTATCTCCATGGAGCCACGTTATAATCGGGGTTAGTCGAGTTGTTGGTGTGTGATTGCAGCATAGCGTCACTAGATTCACCACCTTCTATGTTCATTCATAGTCCTGTTTCTATCTCCATGGAGCCACGTTATAATCGGGGTTAGTCGAGTTGTTGGTGTGTGATTGCAGCATAGCGTCACTAGATTCACCACCTTCTATGTTCATTCATAGTCCTGTTTCTATCTCCATGGAGCCACGTTATAATCGGGGTTAGTCGAGTTGTTGGTGTGTGATTGCAGCATAGCGTCACTAGATTCACCGCCTTCTATGTTCATTCATAGTCCTGTTTCTATCTCCATGGAGCCACGTTATAATCGGGGTTAGTCGAGTTGTTGGTGTGTGATTGCAGCATAGCGTCACTAGATTCACCACCTTCTATGTTCATTCATAGTCCTGTTTCTATCTCCATGGAGCCACGTTATAATCGGGGTTAGTCGAGTTGTTGGTGTGTGATTGCATAGCGTCACTAGATTCACCGCCTTCTATGTTCATTCATAGTCCTGTTTCTATCTCCATGGAGCCACGTTATAATCGGGGTTAGTCGAGTTGTTGGTGTGTGATTGCAGCATAGCGTCACTAGATTCACCGGCTTCTATGTTCATTCATAGTCCTGTTTCTATCTCCACGGAGCCACGTTATAATCGGGGTTAGTCGAGTTGTTGGTGTGTGATTGCAGCATAGCGTCACTAGATTCACCGCCTTCTATGTTCATTCATAGTCCTGTTTCTATCTCCATGGAGCCACGTTATAATCGGGGTTAGTCGAGTTGTTGGCGTGTGATTGCAGCATAGCGTCACTAGATTCACCGCCTTCTATGTTCATTCATAGTCCTGTTTCTATCTCCACGGAGCCACGTTATAATCGGGGTTAGTCGAGTTGTTGGTGTGTGATTGCAGCATAGCGTCACTAGATTCACCGCCTTCTATGTTCATTCATAGTCCTGTTTCTATCTCCATGGAACCGCGTTATAATCGGGGTTAGTCGAGTTGTTGGCGTGTGATTGCAGCGTAGCGTCACTAGATTCACCGCCTTCTATGTTCATTCACAGTCCTGTTTCTATCTCCATGGAGCCACGTTATAATTGGGGTTAGTCGAGTTGTTGGCGTGTGATTGCAGCATAGCGTCACTAGATTCACCACCTTCTATGTTCATTCATAGTCCTGTTTCAATCTCCATGGAGCCACGTTATAATCGGGGTTAGTCGAGTTGTTGGCGTGTGATTGCAGCATAGCGTCACTAGATTCACCACCTTCTATGTTCATTCATGGAAACAAGAGCAGATGTGTATTAAATTTCTTAGAATCAGAAAGAAAATAAGTTGGTGAAGAAGATCCCTCGTTTCATTGCACCTAATTCCTACAGACATTTTCAACGAGGGTCGCCTCATTTTAAACTAGCGACAATCTAGCCACCTCAATCCAAATCACGTCTAGAAAAACCCATTAGCGTCAATTTTCTCAAACGCTCGGGAATCACAAGGAAACAAGTTTGAAGGAAGTAAAGATATTTCGCGTGTCAGGCAATTGTTTCGTGGTATAAAAGGGCGAACGTTGGGTCGAAGTGTCATATTGCAGTTGACCAGCAAGCAAGCAGTCATCAGCTTCCTGTTCTAAGAATTGTCCTGTTGTTGAAGTCGCCATGCACAAGTCTGCCGTCTTCTGTTCGATCCTCGTGGTCTTGGCCGTTGTTTTTGTTGAAGGGAAGCCGCAGTTCGGTTTGCCCGATTCGGTGAGTCATTCGTTTTGATACTCTTATTCCACTCATGACGTCAGATACCCACTGGACGTACTAACAGTGTGGAAAAAAAATTTACTAGCTCTGCTAAATAACAAAGGAAGATGGGGAAATCACAACCCGAGTGGCCTTACTGAGTAGTGGGTATCATGACGTCATTTTGATAGTTTTGATTGAGTGGAATAGGTGTATCACAATCTGTAATGTTATGAAAAATCGATTTTTTTATGTCTTTCCGCGCTGATTTTGATAATTTTATTTTCAAAACACCTTCGTTTTCTGTCAACTTAGACTCCACGTATTATTTTTAACGTATTTCACTTGCAAATTTTCTCTGAAAGCAGTTTGTACGAAATTTTCAGTTTTTTCAATTCACGATTCTCACTCTGAGGTCAAACCGTTTGATTAATTTCGACTAAACTTTCCAGATACATTGAAACTTACAACACGACGAATGTGTAAAAATTTCATAGGCTTATGTTAAGTATTTCTCTTAAAAATTACGTTTTTTTAGTTTTTTTCCATTCATTTTCCATTTCCAATCAATTCATGGCTTAACCTTTTAACCTATGAGCATCATTCAAACAATGCTCATCCACAACGCGATTTAAATAAGCGTGCGCAAAGCCCTAGGTAAGTTAAATGCAAAGAAGAAGCTCTTCAAAATTGGTCGCAAAATTCGTATCAGTACCGAGGTTTGAACCCGGGTCTTTACACCGTTGCCGAGGTTAAGCAAGCGGTCCAACGTTCCGATGTCTTCCAGTGGACCAACATGATGTCCAACAATCCTGGATCGGCGTTCATTCCGAGCGGCGCGATACCGACGGGAATTCCCAGCGGGATTCCCACGGGAATGCCGGATGTTGGGAGCTGGATTCCTGCCATGCCTGGAGCGGGGGGTGAGTAGCTAACAGATCACATAGAGATAGCCAACATTTTGCCTCGGAATCAGTGTTGCAAGCTCTTTCTGGTGCTTTACTGAGACAACTAAGAAAATAATGGTTTCCCCGGCGAAAATTGGATATTTTTCTACACATGATTGAGTATGTTTTTGAGTTGTCTCCGTAAAGCCATGAAATGATAACTTAAATATGGAAATACCTTAGGTCTATAGGAGATATCTTGAACAACGCTGCACTTTTTATACAAAAGAGCTCACGTTTATGTTTCGAGTTTTTGAATTCAATACTGAGACATCTCTTGAACGAATCAAGAATTCTGCCTTATTTACCTACCACAGTTTATTTGGTGCTATACTGGGACATCTCACAAAATAATTTATTTGTGATAGGTAATAATTTTTTTAATTGATTCATGCGCTTTTAGGAAAAACAAAACTAGTTTAATCAATAACTCTAATTTCTTTCCCCAATTTACAACTCAAATTGAATTAAAACCATCCCAAAGCAAACAATTAAGTTTGTTAAACCATTTATCTCCAAACTAACTTTTCGAAAATGTCTCTCTGCATAACTGTGGGGAAGCGATTTGGTCCTGGATCCAGTTTGTATTGTCTTGCAAAGCTAACGTGAAGGTTGCCGAGTGTTCATAAAGTCGGGTGAAATGTTGTACGAGTAGGTGCTGGCAGGCAAGCCGGGTTCCTAGCGGAGGTTTGCAAAACTTGGGCGGCTGGCTGTGCAGCTTGCCAGTGGCCATTGAGTTCTTGTAACGCTTTTCTAATAAATAAAGCACAAAGACAATGTATACATCTAATGTTAAACTAGGTCAATGCTTGAATACAAACTGTCCAGACCAAGAAAAGTATTAAAACTAAAACTTTTAACTGAATTTCCCAAAAAACTTGTCCTGATAGGTAGGTACAGGAAAAGTATGAGACGGATTTTAAAAAACCTGTGAACTTTTGTGTCAGGAAACTCAACAACCACGGCAGCTCCCGATGCGGCACAAACCACAGCGGCAGGAGCCACACCGGCCCCAGACGCTACTGCCGCTCCCGCCTAACTACAATCAACTTAACCTACGAAACACAAAGCAACCGGGTTAAGCAACTAGTTTACGTTCACTCTAATGTTAGCGTTCATTGAAGAAGATTACCTTGTGTAGAACAGGTCCAGAAAGTATGTTGAGTTAAAAAGATGTAGGTAAAATCAAGGAATGTAGAATTTGTATTCAAGCTGATAGTAGGTTAAGGATCTTTAGTATAACCGGCAAGTTTAACTAGTCACTCAGCGTACCACGTTTAAGGTAGGATTTTATTTATAAGCAATTGCAATGGCGTAATTATGGCGTTGCTAGATCTCATTTTATTTCAGAATGTCGATGTTCGGACAACGTGTGTCAACCAAATTTAAAACAAATAAACTATTTAACCAAATAAATACCTGCTTTTGGAATTAGTACAAAGTTTTGTGAGAATCATAAAAAGCAACTGATATTTTCCTTCAAAATATAAAGTAAGTCACAAATTGACCAGCCAAGTTTGAGGCAGCCATATATGTGGTTTAGTATTTAAAGGGTTATTAAAATTGCACATAAGTTACCTTGTAGATAAGAAAATTGTATCGCAGCGTCGTCCAAGATTCGATTATTCACAACTATCAACCGTCGTCCATCAAAGTCCTACTGTCACATTTAGATATACGCGGGTCTGAAGCAAAGACGGCAGCATTCCCAGAGCTACCTAGCGTCTTTTTTGCGCACCAACGATTTAGATGCTCAACGAATGTCGACAGAAATAATGCGAAATACTTGTAATTTGATGCAAAATATACTGAATCAATTAACCACAAACAATTTAATTCCTCAAATTTAAATTATTATTAATCTAATATATAAAAAATGTGATATCAGTAACCTTTTTGAGTTGTTCATTCCACTCCTCATCCAATCGCCATCTTGGTAATCTTCGATAGCGATAGCGGTGTCAAAGTTGTGCTAGTAGCTATCAATTTAATCGAATAGGAGAAAGAAATATACAAGTGCAATGGCTCTAAAACGAATCAATAAGGTTGGTCATTAGTGGTTCTTACTTGTAGACGATGGGCTTTCAAGACCATAAAGAAATGCTTACTTACAATAAACGCCCTGGCTATTTCTGAGATATTTGGATGACCCATCCTCGGCGATAACAAATGGAGATATTGTTCATTTTTCCTGTTATTACGCAATACTTTCCAATATTTGTAGCATATTAGATTGAAATAATTATTACGTTCGCATTTGTGTAGCCTATATTCTCTTGTATCTGCCCTATGTTTGTCTAGCATTACAGAAATACATTGATCAATAAGTAGGAGCAAGCAGTATACTACCAGGAAGTGATGTACAAAACAAAAAACACATCTAATTCCCGAAATTCTCAGATGAAATCATGAAATTGTTGATCATTCATCAGTGTCGTTTTATCAGGCATGAATTTCTTTGCAAATGCTCTGATAATTTTCGTTACTATTTATACCGAATTAGAATGAATATAGCTAATAGTTGGAATAGGCTCTAGTGTTGTTGGACGTTGAGACAACCTTCCGAAATGAGGTGGTTCACAAACAAAAGCTAAAACGTGTTGGTTTTTTTCAGGAGCTGCAAGATTTGGGAAGGGATCCCCCTGCACAATGCTCAGCAGGACCGGTAGGAGATGACTGTAAGTATCGCAAAACGAGTTCAGACAATCGTTCGCCCTAAGTAATGCCAGAATCGCGATTTTTTTCCATGCTTCTTAATTCTCTTTGATGCTTAAGCGGCGGATATATTTGACAAAAGGTTTTAATATATCTGGAACTTCCCCCTGGTTATTAATATGATGCTTTGGAGTCTTGAGCTGAGTGCTTACAAAGCTAGGCTTTGTACTAAGCCAATGCACTATGGGTTATTGACCCTTATGTATGGACCACTAATTTTCTCAAGTTAACACACGTGATTATGTGCTTGTCAAAAGCAGACACTGCTATTCAAATCGACAACAGACAATAAAATATACACCTATATTATTATTTGATTTGGAAGATTTTTAACTTGAAGATTGTAGGATGCATTTGGATCTGATTTTTTATATTTTCTAACTCACTGTTTTTTTGTTTCAGTATTCCACTGGCAGGCAACAATTATGGGACCAGTAAGTTACAAATTCACATTTTGTTGATTGTTCTTTTCAACCTTAAAACTTTTGCTGAAAAAAATTCTTCATTGATTCCACTGAACAGAAACACTAGTCCCAACTCCCAAACTGGTCATCTTTCCTGTGGATGCATTAGATGCTTGATCGTCCACTGTGTCTTTCCCATCAATGACACGTTATTGCAATGCTCTCCGGTCTAAAACGTTTCTCTACTTTCCAGCCTGACAGCCCGTACCAAGGAGGAGTCTTCTTCTTAACCATACACTTCCCCACAGACTACCCGTTCAAGCCACCTAAGGTAAGTCGAGCTACTTTCACCCATTTAACAGTGTTTGTCTTTTTAGAATCTTCAAGTATAAGCATGGGAACAGTTGATACCAGTCTTCTGACTCTCTGATCTCACAGATATGTTTGCCTTACAACCTTGCTCTTTGAAGCTGTCTGGATGTACTAACGGCAGCCTAGGCATCTGCTAAGGTTTGTCGTTAGTCCCAACAATGCCGGGTTACGTCATAAAACGCGTAGTTAACCACTGTCTTTAGGTATATTTCGAGTAGGTAACGAATCTGCCGTGAAACAGAAGTTTTAAATTGGATTTTTGGCTCCGATCCAAAACGGCAACAGCTGAGATGTGATGAGTAATTCGATGATGAGTCACACGGAGCAATCTAGAAGGGTTATCTGGCGATGAGGTTTCTAATTGGTTGCACATGACAACTGTACTTGGATACTCTAGATTTGTATCAAATTGTTATCTCCTAGTGGTCAATAATCTTGACCTGGTAGTAAACCACATTTGCATTCATTGATAACGATGAACTTGGATGAGTTACGATGATTTTTTATGTTTATCAATGTGTGGCATATGGCATGCAAATCTTGAATAATCACATTGAAATCTAATGTATTTCTACTGCTTTTCAAACTAATTACCATATCAAATTCGGAATTTGTGCGATCTTAAAGACCCAGTCCATATTTAGCCCTAAGCTACTAATTATCACGCTCAGAATCACAATTCCTTGTTTCTCGGCCTGTTCAAAATCGCACCCGGCATGTTTACAATCTTCCAACGTCGATGTGTTTTTAATGCGGATTGTTGGGGTCATCACGCAGGTGGCGTTTACGACTAGAATCTACCACCCGAACATCAACAGCAACGGCAGCATCTGCCTGGACATCTTGCGATCGCAGTGGTCGCCGGCCCTCACCATATCGAAAGGTCAGTCATCCACCGTTGATATCTTCAACGTAAATGCCAGATAGTCAAATAATCGTCATGGAAGTCCTAGTCTATGAACTAAATGAACCAAATGTCTTACCATTACAATATGAGAGACTCTGTCGAAATAGCTTTGTTGAGCTCAGAATCATCAGCGTGGGGTGAATTTAAAGCAGCACAGACATATCGTAACAAAACGTTATTTACTTCATCTTAAGTAATGTTTAGGGGGCTTTGTTTGCCACTGATGCTCAATCTCAAGCGTCAACTGACAGCTGACATATAAAAGAGCATCTTTTCCTGATGACAACTGCACTTGTTTACTTTAACCTCTAACTCTGACACCGGGTTCTTTGTCGCCCGATTTCACAGATTGTTTCCCACATTGTAAAAGTAAGATATTTGCTCTAACCTAGCCTCTAATGATTCACTTTGGTCTGTGTAGTTGTGGTGGATTGTTGCTAAGGTGATATGGTTTTGGGCATCATTGGCCTAGATTTAGGCTGGGGATAAACAATTCTAGATTCACCGTCTCCAATGTTCATTCATCTGCAGAGCAGAGCGATTGTGTTAAAGATGCGTCATCGATATATAAACAAGTGCAGCTATCATCATGAAAAGATACTCTTTTATATGTCGGCTGTCAGTTGACGCTTGAGATTGAGCATCAGTGGCAAACAAAGCCTCCTCGATATTACGTGAGATGACGTAAGTAACGTTGTGTTAACTTGTACCTGGATGGCTGTGAGCTGCTTTAACTTTACCCCATGCTGACGATTCTGAGCTCGACAACGCTATTTCGGCATTGCATCAGAACAGCAAGATATTTGCCGAAAGGTCGATTGTTTGGCTAGACTTCCGACGTATTTGACACGGGTGAGTGAAGGTAACGTAACGTTGGCCGCTTCGCGTTGCAGTGTTGCTGTCGATCTGCTCGCTGCTGTGCGACCCGAACCCGGACGACCCGCTGGTGCCGGAGATTGCGCGGATATACAAGACGGACCGCGAGCGCTACAACGAGCTGGCACGCGAGTGGACGCGGAAGTACGCCATGTAGACGCGGTGAGTGGACGACGGGCTTTACAACTCTTTTTAGGGTTAAGGCGGGTTTCGGCGTCGACGCGACGGTTCCCTGGCGTGCGTTTTCGCAAGCGCTTACGTGAAAGCGTGTGCTCACGCAAAAGTGCAAGCGCTTTTACAATTTACGATTGAGGTACTGCCTACTGGAGATGGATAGTGACCGTCTCGGCTTACAATATAGTGCAAATAGGATGTCAGGCTTTCCAACTCTTTTTAACGGTTAAGGTGGGTTTTGGCAGTTTTTAAGTTGGCCCGGGGGTTTGCAATGCTTACGTGAAAGCGTTTTTACAATTCCTGATTGAGGTACCAAAGTGAGTGGTGTTATGACAGTCTCCTCTTGGCTGAGAAAATAGCGCGGGAAGGATAACGTTTTGTGTATGCTCTTTTCCGGCCAACCTAAAAGCTTTGCATTATGTTAAACGTAACGTTTAGCCACTGTTCTTTTGTTTGATGTTGGTATTTTGAAATAGAGCCTTGTGGATTTAACTTTTGAACTGGGTGTTGAGTGCGAAGTCCCAAAACTAAATTAGTTTGGGTTTTGGGTTTTTGGGGATTATTTTAGGAGGCTTAGGTTATTGTCGGTTATTTTTTTTCGATTTGTTGCCAATTGCCACTCGAGTTTGGACCGTGGACAAAGCAGGCAGCACAGCTTTGCGAAACGTTGGGAAGAGTTTAAGTTGGCCAGCCCAGCATTCAACAACCCAGTTGGATAGTCAATCCGAAAACAAACGCGCTAAGGTTTAGAAACGACACGAGCGGTGAGAGAGTGCCAGCACCCGACTCACGAACGCTTCTCTGCTTCCAGCCGCCGCCGCTGCCGCCGCTGCCGCCACCCGGCGACAGGTTCCCGCGCCCGTCGGCAGGGGGGGGGGAGGGGGACGGGGGGAGGCGTTCCCGTCGACAACGCGCATTTTTCCGATTGGTTTCTCTTCTGTCCGACGTCGACGCGTCAGTTTCGCGGCCGCCCTCGACAGCCAAGCTGATCTCTTCCCGTTTTTTTTTTATTATTTTATAAATCAATATTTATATATATTCTATGTCTTGGCGAGCCGTCGCCGCGCACGTTGCGTTTCCCCCCCCCCGCGCCGCGACCTTCCCGGCGTTACGCCGACGGCTCTGTAATTTATTGCCGCCCGGCGTTTGTGTTTTGTGTCTGCGAAGTCGTACTTCTCACGGGAACCGGGGGAACCGCCTCGCTCGGAGCCAGCGGCCGAATCTTGGAGCTCGGCGATCGCGTACGTTGCGTCGCGTTCGTTGCGTTCGTAGAGATCCGTTGGCTGCCTGGCGAGACGTTTCCGCTCGGTTCCTGCATCGTACCGGGCGTCCCTCTCGGCTCGCCTAACTTATCAAAATACTGCATAATATTTCACCGAGGTGATGACTTTGTTCGGGGAGGCGGGCTCGTCGCGCGATTGCGTCGGGAAGCCGACGGCGCCGCCGTCCGGCCCAATGCCGTGCCGGGTCGCGCTAGGTCACGGCGTCGTTGGTTTCCTCGACGAGTCGCGTCCGATTCACGTCTCGTCGGAAGTCCTCGAAGCGAAAGTTCCGACGCGAATTTGAGGTTGATGTGTATTCCAGATTTTTTTAATTTATAACGCGTAGATTGGAGAAAATTGCGAGCGGAGTCGGGACTTTCGCGCCTCGGGTTTCACAGCGTTTGTCGAGCATTTAATGCGTCAAGAAAATGAAGTTTCGGGCTCGAAGTCGTTTACCTCCGGCAAGAGCGCTAGCTATTTATGTACCGCCGCGTCGCGACAATTGTGACGGGGCTCTTGTAAAACTCGAGAATTCTTGTTAATAAACAAAATTGTACTTCAGTCGCGGCGGTGTTGTCAATTGTACCTTCTCCTAATCCTGAGAAGACGGGGAAGGTGGATTTTCTAAGAGGCTATTTGACAGCATTTTTCTTTGAATGGAATCGGTTTATTGGAAAATGGATAAATCTTCACTTCCCGTAAAAAAGTAAATGAAGTCTGATAATGGATGTGCAGTGACAGGTCTGTGTGATTTTGAAGGGTGTCAGAATTGAATGTAAAACAGAGAGTTGATATCAAGATTTAACGCATGCATCGCTTTGCAAGAAATACAGCTTCTTCGACAGATTTCAACTGAACAAGAAGGCAACCAGATGAGAACCAAATGGCATAGAAAAGTATTCCCAAACAGCAAAAAATTTGGAAGATCGAACACCAACACATAACCTACTGAGAAATTTTGTTTATTCTCGTCATTCTTGTAAAATTCACAAGCTGCTCGGATTTTGGCACGGATTCAATCTTTCTATCATGAAGAATATTTAATTATTATCAAAGTTCCAGTCTTGACTGTAAGTATTATAATCATTAAATCAATGGACCCTTTTGTTTTTACACCAACGTTAAAGCAGTCATCACAAGGGATTCGTCTTTAATGGTCATTGGCAAACAATCTTAGAGTGAAGGGAAAAATACAAGGAAACCATCACTTTTTTGTTTTCCTTTCTGGTATTATTCTGTCCAGTAAAAATTGCCCAAAAACTTGGGAAAACCATTCCAATGTTATTTGCTTGTCAATTCAAAGCAAAATATTGAAATTCTTATTTGTTTTCTGAATGTTAACAATTATTTTTTAGCTTTTACATCTACTCTAGAACACAGGAATGGTTTTTCATCATAAAGAGAGTGAAATTCTAAAAAAAGTCCACTGCAAATGCTTGTACATTGTCAAACAAGATAAAATTTCAAAAAGTAAACAAATATTAAACCTCTCGCCAACTACTTTTCAGCTGACCTAGGCACAGCAAGAAGTTTCGCACACATTGCCAAAGATTCCCGATAATTCTACACACAAAGATTTACTTGGATTTTTAAAAAGTTCTACTTCTTATGCTAGAGAGAAACTCGGAAAAGGTGAAATGATTGCTGTGCCAATGCCATTAAAAAAGTAAACCTACCCATAAGACTTTATCTATGGCAGGTAGGTATTTCAATTTCTACTTCTTTATTTTTTTAATTATGAATCAACAAAAAACCAGCACCAGTTTTGTCTCACTAATTTGTTTCTCCATTCAGCTCAAAATGGCCCCATCATCATTATATCATTACCTATTCTTAAATTGACCACATTATCTTTTCAGTAGGGGGACCTTTCTATAAAAATTTACCATGATCCATTTCAATCTCCATTTAAGATAATAAATATCTATATTTTATCTGCTATTCAAGTAGCTGGGACAGTAAGCTGTAATGTGTTACTGTTCACGCTTGTGATGTCAAAGCAACATCATCGGATACCACGAAAGTATATGTTAATAAATCTATGGATTTTGTTACAACATTATGCTATCTATTTCCTGCTCCTCTCAAATCACGCAAACCAGTTAAAATGTATGGATCATTCAAAACGTCAAATTGAACATCGAATATTAGCTGTGCAGAAAGGTAGATAATGTAAGTAAAGCCAAATCCTAGGCCCAAGCAGTCAGCACGGCCAAGTCGTCACAAAGTAATGTTTAGTCACACCGATTAAAGCCATATTTGAAAACGTTGCTTTGCTGGTTCTGTGACCATTGGTGGTAGTTAACCCATCCAATGTATAATAATTTTAGCATATAAATGATCATATAAATAACAAAAAACATGCATAATTGATCACCAACAATCATCCAATATAACCTCCAATATTGGAAAATCCAATTAATAACTGTCATTTAACAATTGTCATGTAAATTAAGAAGCATAGGTACCTGTTGAGAAGGTAAAACCTTTGTAATTTGTCTCAATTTCATTTTCTTGCCACTGTAAATTGTAGAGCCCCATAATATAAAGCATTTTTGGTATCACAATTTCCACAACTCAATGCTGCTTCCTGCAACATGCTGCAACCACCTTTGTTGGTAAGTTCTGAACAGTTGGCCCATTCATTACAGTTAAACAAATATAATAATTTCAAAAAGAGACATTTATGAAAACTTTTACACCAACTCATAATTGCCTCCGTTTAGATTCTGACATTCTAATGAAAGATGTGTTACTTTTAAAACTCTATCTTAGCCTGTAGCTCTTCTCAGGTTTAGTATGAAAGCCAGATTTTAGACCAGATAAGATCTTGTACAACAAAACAACTCATTTGCTTGATACCAGTATCGAGCTAGGGCAAAAAATTGGATTGCACGAAAATCTGTGGCAGATTACTGGATTGATCTTAAGTACATCATGGGAGAAGCAAGCAAGAGGAGAGAACATAGCAGTAATTGAATTACCTTAAGCCTAGGTTTCCTATTATTGTTTTGATTTTATACTGATGAAAAAACTAAATTTCTCAGTATTTGTTGATGATTTCAATGATTATGACAGATTATTGATAAATGGCAATCGATAAATACATGCCAAATTCACATTGGTAGTTTTTGCTCTCTCCTATTTCTATATTACCATTTTGCCAATTGGCAATCCAAAAAGTAACGCCAATAACCGGCATTGGCTTGTAATAATTAATAACATTGGTACGAAAACACACGTCACTTGCTTGGAACATTGATAGAGCATTGAATAATTAAAGAGTAGTCGTGTAATTAAATTACCGACCCCACTGCCTAACAGTTACGACAGTAAGCGTTTGGCTGGGATTCTCCGTCGGTGAGAGAACGTAGCGTTGTCCGTTCAAAAGCCGTCGACAATCGCGAGCGCTTCACTCGAATCGTCCAGTTGTCTCAAGTGCGCTCTTAGAGTGGCCACGTCCACGCCATTTAGCTGCAAGAAACACCAGATGTTAGATTCCTGCTCTCTACGCTCGGTTCCCGATTCCTCGGACTTTGAGGGTCTGCTTGAAGCTTGCAAGTCAGTTTCAAATTGCAGCAGACTTTCGAATAGTTCAAACCAAAGAACTGATGAATTGACAAATGTTAAATTGACAGATTAGTGAGTCTGGTGTCTTGTAACTCATAACATATCATAAATCATATCTCACATCATGTTTCTTTCCAGTATTCTGTGTCATGTTTCTAGCATCTAGCCTCTCGTGTCTAGTGTCTAGCATATAGTATCCGTTACTATCCCTTATCTTATGCCAGTAAGCAATTGTTGGTGGGTTAGCTCAGCAGGAAAAATGTGCGTCCGAACCGGGATACGAACCCGGGACGTTCCGCTTGCCGGGCGGTTGCTCGGACCACTGAGCTATCCGGCCACACAAGAATCCTGCCTTCGCTGGGTGAGGAAAGGGCTCTCTCGGGAGAGAAGGGGAAGAAGCGACTCGTAATCGTACGAGTTCTACACAGGCATCCAGTGCAAGTGTTTTCAACGGCCCCGTCACAGCGATGGCTCTGAAATTTTGCACCCAGCCTCATTCTCAGTAGAGAAGGAATGAATGAGAAGTTGGTGTTACTGGTGGAAGCTTATGCCAGTATTCAATTATTGGTGGTACAGCTAAGCTAAGTGTAAGCATATCTCGTCATATCTGGAATCTCGTGTCCCCTAATCTCACGTCAGCGTAGTTGACGACCGTCTTGGCGGGACTGTCCACGTTCCCGCCGTCGATGCCGCCGACCAGGAAGCCGAAGCCGAGCCGTTCGGCGAGCGCCTTCCAGCGCAAACGCTCGTCCAGGAAGGCGCACAGCCGTCTGCGGCTGGCCGCGGGCAGCGCGGACAAGCCCACCGCTGGAAACAAACGCGGTCGCGTTGCGTTAAGACCCGTTTGTATCCTCCGTGCGTCCGTTTCCGTCTCCATGTAGCCCAGCGACGCAAATGAAGTTAATATAAAAACGTATGATGCCTCAATAGCTAAGATCATTTAAATGTATTTTAGTGAGTAAGCACTAATGACATATTTATATTGTAACATAGCATAAGAGCTGCAAACAATAATAAAACATACATACATACAACATTAATTTTCTTAACGCTGCGTTTACACGGTTCTGTTCAAAGAACCTGATTGGTGCAAAGTTTTCAGGTAACTTCCAAAACATTCTACTTACTTTCAAACGTAAGCTGAAATCTTGAGGAATTACAAGTCGAAAAAGTATTATTTTGGGAAAAGTTGTGTACTCTAAATAGTATGGGGTCCAGAGTTGTTAAAAATCGAAATGCAATCATTTTCAGAATATTGAACTGGGTTTTTGAATGCTTTGCTAGCAAACTCAAACTCTTCCCAATTTTTCGCAAAGCTGTGTTGCCTGCTTTGTCGACAGTCTAAACTCAGTTTCAGTATTTTTACTGAAAACTAACATTCTTAGATTAGAAACAGTCATGAGTCTTAAAAAAGTAATAACTGCAAGAATTCGTTGCCTGCTAACCAAGGCAAAAGATCCGGGTTGGACTTGTAACAAATCACGGCAGCTCGACGGGTGCCTCTGCGTGCCTGTATGCATTGTTACTATTCACGGCACCCCCATCGTGTGCATTCGTCTGCCTCTGTCTTTGTTGCCTGCCTGCCTGATGGCTGGGACTTGACCATCCCCAAAAGTCAAGGATAGCTCTGAGACACATGTGGGAAGGAAGAGGCAGTTGTCTACGGACTCTGGAGCTGGCCGGACATACAGTCTCGTTTGTGTTTAGTCTAATAAATAAAGATTTGAACTTAATTGTATTCCACGGAGCAATTGACTTTCTTTCTGAGTGTAAACCCTTAGATACGACAGGGTAACCTCACAGACTCCTGGTAGGGATACAACTTTGGAATAGATATCTTGTTGCTAATAATAATAGATAAGTGCAGGGTCCAAACGGAATGATCAAGAAGGTGCTAAACGGCATCGGTCGACATGTTCAGCCCGTAGCGAGCTAAGAGTAGGAACAAATCCCGCCACGTTGTAACAGGGCTGACAATGGTGTTGACAATACCGAGTCGTTTACGGTTACGGTTACGGCATTATCCGGATACAATATTAACTATCCGGATAGTTAAAAAAATAAAAAGCATGCCATGCTCACCAGTAATTAGTGATTAGTGATTAGTAATTAGTGATTAGTGATTAGTACCTTTGTGCTTGTAATTTCCTGAAGCAACCACCGGACATTGAATTTATATACTGTACCAAAGCTTTTATTAAACATAACTTGAACTTGTACTTGTAAGAACACTCACAGAGTTGCCGCGTGACGCCGCGTGTCAAAGCGTCGACGCCATCGTCCGCTTCGCTCTCCGTCGGGTTAGACTCGGCGTCTTCAAACTCGTCTTCAAACTCGTCTTCGTCCTCCTCTTCATCGGAAGCCGACGCCCCCCTATCCCGGCCCCAGCGGCACTGCAAGCAACGATGATGATTACACGATTATTACAATAGACAATAGACAAGGTTTTGTCTGATGGATTTTATGGAGAATTTCACAACCTTTTACACACCACCATACTAATTGTAAAGAAGTGGTATCAGTTGATATTTGATGAAACAACGGAGCTTGATTATTGATCTAATTTTGTGAGACATCGATTGATAGAATACTGACTAGTAATCACCATGTAATCAATGGTCAGTGAGATTTGATTTGATTTATTGATTTATTTGCAACAGCAGCAGCAGCAGCAGCAGCAGCAGCAGCAGCAGCAGCAGCAGCACCAGCAGCAGCAGCAGCAGCAGCAGCAACAGCAGCAGCAGCAACCAGCAGCAGCAGCAGCAGCAGCAGCAGCAACAGCAGCAGCAGCAGCAGCAACAGCAGCAGCAGCAGCAAGCAGCAGCAGCAGCAGCAGCAGCAGCAGCAGCAGCAGCAGCAGCAGCAGCAGCAGCAGCAGCAGCAGCAGCAGCAACAGCAGCAACAGCAGCAGCAGCAACAGCAGCAGCAGCAACAGCAGCAGCAGCAGCAGCAGCAGCAGCAGCAGCAGCAGCAGCAGCAGCAGCAACAGCAGCAACAGCAGCAGCAGCAGCAGCAGCAGCAACAGCAGCAGCAGCAACAGCAGCAGCAGCAGCAGCAGCAGCAGCAGCAACAGCAGCAGCAGCAACAGCAGCAGCAGCAGCAGCAGCAGCAAGCAGCAGCAGCAGCAGCAGCAGCAAACAAACAGCAAACCGACTCACCGCCTTTGTATCGAGCAGACTGAGAAGTCGAGGGGAGCGAATCGCTTTGGAGATATCGAAGGCGGTGATTCCAGCGAAGTCTTTGGCTTCAACGTCGACGTTGCATCCCTTCACCAGCATCTCGGCAATGTCTGCAAGACGGGAGTCTATGTTTCACGGATTGTCGTTTTGAAAATCAAACGTGATAATATTACTTCCTTACCGGCCAGTTTTACCATTGCAATAACTCCGTGTTGAAGTGTTACTTACGCTAAACTGCATGGCAACAGCTACAAACATAGGCAGTGGAATTCTTTTGTTTCCGTGAGTTATCTTTCAACTCAGAGTTGAAAAAGAATTGGTAGAACTGGCTCTAAGACTTGTTTCTTTTCCTAGTTTTCAGGAACACTAGGTATCTAACTTGGTTGTTGAATGCTAAGCTGGCAAACTAAAACTATTCCTGACGATTCGCAAAGCTGTGCTGCCTGCTTCATCAACTGTCTCAACTCGATGTTGCCAATTAGCAACAAATATTTTGTTATGCTAGCGACAGACCGAGAACCGTACAGTCTATTTAATGTAACAACAACCCGGTCCGCTCAGCGCTAGTACTTGACAGTAACACCAACATGATGCAAAAGTAATTATCAGTCAGCGATTTACCTTAATTTCTAGCTGCATTAGTTGATAAGTGTAATAATAAAGTAGCTAGTAAAATGCTAGAAGCTATGCGAGTGTTAAATAAAACGTTTAGCCACTGTTCTAGTGTTTCATGTTGTGATTTTCAAACACCGCCGCCTGGATTTACTTTCACGACTTGGTGACATGTTAATGGCAGCCAATTTTTCAGAATGTCCTTAACCTGTTTAAATTCAATAATAAAGGGTCCTATGGTTAATAAATCATGATATTATACATGTGAATGTTAGTGGAATTTAGACGGCTGCTATTTATTGATGGAATTTATGGATGTACTACAGCAATGACTATGGCGATGGATCACTTGACTCACCGAAGTCTCCCTCCTGACAAGCGAGCAGCAACGGAGTCCTTCCCTCGCGGTCCCGCCGCATCGCGTCCGCCCCCGCCGCAATCAGCTGCCTGGCCGCCGCCGCGTTGCACCGGGTCGCCGCCACGTGCAGCGCCGTGCGTCCTGGAACCACAACCGCAGACCGCGCGTCAAGTATCATACTGTTACCAGGAGAGCGGTGAATGTTTTCAGAGGAACTATCTAAATGAGTTGTCAAAATGTCAAAAGCGGGCAAGCAAACTCTAAAATTTCCTGACATTTTGCAAAGCTGTGCTGCTTGCTTTGTCATTGTCAACGATCTAAACTCGAGTGCCAAATCCCAAAATATCTGTATATTTTTTTCGATTTTCAATGCTTTGATTGCTTTGCAATGTTTTGAATTCTTTAAATGCTTTGAATGGTTTGGTACTTCAAATGCTTCAAATACTTTAAATGCTTTGAATGCCTTGAATAGAATGCTGAGCCTGGATTGAGTGCGTACCCTCGTCATCCTTGGCTTCTAGGTTAGGTTTAGCGCGGGCGGAGTTGAGCAGCTGCCGCAGACACCGATCGTGAGAGAGTTCGACGGCGAGGTGAAGCGAGCTCCGTCCCCGGCCGTCCCTCACGTCCACGTCGGCTCCGATGTCCAGCAAAGCACCGACCACGGCCGGCTGGTCGGAGCACACGGCAGCGTGCAGCGCAGTCTGCAAACCGTTGCGATGATTGACCGTGTTTAACGACGCACTGTTTTGATAACTGGCCCTTTGGCGCTGGTCTATAGTGAAAGGGTGGTGATGAACCTAACCTATGGCTAGAAGGGAGGAGGGGAAACCCGGTGCCGGCACGTAGCCTACTCCTGTCGAAAAGCACCGAGGGGACCACCGGCTTTACGTCCCTTCCGAAGGACGGTGCAACTCGAACGACAGGATTCCTCCGCTAATCCGTGCTGTCGAGAGGTTGACAAGCAAGGCGAGTGAAGTTGTCGTACTAACTTCAAACCCTCCGACCTCAGAACAGAACTGATCGTGTGCACGATGGTCACCCATCCAGAGCAATGTTGCTTAACTTCGGTGATCTCACGAGAACCGGTTATTCCTGTGTTAATTATGAACCATTAATTATGGAACGCATTGGATGGCGTGTCGCTTGAAACGTTCAACACGGCGCCGCCTGTAGCCTCCCCGAAACCTCGTTGAAAAACCCACAAAACCAAGAAATGGAGGGCGGGAACTTAGGCAAACCTGTTGGGCGTCGTTGGCGATGTTGAGGAGGTCGACGCAGCGACAGGCTTCCATCTCCTGCAGCAGCAGCTCGAGTGTCGCTGGGTCTTCACCGTCCACCGCAATGTGGGCCGCCCTGCGAGAAAACAACCGTTAAAACAACCGTTAAGACATCCGTTAAAACAACCGCTAGCGTCATCGTTTCGTCCGGCCACATCGATCGCTGGCCGCCGCCTGCTTGCTGGCAGCTCGTTGCGATTGCAAATGTTGCTCCGCAACCCAAGAACAGACATCGGGAAAATACTCGCTAGCATCTGCAGGCATCCGAGTCTGGAACAAGGTGCCAGGCCGAGAAGTGGACCCTCTTCCTCACAACA
>OV121126.1:10504906-10514906 GCA_921293315.2 Nemurella pictetii
TCAATTCTGACTGACCTTAAATGAACATCTAAGACCGTTGGACATCATCCAAATGTTTCTCATCCACAAAGCGGTTAAGAAATCGGTTTGCGAAACCCTAGCGGTGGAAGACATTTAAAAGACGTGTTTAACATTTAGGATTCGGTAATAAATAAAGCATTTCTACGAGCAGTTACGGCAAATATGGCCAAGGAACATATGACAACAATTCTGGCAAGTGGTGGTCGTGAAAGCTACGTGAGCAGAGTTTGAAAGGAAAGAAGACAGACTCACCGGCACCCGAGTCTGTGGCAAGATCTTCGTCCATGTTCGTAATCCACGAGAAATCTGCAACGAAAGGAACCAGACGTCTGCGTAACATTACAACCCTAGGAGCAAGAACAGGCTGGGATAGCTTTGAAAACACCAAAATACCACATATCTTACTCTAACAATATGGGAAACCCTTTCAAAATAGCGTTGTCGAGCTCAGAATCGTCAGCGTAGGGTGAAGTTAAAGCAGCTCACAGCCATCTAGGTACAAGTTAACACAACGTTACTTACGTCATCTCACGTAATATCGAGGGGTCTTTGTTTGCCACTGATGCTCAATCTCAAGCGTCAACTCACAGCTGACATATAAAAGAGTATCTTTTCCGGATGATGACTGAACTTAATTACTTTAACTTCACCCTGGTCCTCTTTTTATTTCTGGTAATAAATGTACCTGTGATGTTGGCCAGACTGGAAAGCTCGAACTCTGTGACCAATGGGGCGTTGAGGACCTCTTCGATGGAGAGCGTGGTCGACACGTACGTTGCCGTGGGCGTCGGCATGGCGAAGCCGCCGCCCATCATGGGGTCCGCCGCCACTGCCGCCGCCAATGAAGCCGCTGCAGTCGGCAGCTCGGGTTCGGCATTGGAATCGCGGCGGGCAATCTTGCGATTCCGTGCCGCTGCCAGACATGTCCACTCTCCGTTAGACGATAAAGCTACGAGCGTTGCGTTGTGGCTTAACTAGCGCCGGGTTGTTTACAGAGGAGCGTTGCGCTGTGGCTTTACTAGCGCCGGGTTGTTTACAGTGGAGCGTTGCGCTGTGGCTTTACTAGCGCCGGGTTGTTTACAGCGGAGCGTTGCGCTGTGGCTTTCCTAGCGCCGGGTTGTTTACAGTGGAGCGTTGCGCTGTGGCTTTACTAGCGCCGGGTTGTTTACAGTGGAGCGTTGCGCTGTGGCTTTCCTAGCGCCGGGTTGTTTACAGTGGAGCTGTGGCTTTACTAGCGCCGGATTGTTTACAGTGGAGCGTTGCGCTGTGGCTTTCCTAGCGCCGGGTTGTTTACAGTGGAGCTGTGGCTTTACTAGCACCGGGTTGTTTACAGTAGAGCTGTGGCTTTACTAGCGCCGGGTTGTTTACAGTGGAGGGTTGCGCAATGGCTTTACTAGCAAGCAAAGATTGCAACGTTCCAAACTTAGGCTCTGATTGGAGAATGCCACAGCGCAAAGCTCGCAACGCTCTAAACTCAGGCTCCGATTGGAGAATGGCCACGGCGCAACGCACGGACTGTCAGAATGTGGCTGTTGCGTCAACGCGCGACTCACTGCGTCTCTCGCAGGGCCGGTACTGGAACGGAACCGGGTCGCTCTTTGCGCCGTCCGTCGAACGGCACAGCTCCATGAACACGTCGACCGAATCGACAATGTCCAGCCGACTGCAGCCGCAATCAACAATCAACAAAGAAGAGTTACTTTCTTTCAAATACCTTGCTACTTCAAAATAGGAAAGTGGGGCAAAGTTAAATTGAACAGTGCCGTTATCATCCGGAAAAGATACTCTTTTATCTGTCAACTTTCGGTTGATGCTTGAGATTGAGCATCAGTGGCAATCAAAGCAAAGAACAAACTAAGATAAACTGATATTAAATTAACCAACTCAAATCTAAAATAATGTGCGTGACACTTCACACAGTTGTGTCAAGTTGGTAGCACAAAGCAGCTGTTTGGAACACTAGCGCTCCTTGTGGCAAAGTACGCCGTGCCAACGAACTGACTGTACGTGCTTGTGTGATAGACGTATTCAACTCAGAGAAAAATGACGTCAGATACCCACTGGACGTACTACCAGTTTGGAAAAAAATATTAATTAGCTCTGCTAAATAACAAAGGAAGACAGGGAAATCACAACCCCGAATTGATCTACCTGGCTTTAGCGAGTGGGTGTCATGACGTCATTTTCATTGAATTTTGATTGAATGGAATGGGTTTGTTTGAGATTTGTGGGCAACCTTTAAGAGCTGGTACCTAACGCTACGTACCGATAGGCGGGAGTCTTAAAGACGATGGCGTACTGATGGTGTACGTCCAGTTCCGTGAACGTCGCAAAGTCGCTCCAGACTTCCACATCTTCGTCGGGATCCATCTCGAAGAAACGCACCTTGACGTGCTCTGCGGGAAGAAAACGTAACGGCATAAACGCAGCGTTCTATGACTTGCTGCTTAGCGCTGTCAGACTTCCTTGCATCGCAACGTGAATGACTCGCTAGCTCCATCAGCTGGAGTCAGAGACAAACTCTGCCCTGCGTTGCAACGTGAATGACTCGCTAGCTCCGTCAGCTGGAGTCAGAGACAAACTCTGCCCTGCGTTGCAACGTGAATGACTCGCTAGCTCCGTCAGCTGGAGTCAGAGACAAACTCTGCCCTGCGTTGCAACGTGAATGACTCGCTAGCTCCGTCAACTGGAGTCAGAGACAAACTCTGCCCTCCGTTGCAACGTGAATGACTCGCTAGCTCCGTCAGCTGGAGTCAGAGACAAACTCTGCCCTGCGTTGCAACGTGAATGACTCGCTAGCTCCGTCAGCTGGAGTCAGAGACAAACTCTGCCCTGCGTTGCAACGTGAATGACTCGCTGGCTCCGTCAGCTGGAGTCAGAGACAAACTCTGCCCTGCGTTGCAACGTGAATGACTCACTGGCTCCGTCAGCTGGAGTCAGAGACAAACTCTGCCCTGCGTTGCAACGTGAATGACTCACTAGCTCCGTCAGCTGGAGTCAGAGACAAACTCTGCCCTGCGTTGCAACGTGAATGACTCGCTGGCTCCGTCAGCTGGAGTCAGAGACAAACTCTGCCCTGCGTTGCAACGTGAATGACTCACTAGCTCCGTCAGCTGGAGTCAGAGACAAACTCTGCCCTGCGTTGCAACGTGAATGACTCGCTAGCTCCGTCAGCTGGAGTCAGAGACAAACTCTGCCCTGCATTGCAACGTGAATGACTCGCTAGCTCCGTCAGCTGGAGTCAGAGACAAACTCTGCCCTGCATTGCAACGTGAATGACTCGCTAGCTCCGTCAGCTGGAGTCAGAGACAAACTCTGCCCTGCGTTGCAACGTGAATGACTCGCTGGCTCCGTCAGCTGGAGTCAGAGACAAACTCTGCCCTGCGTTGCAACGTGAATGACTCACTGGCTCCGTCAGCTGGAGTCAGAGACAAACTCTGCCCTGCGTTGCAACGTGAATGACTCGCTAGCTCCGTCAGCTGGAGTCAGAGACAAACTCTGCCCTGCGTTGCAACGTGAATGACTCGCTAGCTCCGTCAGCTGGAGTCAGAGACAAACTCTGCCCTGCATTGCAACGTGAATGACTCGCTAGCTCCGTCAACTGGAGTCAGAGACAAACTCTGCCCTGCATTGCAACGTGAATGACTCGCTAGCTCCGTCAGCTGGAGTCAGAGACAAACTCTGCCCTGCGTTGCAACGTGAATGACTCGCTAGCTCCGTCAGCTGGAGTCAGAGACAAACTCTGCAACGTGAATAGTCGTGGCTTACTTTTGTTGACTTTTTCTACGAGCATGAAGATCTCCTCCTTGCCCAGGCAGGTGCTGCTGCCTTTGTCGAAGCGAGTAATCTTCAGTTCGTTTGTCTCGGCACTTTCTGAAACGACACAGTCGGTCAGCGAGTCTACAATAACACTTACTACAGCTGAAACAAGTCCTGAATGTATGTACGTATATTTTTTCTATTATTATTTTTGTTTGTTTGCGCTCTAAAGGCCAAAAGCCTTAACCAAATTGCATGAAATTTTAAAGATACCTTTGTTATCCCTCAACTTAGACTCTGTTCTATTTTCAGCACATTCAATTGACAACTTTTTATAAAAATCAGTTTTTACATAAACTTTCAGTTTTTTTTTTAATCTATTACCCTAGGGCTTGGCTGGTAAATAAAAAAAATAAAAAGATGGAAAAAAATAAATGAGCTTATGGTTTGTTTCTCGCTAAGAATCTTGGTACGGTGACGAACTGAACGGATGGCGAATGGATCTGGGACTCACTCATGTTAGCGATGATCCCGGAAAAGACGGGCTCGCAAATCGGCTGCATCCCCTCGTCGAAACACTCGAAGAACAGCGACACCGTGTTGTTCAGCTTGGAGTCACCCGCTTGCTTTGCTGCCAGCTGGTCAACCTACGAGTTAACATGCCGAGTTGACATCCAGAGTTAACATGCAGAGTTAACATGCAGAATCAGGCTGTCTCAATCTGTTCCATTTGACTGGGGCAAATAACACTCCAGTGTTCGTACTCAAAACTCAAAATTAAATAATTAGGGCTCGAGAAAACTCAATATGATTGTTTAGTGGATGAGCGTAAGTATTACACTCAATTATTACAACACAGTTATGTTGAGTATTTGCAAAACCCAAGGGTAAAAGATAATAGAGTGAATTAAAAAAAAAAAAAAAATTGTAAGAACTGATTTTTGTAAGAAATTGCTAATGGAATGTGCTGAAACTAGTACAGGGTCTAAGTAAAGAGATAACAAAGGTATCCATAAAATTTCATCAAAATTGATTGAGGAGCTTGGCCTGTAGGGTACAAACAGCCAAAAAAATTAAACCACCATTTTTATCAGCAGGAAGTGTACTTAATGATTCGCTTCACTCACTAAACACGTTAAGCTCATCAAACATCTCCTAATCAGAGATTGAAAGTTTTAAAATTTCAGACTCAACACAGCGAAGGTATATTGGTGTAACAACGAAAAGTAAACAAATCACGACAAAAGCAGAATGGCTCGAGACTCACCGCAGATTTCTCGCAGACGGTCAGTTCGGCATTGGGTCCTGAGATCCTTCGCTTCTCCTCGAGCCTCCTTTGTCGCAGCTTTGCCTTCAGCTCGGTCAGCTTGTCCTTCTTCGCCGTGTGTATGATGGACATCTTGGAGAAGCTGACGCAGAAACAAACCAGCAATCGTTATGACTCGGGAAAGCCCCGGGTTCGTGTCCCGGTTAGGACGCACATTTTTCCTGCTTAGGTAACCTACAAATAATTGCTCACTGGTGTAAGCTTCCACTAGTAACACCAACTTCTCAACCATTCCTTCTCTACTGAGAATGAGGCTGGGTGCAGAGTCAGAGCCATCTCTGTGACGGGGACGTCGAATACACTTGCACTGGATGCCTGTGTAGAGCTCGTAGCATTACGAGTCGCCTCTTCCCCTTCTCTCCCGTGAGAGCCCTTTCCTCACCCAGCGAAGCAGGATTCTTGTGCGGTCGGATAGCTCAGTGGTCGGAGCAACCGCCCGGCAAGCGGAAGGTCCCGAGTTCGTATCCCGGTTTGGACACACGGTTTCCTGCCTAGCTAACCCACCTACGCCCTTACTGGCGTAAGCTTCCACCAGCGACACCGATTTCTCGTACAGGGAATTGTTATCAGTGTGATTCCAACCTGAATGCACATGCATTCCGAAATTAGTATCCGTCCTGGGATTTGAACCCGGATCTTTCACAGTTGCCAGGGTTAAGCAGTATCCATTATGCTACACGGAAAACCGACTGTGGAATCGATATGAAGTTTATTAGAGTTTTCGGGTTTCATGAAGATGGATATTTCAATTCTAATAATAAACGGCATCGCTGTCGATCCACTCTGACGGTTCTGAGCTCAACAACTCTCTTTTGCCAGAGTTTCCAATATTTTGAAAGTAAGATAATTTGTTTCAAGTCATTTTTCTACGAGTGTATTAAAAAGGTCTATTTCCGAGTGGATATTAGGTGTCTAGCAACAACTATGTAACCGAGTTAGCACTTTAAGAGTAAAGTGGTTGTCTCACCAGGCCGTGTTCCCGACGTCTTCGACGTTGACTCGGATCGAGTGGTTGCCATCAACGGCCTGTTTCCCCTCGACGACCAGCTGGTGGCAGCTGGGCGATCGCTCGCCAATAACCTTCTGCGCGGTGAACAGCGAACAGCGCACGATCGCGGGGCCGTACCAGTTCAGCAGCTGCAACCAGCGACAAGCAATTAGCACTGTCCCATCGGCGGCAAACAAAGCAACTTCCTAGCGTAAATACACGTTGTTTGACGCAATTAGAAAGACAATTTGAGTGAAGCTCGATGCGACTAAAAGAAAAGTAAAAACACGTCTTGTCAGATCGAAGCTCGACTGGGATTTTTATTGCCCCCAAGGAAGTGGATCCACACAGTTCGTTAGACTATGTGACGTTCGAATCGACAGTGAGATGTTACTCTAGTTTTAGTCTGGTGAGATGTTTGCTGGCAGAGTGTCCTGCATCCTACAGCCTGGTGAGATGTTTGCTGGCAGAGTGTCCTGCATCCTACAGCCTGGTGAGATGTTTGCTGGCAGAGTGTCCTGCATCCTACAGCCTGGTGAGATGTTTGCTGGCAGAGTGTCCTGCATCCTACAGCCTGGTGAGATGTTTGCTGGCAGAGTGTCCTGCATCCTACAGCCTGGTGAGATGTTTGCTGGCAGAGTGTCCTGCATCCTACAGCCTGGTGAGATGTTTGCTGGCAGAGTGTCCTGCATCCTACAGCCTGGTGAGATGTTTGCTGGCAGAGTGTCCTGCATCCTACAGCCTGGTGAGATGTTTGTCGCAGGCTCACCTCTACGGTGGGGTAGGTGCGGTTGGCCTTGGTCTTGCGCCGTCCGTTGATTGCGCCGTGGACGCCATTCACCTCGGAAAGGTAGCGGAACCGGAACTTCTCCACCGGTTCTTCGACGATGCGCAGAACCGGTTCCCCGTCTCCGTACATCGTTCCCAGCTGGCCGTCCACTGCACACAGGGTCACAACGTTAGTGTTAGTGCAAATGGAATGGATATTTTGTTTCCAATCATAAATATCTACTGTACATGCAAAGAGTGTTAGCATTAAGGTTTGAATCGACACTGAAACAAGCGTAGCCAACTTCATAATCGGGGTTAGTCGGGTTGTTGGCGTGTGATTGCAGCATAGCGTCACTAGATTCACCACCTTCTACGTTCATTCACAGTCCTGTTTCTATCTCCATGGAGCCCAACAACTCAAACGAACTTAATATCCACTTGAAAGTCAGTTGTCCACGTAGCATAATTGGTAATGCTTAACCCCGGCAACTGTGTAAAGATCCGGGTTGACATCCCGGGAGGATACCAATTTACTACTGTTTGTCAGAAAATCTAGCCAACTTCCAGAACAAATCTTACTCAAAAGAACCTTCCAGAAAAATTATAGAATGCTGAGCCAGCAAACTCAACTTTTCCTGACAAACTGTGCTGCCTGCTTTATCAATGGTCTAAACTTGAGTCTTATTAGTCAGCTAAACTCATGGGAAGCTGTTGAGTCTACATCTCCCAGCTTCAGCATGGTCATGTTTGCTTTGCATTAATCCTGCAGGAAACCTGTTTTAACTGCAAGTCCTCCTTTTTTTTTCCAAGAACTATTAACTGTACAGGGCAAAAAGTTGATTCCTTTGGGGGTCTCATCATATATCTGTCCTGTTTATTAAAACAAATATAGTTGAATACTTATCAGTGATTGATTGATTGATTACTGGTGTTTCACAACAAACTGTTTTGACAGCTGGCAATTGACAACTTTGACAACTGACAGCTGTGACACTGGTGTGATAATGAACTTAACCTATGGCTAGAAGGGAGGAGGGGGGGCAAGGCAACCAAGGCAAATGAAATTGTCTTTCTAACTCCAAACCATCCATAGAACTGATCATAAATTCATCGCAGATTTCCATCGACTCACTAGTCTCGTCTCCGCAGCCGAGCCGCTCGAGGTGGTGGTACGTTCGCGGCGACACCGTCACCGACATCGGCGGCGACGCGGAGCTGGCCGTATCGAGCGAGTCGCGGGAACAAGGGCTCAGGTCGGAGTCCATACCATCTGCTTGCACGGAAAAAAGGAACTCGGCTCAGAAAAGTTGCTACCGGACGGCAGAAAATGTCTCACCACGCTGTGGGATGCAGGATGTGGGATGTGGGCAACTTAACACAACGTTACTTATGTCATCTTACATAGTATTGAGGGGGCTTTGTCTGCCACTGATGCTCAATCTCTCAAGCGTCAACTGACAGTTGACATATAAAAGAGTATCTTTCCTGATTATAACTGCACTTGTTTAATTAAACTTCACCCCGGTCCGCCAGTTTCGCCGCCAGCGCTTTGTTGCCTGATTTTGCCGGGTTTCCTGCATCCTACAGCCTTTTGAGATATTTGATTTCATTGTCTGAAGACTGCATATGTATCTGTCGATCAAATTATTTATTGAGACTTAAGGAATTTAAATCACATCAGTTTTTGATAGGTACACAAAAATCAAACAAGTTGTCCAAGTAATTGTCCAATAGAAACCTCAAGTAAAAGAGTCTGTTCAGTTATCAATGTTACGAGAAGGCAAGACCTTAGAGTTTGTCGGCCTACAAACTCAATGGAAAGAAGGCCAATAGTTGATACTCTTTCAAGAGAGGACCCAGCCCTAGAAATTTCGCAAATTTACAAACGGAGCAGTCCATGGATCTTCGCCTATAAACTGGTTTCGTAAACATTGCTTTAAGATGAACCTAACTCTGCAAGACAACCAGGCATACCCAATGGACATGACATGACATGTCATCGACTTCACTCAATGAACTAAGATGTCATAACCAAAAAAGATAAGTTATGATATGGCTACATTTTTCAAACCGTTATCATTCTTCAAGATAGCTTGCTTACCATATAGTACGCGGTATTCCATGTAGTTAGTACCATAACCATTAACTTCACTGAGATCCATGTTTCTAATTTTATTAATGCGGTGCTTTGGCTTCTGTTGTCGGTGTCCGACCGTGAGTTTTGACTAACTCGCATACAAAGAACGTGTGGGGGGCACAAGGCCTACCGAGACTGTCAATGCATGCAGATCAAGTATGACTCACACACTCTGTACTTACACAAACAAATAGATGGGGCTTACATTTCACAATCTAATCAGCATTAAGTTTTGTCACGCCAAAGTGCGAATGACGTAACGAAGACGTGAGATACGTGCAACAGATGATGCATGCTGCTGCACGCTCGTGTCATCTGGTAGTGAAACACGGAACTAAATGTTTGAAACCGAGAAGGATTTTGTTTTAACAAAGTTTTCTAATCATCTGTACATGAAATAATGCTTGCCGTCATAAAATCTGAGTTTATCCTTAGATCTAAGTTAAGCAACATTTCGTCAAAGGACAGCACTTGGTTGGGTGTCCATCAGATGGGCTAAATAATATGTAACCATTCTTATTCGGGACGGTGCGTTAGCACAGCTAACCAATTGCAACCAACCAGGTAATTTCTCCAATAGAAATTCCTTCTTGAATAAATTTGAGCGAATCAATTCATTGTTAAGCCACCGGCAAAAAGCTTTCACGAAGAATCAAGAAGCAAGAAATAATTCAACCTTGGTCGCTCCCGAATCGAACAAAGAGTCGTTACGCCGCTGTATTTCTTGACAACACCGTTTAAATATGGGCACAGCTTTCATTTGCAAGATGATGTCTTGATTGATGTCTTGATCAATTGGCGTTCTATTTCATTGGTTCAAAGAGATGCGTAATGTTTGGAGAGTTGCCGATTTGGTTATGCATTTTATTACTGTATAAAGTAATATATTTTAACTGTTTCAATCGCGTTGAGGATGAGTGTTGTTTGAATGATGCTCATTGCACAGTCTTCAAGGTTCAATAGGTTAAGCAAGGATTGATTTCGTGGGAAAAAACGG